>JAOXOE010000856.1:3055257-3065592 GCA_028565055.1 Phoeniculus purpureus | reverse complement strand
CACTGTTCAGCTGGACAAAGCACAAGAATCTTCCATTCCCCAGCTGCCAGACAACTGTTCTGCATTCAGCTGGAGGACAGAGGCAGAGGACATTCATTCCAGAGCCAAAAGGAAGCTGGACAAAACCCTAGCGAGCCACAAAGTCAAAGGAAATCCAGACAAATCCCACTTGAGAGAGCTCATATCCCAACAGTTAGAGCAGACTTGTCTCTCTGTCTGGGAGGAGGTCTAACCGCCTGCTTCCCCGAAGGACATCTGAACAGGAAGGACATTCCCCAGACTCGATCAAGTCTACAAAGCCACATCTAATTTTTAGTGGAGGAGTGACTCCCTTGTGGGAATGTTCTCATGAGTTGACTTAGCTGAAGATTAAAAGCAGCTTATTTCAGGAAAGAAAAATCCTGCATTCAGGTTCTCAGCTCCTGGCACACCCTCAGGCGTCACTGGGGACCTCAGCTCAAGCCTCTCTGGAATCACAGAGAGCTCTACCATCCTGCCAGCTGCTGCTTGGCTTCACCTAGCAGCACACACAGCTTCTTAAAACAACTGCACCCACTGTCTGTATTGATCCTCATCCCACAGGTGTGAGGGAGCAAATGAAGCCAGACACACGTGATCCTACAGCACCGTCTGTCCCCACCACAAAGCCTGCTCTGCCACAAGAACACAGATGCAAGCAGGCTGCCCACTCCCAAGAGAGCCTCCGTGAGAAGCCCTAACTATTTCTCACAGCCCAAACCTATTCTCTAGACCTCTCATGGCTGGTCTGCCCCTGCTTTGCAGCAGTGACTGGTACCTGTACGAGTGCAGCACCCAGAGACTGTATCTCTGGGGCACTCAGGCAGCTGCTGGGACAAGACTGAGAAGGCACCGTTCTTGGCCAGGAACCTTCCTGCCCTTGATTCTTACCCACTCAGCAGCACTGTGACTTTCACTGCTCTGTCCAACCTGTGCCACCTCCTACTCCATCTGCATGCCTCACTCCCTCCTATCAGCCACAGCAACCCCTCGATGCAACATGGCAGTTGGGAGCTCCACAGAAGGGGACAAGAGCACACGTGGTGTCCGTGGTGTCCGTGGTGTCCACGCTCCGTGGCTGAGTGGCAGTGCCACGGCTGAGCCAACTGCTTACACAACTTTGTGACGAGGAACCCAATGCCAGCGTGAAGGGGAGGCAGCGAGGGGGTGATGCTGAGCGACTTCAAGCAGCCACATCTCAGTCCCTGACTCCCTCCTCTACCTTCCAGCTGATCACAGTGTCATTTTCCCTCATGAAGATTCCAGAAAGGCAAGAAAAACATCCACCCTACACAGCCCCAAAGCAACCTCCACACTGCTGGGAGGAAGCAGCAGATTTGGCCTTCACTTGCTCTCTCCCTCCCCACTGCCACAGCGAAAGGGTCTTGGGGCAAAGAGGAGATCAGGCGGCTCCGCAGCCTCGGGACACATCTCCAAGCAACCGACCCCAGAGGAATGTAGTTGATTGGGAACCACTGAGGTACCTTCAACTCCGCACCAGCAGTGCTCCAGCTTGCTTTGCCCTCCCCATCCCCTTCCCACCCTACGAGTCCTTTGAAGAAAGGAATTAAGTCAAAAACGGATATTTATTTTCACAAAGTCTCTGAAGTGTTTTTTTCTTCCTCCTCCGTGCTGCTGTCCGCCTCTGGCTCCACAGCAGCTGTCCTCTACGTGGCCTCTCACTGCCGGCTGTTGTTCTCTGCGGGCTGGCTGGGGGTCTTGGCCTCGGGGTGCGAGGACGTCCCCTCAAAGCGTTGGGAGGCAATGGCTGCTTGGTGGGACATGCTCTTCCTCACTATGTCTCCTTTCCGCCAGAGCACCACCTCCTGTAGCAACACAGCCAGCGGGGCTCGTCAGGGCTTGTGAGACCTTCTGGCCCCACCTAGACCCAAAGGCTGCCAGGTGAGAGCTTGCACCCACAGGGAGAGAGAGATCAGCCCATGCTAGCATGTTCCACCCACAGCTGGGCACGAGGACACTTGCCATGGCAAGCAGAGGCTGTGCAATGCAGCCTTCCTGAAAATCTGCTCAAACCCCCTGGATGTGAGCAAACACTGGGATGACAGGGCAGCTCTGTCCTACTGCCACTGGCTGCCGTGTTGGAATTGATGAGGTGAAGCACTGAAGCCTCACCACAGCACAGCAAAGTCCCCGGTGGGCAAGTTCTCTTTGCAGCCCCACCACCACACATGTCTGAGCTGCAGGGACCACTTTTACACCCTCTAATTTATCAAGTTCTAACAGTGCAGAACATGATTCTTCCCCACAGGAATCCCACAACCCCAGAAGGTCCTTAAAACACAGATCCAAGAATTAACCACTCCCTTCTCACCTGCTGTTTAAAGTAGCGTCTCTCTTCCTCGTCGATCAGCACCAGATTGAGGTAATAGCGCACCGAGAACTTCTTATTGATGTCCCTCATCGTTGGAGTCAGCTCATAGCCAGCCAGGAAGAGTCTGATGGGAATGGACTCCCCTGCAAAATAGCACAGACCCATCAGCACAAACCCAGTGCGGATACAAACCAGAGGAGCACCAAATGGAACAAAAATCTCGATAGACCACAAATTTTATGACCGTTTCCACAAGGGGAATGAGTTAAAAGACCTCAACTCCCTTCAAAAATCAGCAATCATGGTCCACAGCCAGATGCTGTCCTTGCTGACAGCTGTTCCACCTCCACTTTAGCAGCACAAGACTCGCTACTGACCTGCCTTGAGACAGCACCACAGGAACAAATGAGTAAGGGGACATTTTCCCTAGCAGGTGACTCTGCTGGGCAATGGAACTGGAAAAACAACACAGGAGATTGGCACAGAGCTGGATCTCCATCGTCCTGCTCCAGGTTGCAGCAATTCCAGCTGGTGGTCCTTGCCAACAGTGAATGTACATCTATTCCTGCTTCTGTCACTGCTTTGTCCAAAGGATTAAGTCATTGCTACTCACTGTGCCTCAGTATCCCCTCACCTGATGATAAGCAGATCATCTCTGAGCACCTATGGAAACTGCTATCAGACCCCCAGTGAACCAAACTACTGCTGCACACATTGGCTCAGCTGAAGATACTGCAGGACTCCAATTCCCACCCCAAAAGACTCGAGAAGGTGTTTTGAAGGGTTCATCTGCCCTCTCACCTCTCACAGGAGCCCCGTCCATGATCTCGTATTTTGCGATCGTGTCGTTCTCGTGATACACGTTGGGTCCAGTGCCGGTTGTTTCTCTCTTGATGATGTCTATCTCCATGTGTTTGATCTTGATTCGAACCAGCAGAAAGTAGATCTTCCCGACAATGACATCTTTTAAATGATACCTAGTACAAGGAAGAAGAAAGCACCACAGTCAGAGACTGTGCAGCAGAGAAGGACTGAGGACAGGAACCTACTTGTCAGGCACTTTGCTCATATCCACAGCCCCAGCTGCACATTGGGTCTTACACTTTGGCCACAACAACCCACTGCAGCTACAGACTGGAGGATGAGTGGCTGGAGAGTAGCCAGGCAGAGAGGGACCTGGCAGTACTGGCTGATAACCAGAGGAGCAGGAGCCAGCAGGGTGCCCAGGTGGTCTGGAAGGCCAGTGGCATCCTGGTTTGTAACAGCAATAGTGTGGCCAGCAGGACTAGAGATGTCATTCTCTCCTCATACTGTGGACTGGGGAGGTCTCCATTCGAGTACTGGGGGCAGCTCTGGGCCCCTCAATTCAAGAAAGAGACTGAGGGGCTGGAGCAGGTCTAGAGGAGCAACAAGACTGGGGAAGGGACTGGAGGGAAAGGCGGATGGGGAGAGGCTGAGGGAGCTGGGGGTGTTTAGCCTGGAGGAGAGAAGACTCAGGGGGGACCTTCTCCCTCTCTCCAACCCCCTGAAGGGAGGTTGTAGTCAGGTGGGGGTTGGACTTTTCTTCCAGGCAGCCAGCACCAGGATGAGAGGGCAGGGCCTGAAGTGGCCAGAGGACAGTCAGGCTGGATGTCCAGAAGCCCTTCCTCACGGAAAGGCTAATCAAACCCTGGAATGGATGGTCCAGGGCAGTAGTGGAGTCCCCACCCTAGAGGTGCCGAAGGACAGCCTGGCTGTGGCCCTCAGTGTGGCCACTGGGGTGATGTTAGGTCCTGGGCTGGGCTGGCTGAGCTCAGAGGGCTTTTCCAGCCTCAGCCATTCTGGGATACTGTGTGATTCTGAGATCTGAGGCAGAAATCCCTCCCTATGAGGGTGCTGAGGCCCTGAAACAGGTTGCCCAGGG
This sequence comes from Phoeniculus purpureus, assembly GCA_028565055.1. Lineage (NCBI taxonomy): Eukaryota > Metazoa > Chordata > Aves > Bucerotiformes > Phoeniculidae > Phoeniculus > Phoeniculus purpureus. The sequence continues at coordinate 3,061,339 of JAOXOE010000856.1, read as the reverse complement.
AGGCTGTGGCTGCTTAATCCCTGAAGTGTTCAAGGCCAGGCTTGATGGGGCTCTGGGCAATCTGGTCTGGTGAAAGGTGTCGCTGCCCATGGCAGGTGGATGGCGCTGGGTGATCTCTGAGGTCCCAACCGAACCCAGTCTGTCAATTTTCCTCCCAGTTTCAAGCTGGGCCAGAACCTCCTGTGGTGCCGCCTTCCCCCTCCCCAGGTGCCTGAAGGGGATGGTGGCTTGGCTACTTTTTGGCTGGTAAAGAGTGGATGTTATATTTTTCTGATCTAAAGGATTCCAGGATTTGAAGACAATTGGAAACACTGACCTTAAATGAACAGGAATGGGAAGCTGCTGCCTGCAACAGCCTCGCACTGTGCTCCAAGCTCAAGAAGCCACAGCCATTGCTCCCCACTCTAGAGAGCACAACCATGGGGCAGGGAGAGGAACACACAGACCCTCAGCTGGGATCCAAACTGTCTCCCAACCTTGCTGGAGTGCAAGAACAAAGAATCCCTTTGAAGATCACATGCAAGACACGTTTCAGGCTTCCAAACCAAACTGTCCCCTGTAGCAGATGGTTCCCCACAGACACCAGCTGCTCTTGAGACACTTACTTGGACTTGTTATACTCAAACTCGATGTGCAGGCAATCCTCAATCCCAACCTCCATCTTGATAGAGGAGTTGAGCTCTGGGTAGGTGCTCAGAGTGTGCACAACGATGTCCATCTCCTTCACCACATCGTTCAGTCTGCGGCTCACAGTTGCGCGGAGGAAATACCTGCAAGGAGAGTCCCACTTCTGTTAGGGTCATACAGGTACCAACAGAAGCAGGGAAGGACATGGGGCTGAAGGGGCTATCTGAGCAGTCTTGGTGGTACCCTGGTGCCTGCACCTGCCAACACTCCACGCTGGAAAAGACAGACAGGAATTTTGAAATAGAAAAACAGACACTGAGTCTTCTCTACGTTTTCACACACTCGTGAGTTACCTAAGCACCACTCTGGGGATTTGAGTAACAGCTCGTACAAGTCAAAACCATTTTACAAGCCCTTTTACAAGAGATTAGATCTCCAGAGACACACCTTTCTGCAGACTGACTGGATTTCAGGGCAACTGGGTTGCCCAGATGTAAAATAAGGTTTGCAGCGCATGAATGAGACACAAGCTGGGCATCTGTTAGCACAGAGAGCACAACTAAAGTCAACAAGACTGCTTAAAAGGCAGCAAAAATGTCCCCACTGGAGATCAAAGCGACCAATTTATTTGAGTTTTTGAATGACCTAATACATTACGAAGCACTTGGTTGATCCAGAAGGGGCTGATTCCTCTTGCCACTCATACAAGACAAACCAAGGTCCATAAAGCCTGGCACATGCTTATACCAGTAGAGCATCAGAGATGGCCTTCTGCAGCACAGCCCCTCCAAACTTCATCCTCAGAAGGCTGTCTGGGAAGGGTCTCTGTCCTCCAGTGTCACCACAATAAGGATCAGTGCTTGCACACTGCACAGAACTGAGGTCAGCAAGGGGAGGCCACTCACCTTAACTTCACATTCTGTCCTGTGTAGGATTCATAAGGTTTTTCCACGTGTGTGAACTCGAAGTCAAATGTCTGTGATTGAGTGAATTCACCTGGCCGGGCCAGGTCTTTCACCAGAGACACAAATTCATGGTGGTTTCCTCGGTCATAGTAGAGTTCTAGGAAGACAGAAGTCCGGGTTAAGCAGTGCTGCTTGATCCCACGGGACGCAGTGATGGAGGGCAGGAGTTTTCATGGCTACGAGCAGCTCGCTTGTCCAGATCACTGCTTCCCTCACCAGTGTTCAGAGAAACTACCAGGGTAGCTGCAACCTACTGTTCCTGTTCACTGCTCTCCATCAAAGCCAGGTGCTGGCCAGAAATTCGTGACATTGGAATGGAATGGACACACAGCCTCAGCCTACTACAGCAAGTGAGAGCTCTGCTCACCTCAGAGCCACACAGGTCACCTACTGTTGATACGTTCAGACTGTTCAAAGAGAGGAACCAGCAGCACTGCCACTATAAAGACAGGAAAAGGCACTACCATTCCACTTCTCTGGGACAGCATCAGTGACAGTGAAAACAGAGGGCTAGGAGGCTGCCACCTCTTCTCTTCTGACCACAAAGAGCTTGAGCGGTCCCAATTTGCAGCAGGGAATCAATAACAGAGGAGATCCTCACTGGGTCTGCACAAAGCCAGTGTTCCAGGTGTGCAGGGAGACAGCTGAGTCAACTGATCCCTTAGACCCTTGAGAGCACGACAGGCCACGTGAGCACTGAAGGGGAAGAGCAGCCACCACTGGAAGCACCATTCAAAACAGCTCAAGTAACCAACTAGGTCACACTGCTTCAATTTATCTTGTGTCAGCAGGGAACAACTACAGGCTTCCTCATTTAAGGAAAGGAGCCCTCTCCACACTTCCACGGTGTTCTCTCTTGAGCCAAAGCAACAGAAACTTCAAACTCCCCAGACTGCACCAGCAGCTCTGTGTTACACACATGCATCAGCAAGATCTGCCCTTCCCAGCTCTGTGTGTGAGCTCTGTGACTACGAGACACCCACACAGTCCTTCTCAAAGGTAAAGCCTTGGCCAATCTGATACGGGGAGATGAGGAAACAAAACCCCAAGTCATCAGTCACGCACACATGAGTCCGCTGTCAGCACTAAACTGTGCAGAGGATGCTTCCAAGAAGTATTAGCAGCATTCAGGAGCTGCAGGGAGACTCAGTTCTCCTCTCCCTGAGATGCATGAGGAGATTTCAGCTTTTAAGTAACATCTGTTTTCTTAGACCACTTTGCTCACCTTATCTCTGTAATGGAAATATTGGCACCAGAACACCCCTCGCTTACGCAGAGCAGCCTGTGCCATCCAGCCCGTCAGGCTGGGCAGGCAGGTGACATAAATAAACCAACCCTGCACTGAAAGTATGTCCATCGAGAGCAAAGTGCTTGTTGATGCGACAGGGAGAAGCCACGTGCCATGGCAGAAGAGGAATAGATCATCTCGGCACACGCTGCAGAAGGCAACGATCGAATCGAAAGCAAGGGGAGGCGAATGTCAGGGCATTGAGTGAGTTCTCTGCTGCCTCAGAAGGGCACAGACTGGCACCGTGTGGCCTGAAGAAGAGGAAGGACTGATGTTTCTCTCACTTATTCGCAAGTCAAACCGGTATCAGCTGTCATTTCAGGTGTTCTGGGCTACAGAGTTTCCAGATGACAAAAAACCACCTGATAATATTGTGGTGGCTTTCTCAGGACACAGGAAGCACAGGTCAGCCAGACTCTTACATGGGTTCTGTGCTCACTGGAGACCACACAGTGCAGTGTGCCCAGGCTGGCCTTTGGTAGCCAGTCTGCAGCAGCCATCTTCCCAGAAGAAAGGACCAATGTGCTGCCAACAGCAGCACCTGGCTTGGGCAATAATCATAGAATCATAAAATCATTAGGGATTGGAAGGGACCTTGAAAGATCATCTAGTCCAATCCTCCTGCCACAGCAGATCACCTACAGCAAGTTGCATAGCAATATACCCAGGTGGGTTTTAAACGTCTCCAATGAAGGAGACTCCACAACTCCCCTGAGCAGCCCGTTCCAGTGCGTGAACTCGGAGCAGTTATTCTGAATATAAAGCTTTAAAGTCTTCTGGGAGCAGGCAAGGCAGTACAGAGGAGGCAGAGTGGAGCATGAAGAGGAGCTCATTAATTTCTACGGACAACCATAATCAAATAGTAGACGGTCACAAGCATCAATGACTCACTTACCCTCCATCATCTACAGGCTGCCTCTGCCTGCCCTCCTCTTTCTTTCCAAAAGCAGTGCTAGAATCACTAAGGTTGGAAAAGACCTTTAAGATCACCAGGTCCAACCATGAACCAAACTGTCCCATCCCATCGCTAAACCCTATGCCTGAGCCCCAGATTCCCACGACTGTGAAACACATCCAGAGATGGCAATTCAACCCCTTCCCTGGGCAGTGTGTTCCAAGGCCTGAGGACCCTTCCCATGCAGGAATTTTTCCTCATGTCCAGCACACAAGCAAGGCCAGAAAAACCATTAAACGGTCATATTTGGGCTCGGTGGAAAAACCTCAAGTTCACTTTCCTACACCGCAAGATTTGCAATGCAAATGTCACTGGCCCGTGGTTAATACAGTGATTCTGTGGGTTAAACCCGAGTATGGAGGGACCCAGACGTGAAGCATCACACAGTCACATCATTGGGGACATCACAAACTTCTTGTGGCTTGTGGGATCCAGACATGTTCCGTGAAACACCAACACCTCCACTCCAACCAGAGTGGGAGCAGCAGCCACTTTTCCTCTAAGAAAGCAGGAAAACCGGCCACGCACACACAGGTAAGGACAAGTTATGAACAACCTGAGGTCACCTCACTGACCACGCAGCAACATGTGAGCACTCAGTCCAGGACTAAGAGAATAAACCATGGAATCAGGAACCTCAAGAAAACCATTCTACCCAGGTAAAACGTTGTGGGGTAGGGGATGGGAAGGCGCAGGTGGTGATTTGAGACCTATGGACAAAACCCACCTGATTCACTACCCTTACCGCAGCCAGGGCTCCCCTAAAGGAGCCCAGGAATGCAAACAGGCAGCTCATGAGGCTGCAGATAACCACAGCATGGAGAACGGCACCCAGGAGCTGGGATGTCTGGGCACAGACCTGCATCGCAGGATGGAAACCAGCTTTACCCTCGCTGCCTTGAGCTGAAGTCAGTGTGTTCTAGAGCTGAAATCAGTGACCGAGCAGAGGCGTGAAAATAGGACGAGAATGACCTGGAAAAGGAGTGGAGTTCCCTCCCTTCTGCTGGGGCTCAAGCCCAGAGCATGGATCATGCATCTAAAGGGCCAGATCTACACGGTGAGCATCAGGAGGGACCAAGCTTTCCTTGGTGCTGCCCAGTGATAGGACAACGGGAACACAGGAGGTTAAATCTGAACACAAGGAAAAGCTTTTTCACAGTGAAGGTACCAGAGCCGTGGCCCAAGCTGCCTAAAGAGGTTGTGGAGTCTCCTGCTCTAGAGACATCCCAAATCCACCCAGACACACACGCATAAGGAACAAGTTATGAACAACCTGAGGTCACCTCACTCACCATGCAGCATCCTGTGGGATCTACTCTAGCAGTGGGGTTAGAATGGATGATCTCCAGAGGTCCCCTTCAACCTCAACAGTCTGGGATTAGGTGATTCTACAGACCAGGCTGCCCAGCTCCCACCTTTGCACCACCAAGGGCCTCATCAACATCCCCAAGCCGCCCCATCACATGGGCAAACCCATAGCATCATGAAGGCTTGAGGGACAACCGGCCCTGATGCAATTAGGCTGAGGGGGGATGGCACCAAGGATGGCACCAGGGATTTCATTTAGGATGGCACCAGGGACAGCACCAGGCTTGACAACCGAGATGATACCAAGGATGGCATCAGGGTTCACACCAGGGATGGCATTTGGGATGGCATTAGGGTCGGCACCCGAGGTGACACTCAGGATGGTACTCGGGATGGCACCAGGGGTGACACCTGGGATGGTACTAAGGATGGCATCAGGGATGGTACCCGGGATGGCACCGGGGGGTGACAGTCGGGAAGGCACTGGCAGCTCCCCCCTCCCCGGCGCGTCTCACCGATCTGTCCGATGAACTCCACTTTGATGCCCTGGTGCTCCAGCCGCCGATGGGGGTTCTTGAGGGTGAGGACCACCCGCCCGGACACGGTCTCCCCGTCGTAGAAGAGGAAATACTTCTCCTTCTTCCCCTCCTCGGTCTTGTGCTCCACCCGCCGCCGGCTCTCGCCGTCGCTCAGCACCAGCTCGAGCTCCGGGGTCTGCCCGAACCCGAAGAAGCTCATGGCACCGGGATACGGGGTGCGGGGGGGGACCGGACCCCCACTCCGCCCCTGCGAGGCACCACGGGCAGAGAGCCCTGCGGGGAGCGGCGGCAACGGCCCCGCAATGCGGCGGCAGAGACCGGGGAGGAGGGGGCGGTGGCGGCGGGACCCGCAAGGTCGGGGTCGGCACCAAGGTCCGGCAATGGCTGATGACCGGCGTGT
>JAOXOE010000856.1:3041157-3055157 GCA_028565055.1 Phoeniculus purpureus | reverse complement strand
CCGAACCCTGCACTGCGCACGCGCTACCCCGCACCTCCCCCGCTCCCTCCCATCCGCCTTCCGATTTCCGTCGCCGCTTCCGGGAGCCGGGCGGGAGCCGCGCGGGGATTGGCCGGTTCGAAGCTTTTGGCGGCGGCAGCGGAGGCTGCGGGATGGCGGCGGTGGGGGAAGAGCTGGTGCGCGCCCTGGCGGGGTGGCGGCTGCGGGACGTCGGGACAGGTGCGGGGTGACCCCGGTTTGGGGGGTTGGGTGGTCGAGTCGCTCCTCCGTTTTATCGGAGCTGTCAGCAGTGCGTTCCCTCCCGCCCTGGTCCCGCCGAGTTTGCGGGGGGATGTGGCCGCGCACGGGGCGGACGGTTCTTTGCTCCCCGCAGCGTGGTCGGGAGCCGTCTGGGATCTGGATTTCACCGACACGGAGCCGCTGGACCGCAGGATAGCGGAGGGCATCGCGGAAGAGGGTCTGGACGCCTTCACCGGGCTCTACCGGAGCCTCACCCCGTTCGCCCGGGAGCAGCGGGACGGCAGAGAGGTGAGAGGCTGCCTGAGCACGGTGACCACCTCCTCCCAGGGAGGGACGTGGAACCTGACTTAATGAAAGAGGCAGAATCAGCAGGACAGAGCACCCGGGGTGGCGGGTAACGGGTAAAGGCCGAGGGTGACAGGAGCTAGGGCCTGAGGGAATGGCATCGGGTTGTGTCAGGGTAAGTTAGGGCTGGACACAAGGAGACACTCCTTCCTGAAAAGGGCCATCACAGGAGCCAGCAGAGTGCCCAGGTAACATGAAAGGCCGGTGGCATCCTGGCTTGTATCAGCAATAGTGTGGCCAGCAGACTCTGTGCTCCCCTCGAGTACTGGGGGCAGCGCTGGGCCCTTCACTTCAAGAAAGAGATGGAAGGGCTGGAGCGGGTCCAGAGGAGCAGCGAGACTGGGGAAGAGCATGGAGGGAAAGGCTGATGAGAAGAGGCTGAGGGAGCTGGGGGTGTTGAGTCTGGAGAAGAGGAAACTCAGGGGGGACTTTGTCCCTCTCTTCAACTCCCTGAAGGGAGGTTGTAGTCAGGTGAAGGTTGGGCTCTTCTCCCAGGCAGCTAGCGCCAGGAGAGAGGCCAGGGCCTGAAGCTGCCAGGGGGAGGCTTAGGTTGGATCTTAGGAAGCCCTTCCTCACAGAAAGGGTGCTCAGAGCCTGGAATGGACTTTCCAGGGCAGTGGTGGAGTCCCCATCCATGGACAGTCTGGCTGTGGCCCTTAGTGCTCTGGTGTGGCTGCTGTGGTGATGTTAGGCCCTGGTCTGGGCTGGCTGAGCTCAGAGGGCTTTTCCAGCTTCAGTATTTCTGGAATTCTGTACTCTAATATATAGGGGTTGGTGGCAGCGTCAGCAGCTGTTTGTGAATAGTATTTGCAGAGTCTTATCACAGGATTTCTCACTATTGCCCTGGTATTTTGCCTCAGAATGTCTGGACCGTGTTTGTTGATCACAACATCTCTCCCAGCGCTCTCGTGGCTGTGTTGCACCACTTTGTCCAAGCAGGCCACCAGAAAATGGCTGATGCCCAGCAGAGGATTTTTGCTCTTCACGCAGCTGGGTTGTACTTCTTGCTGCTTGAAATCCCAGGTGAGTGAAGGGACGAGCCTCTTTAGTGTTGAGTAAAGCAACTGTCAGGCAAATCGGTGTCCTCTAGTTCATCAGAATTCCTGGCGGAGCAAGTGACAGCATTTGGACTGATTGCTTGATCTCCCTGGAGCCCTCAGGGATCACAAAGGGCTGCTGTGCTGAGTGCTGAGCAGCTGTTACGGTGTGAGAGCAGCTTGCTCTCCTGTCATGAAGTGCCCTGATGGGCTCAGCCTGGCTCTGTGTTGCCATGAGTTGTCTCAGGAGGACAGTGACAAGGTCGACAGAGGCATGTGCATGGAGCTGGAACCACTGCTGTCCCTCTGCTTTGACAGTAACACACAATCATGGCAGAAGCTCATTTCTGTTCCCACTCTGTAACTGGGCAGGATTTCACTGCACAGAGCTTTTCGTTCTGTTCTCTTGTGAAAACAAAAGTATTTGTTTAAAACAACCTGCAGCTGGAGTTCTCCAGCAGGTTATTTCACAGCCTTTGTGTTGGAGACTAATGTGTGTATGAAAGCTTTGCTGATCTCTGCTGTTACCAGCCCAAAGGAGTCACTCAGCTGGTGATCCTACTGGAGAATGTCACTGCTGGTGACACCTCATCCTGATACCATCTGTCTTTGTTCAAACAACTCAGTTTTTTTTAGTTCTCCCCAACTTTCTTAGGCTCCTGGGATGATGCCTTTGTCCTGGCAGTCTCCTTGGCTGTCAAAGCAAGTGGAGATATGTCCAGGTGATGGGGTGTTCTCGTTGTCCTTTGTCTGGACCATGCCTGATGTTGTCTTTCCTGGGCAGGCAGCATAGTAAACGAGCTGTTCCATCAAGTGATGTTTGATAAATGTCTTCACACCCTGACAAAGAGTCTGCCTCGAGAGCCAGATCAGATGAGGAAGAGAAAGAAGCTGCACAGTGAGAACTCTCAGAGCAACATGAGAAGAAATAGGAAGAAAGGCAAACCATGCAGGAATGACAGTGTAAGACGTTTGTGAAATTGCTTCAGAGATAAAATCTCTTGAGCAGATTGTTGGCCAGCTCCTTCACTTGTAGGTCAATGTGGTGATTATTTTCCTTTTTTTCACCCTTGTTAAAATTCTTAACCTTTCATTCAGCTCCTCAGCTGTGCTCTGAAGTTAGAAACTTCAGGGGTCCAAGGGTTCAACTGTAGCTGCAATTTATTGGCTGAGAGAGAGAATACAACTTCTCTGTCTGTAGTGTGGTGTTAGATAGCTCAGGAGCTGACAGCTCATTTATATCGGCTTCTTCACAAGACCTTTCAGTCAATATGTGACCAGCTTGCAAATGGCATTAGTGTTGCCCTCCCAAGTCACTGATGGGAAGTGAAGGGCAGAACACTTTGGTTATCAGTAGTCCACTGCTGGTTCTAACACTTGTGTTCTCTTGTAAATGAAACCAATAGTTGTTCATCAGAAATCCTGAGAACATTGATGCCATGGGGTCATGACAAGCAGGGGATTAAGGTTGTAGGCACCGTGGGAGTGACTGGAGGTGAATCTCCAAGCATCAGATAATTGTCTGATGGACTTTCTCCTTCAAAACAAGATGTTTTCTGGTTTTGTATCCAGGTGCCATCTTGCTGTCTGTTGTTTTTTCCCCGCACTGTTCAGTGTGTTAACAAATCTGAAAGAAAAGATTTAAGATGTTGGATTTGAGGTCATGAGGGGCCTCTGAAGCACAAACATGTGAAAGAAATGATGCAGTGCTGTGGGACAGGATAAGCTGTTTCTCTTTTCTGCCGGTACAGGTGGAAGAGATGTTGGAAGAGGAGGAGGATGAGGATTGTGAGAATGTTTACTTTTCGAACAATGATCTCCTTCAACTTCGCAACTCAATCTTCCTTCTTTTGCAAAACTTCTTAAAACTTCTGCCTAAGTTCTCCCTAAAAGAGAAACCTCAGTGTGTGCAGAACTGCCTGCAGGTAATAAGCTCCAACCCTAAGGAACCTCCCATCCCCTCATGCAGACTTTGGCGGGGGGCAACTCCTGTGCTAGCAGCCCTGCCCTTCATAACCTGGTCCTTAAGTTAGACTGTCCCCATGTGAATCTTGGAGTGGGGTGCTTGGCCACATCTGTCCCTAATGTGTTGCTCCTGCTGGCCAATTCCAGCTGTGCACTTTGTGTTTTGTTCTGAGGTGCTTAACACTCGCTGTACCCAGATGGGAGACTTGTGGTGTTGAGCCTCTGGGTTTTGGGGTCAGCTCTATTCTACTTTAAGGGCAGTACTGTGGTTTGTAAGTTAGACTCAGATCTGTGGTCTGAGTTGCAATCAGACCCACGTGTGTTACCCTCCATGGATTCGCTAAGCTTGGCTTCTTTCCTTGCAGGTCTTTGTTGAAATGACCTACTTTGAGCCCGTGGCAAGCGAGTTGGTGTTTTCAGCAGCTATGTGAGCAAATCGTTCCTAATGTTCATACAGCTCTTCACAAAAGTAAAGCGCTCGATGCTCCTGTTATTATCCTGTTTGTATGCAAATGAAAGTGGTGATTTCTTTCGCTAAAGATAATTAGAACATGTTCCACCTTGCTCACAGTAAACACTAATTAGTGAATATTGGATGATTTCTAGTCAATGACCATGCTGAGTTGTTGTAGTTGTAGGAAATGTCTTCATCTCTCATGAGAAAACCTCTCTTTGCCTTCTCTTAGGAATGTTAACAAAGCAAAGTACATTCCCGAGCTGGCTTATCATGGACTGCGATTACTGTGTTCCCCCCTACATGGTGCAGAAAATGAGGTAAGAGTTGGAGAAGATCTTCAAAATCCTCACTGCACATGGAAGAGGGGTGGTTGTTTCTTTCCTTCTCTGGAGATGTTTCAAACACACCAAGACATGTTCCTGTGCGACTTGATCTAGGGGGTCCTGCTCTGGCAGGGGGATTGGACTAGATGATTTTTCAAGGTCACTTCCAAGCACTAATGTTCTGTGCATCTCTGCCAATCACTTTTCCTCACATCATTTTTTATTTCTTCTGTTAATTTTGCACTCTGTGCCTGCATGTTTGCCAGGTCAGAGATTCTTTTTCCACCTCAGTCCGTATTTCCTTTGCCTGGTGTGGTGATGCGTTTTGTGATCGCTGAATTCTGTGCTCTAGTGACTCTTGTGGCTAACGAATCGTAAGCAGAGGATGGCTGCAGTGCCATTAGATCTCTGTGCCTCAAAAAGAGAATTCCGGGCTGCTGCTGTTTGCCTGGAATTTCCTTGTTTCCTGCTAGATGGAGCTCCAGCACTGCCTGGCAGCTGCTGTGGCAGTGCCTTGGCAGCTGTGCTGCATCATGGGGAAATGATGTGTGCAGATGATGGGAAGCAGAATAGTTTGTCATCATGGAACATCCAGTTCTACCAGAAATGTGTCTGCAACTTTATGTTCTCTTATTTTGCTAGACTGTCAAGCACTACTGTGTCATCTAGTGCTTATCTGCCCGATGCTTCTGTGGATGGGGCTTTTGAACTTTGGGTGTGACTGTGCTGCTGTGCTTGTGTGTCTCTGTAAACCCATTTGAACTAGTTTGGAGCCAGCAAGCCCAGGGTATTAGTGGCTATCTAGTCAGAAAATCCTGGAGCTTAGTACTCCCTAACTTAATGTAACCAAGAGTCAGCAGCCTTAGACCTGGGTATTTCAGCCTCCTGGGTTTGTCAGTGCAGCAGAACCTTTTCAGAATTATTGACATCCGTGGTATCAGAAGAGGTAGTAGCTCCCCTTCTCACACTTACCTCATTTTCCCTTCCTGTCCTACTGTAATAAGTTCAAAACCCCATGAATCTCCTCAAATTCCAAGTGTGCTTCTGGTAAATTGAAGTCCACTGCTTTGAGGGGGGGACCTGCTGATGTCAAGAAGCTATTCTTAGGATTCAGTGGGCTTGTATGAGAGGATCACAGCTAGGAAAGATGTTGTGTGCACTAAAGAATGGGTCCTCCTTCAATTATTCTGTTAGGAACCACATGTTGACAGGCTGTTGTTGAATCAAAGTTTAATTTGTTCAGAATTCTTTTAGTCAGAATGGGATCCAGTTGCTACTGAAATGAATCTGAAAATAATCTTCTTTTTCCAGATTCTTCGTCATGTTTTCCAACAAATCCTCAATGTCATTCTCATGCTAGAAAACAGGGCAGGTTCCCGACGGGCAGTCCTTGCAACCACATCGGCTGTGATCTGTGCCAGGAATCAGGCTATAAAATTCATCAGGTGAAGTACAGAGCTGTGGCACTACCCTTCCTGGGCACGTCCACTTGCCTTTCTGTTGTGCCTTTGCCTCACTGTTTAGTTGGAGGAAGGGATGAGACAAACTGGCACTGACTTTGAAGCTGTTAGTGCAAATGAGGTTTCATTAAAACGTCTGGAATGGGAATTGCCTTAATTTGCTGGTGGAGGGAAAAGGTTCCGCCTGACAGAAAAGTGTCCCTGAGTGGAAGGGACCTACCTTTGGTATTTCGCTTTGTGTCAGTGTTTGAGGTTCTGTAGTTTACTACAAAGCGCTGTAAAGAAGGTAAGAGATTAACATGGAGCTCAGTTCTCTGCTTTCTCCTGCTTAAAGCTAAGTTTTGGTGGTGTTTGTTATTCCCTGTGTGTGGGGATCCATGTTGTTGGGAAGTAGAGATTCCCATGCAACACATACTGAGTAGACTGACGATGTAGAAGCTCTTCGTATTGTCATTCTCCTTGTAGAAAGGTATTGTAAGAAACACTCTCTGCACAACGCCAGGGAATGAAGTAGGTCTGGTCCTGGACCACGTCATGTTGTGCCAGAAGGCTGTCTATTCCTGACTCTTGAAACACAATCCAGAAGGAATATCCTTGATTCCAGGTTTGCTCGGCTGTAAAACCAGCCTTATTAACATCTGTTCTGACCGATTCCCCACAGTTCCATCGTAGATGAGCTGAAAGAAGCTGCTATTCCTGTTCTTCGAATATTACTGCAGCACATCTGTACCAAGGTAAGCTGAGCAGTGCTGCATCTCTGCTCTGGCAGAGGGGTTATGGGTTGGACTAAACCCCTGATGTTCTGTGATCTCAAGCTGAACAATTCCAGCGTGGATGCATTGCAGTGCAGGGAATGATTTTCACAATGTTTTGTAAAGGAGGAAAATACTTCAATTTGCAAATCTCCTGACTGCCTGTTGTGTTTTGATCTTTATCAGAGTTTCCAGACTTCTTAAACAATGTCACACTGCAGGAGAATCAATACTGAGAGTGAACACTTCCCCCTCACTCACAGCTGATTTTACCCTCTGACCTTTGCAGAGTTTGCAGTGGCTTTTACCACTGCTCTGGCAGAGGCAGATGAGAGTTAGGGGAGCTCTTTGCCTGGCTGGCTGAAGGTGCCATGTAGGAATCCTGTGTCTGGATTCAATCTTGAGGAATTTACTGTGTGGCCGTGGGCAAGTGCTGAAGCCAGGAGTAAGGAAGCTACCATGTGGTCTCCCAACTCCTTGCTGACTGTGCCTGTATCACCTCATTAAATCATCCCAAAACCTCACCGTGCACTCGCCCTTGTTTTTCAGGTTCCGGATAAGGCTGATTATCGCACGTATGCTGCACAGGCTTTGGTGACTTTGCTGAGTAAACTCCCTTGCGTAGAGTTTGCTAACTTCATCTCGTGGCTTTACAAATACTCACACAACACAAAAGTGAGTACATCTTGATGGTGAGGGCTCAGGTACAGCAGTGTTTTGAAGACAAAGAGTTCAATATCTGTCCTAGAGAGCACTGAGTAAACAGAGTCAGCAATACCTGTGTCTTCGCTTGCCTTAACAGAGCACCCTGTGTGCTTCTCCTTCCCAACAGGTTGCCTACAGGGTGTTCGCTCTTGATGTAGCATTGGCTTTGTTGGATGTGCCAGAGAGGAACTTAGACAGCTCCTTGTCCCTGGATCACCAGAAGTTTCTAAAGCACAAGTTCTTAGTGCAGGTTATGGTGTTTGGCCGCTGTTTGGACAGAGCACCTGTAGTCCGCAGCAAAGCTTTAAGCACTTTTGCCCAATGCCTTGAAATGAAAGCTGCTGGAACCTTGGAGAGTATCCGGGACTTACTACAGAACTGTAAGTATTCTGGATAAATTAGGTAGTGAAAATGTTGCTTGGATGTTTCAGGGAATAATTACTGGGAGATAGGAGAAGTAGTTGTCAGGAAGTTAAAAATCTGCATGTAGTGTCCTTACATACTGTGTCAGCACTGTGTCAGCCATCCCTCCAGTACTGGGGGCAGTGCTGGGCCACTCACTTCAAGAAAGAGATTGAGGGGCTGGAGTGAATCCAGATGAGCAATGAGACTGGGGAAGGGACTGGAGGAAAAGGTTGATGAGAAGAGGCTGAGGGAGCTGGGGGTGTTTAGCCTGGAGAAGAGGACACTCTGGGGGACCTTCTTCCTCTCTCCAACTCCCTGAATGGAGGTTGCAGGTGAGGGTCAGGCTCTTCTCCCAGGCAGCCAGAGCCAAGATGAGAGGGCAGGGCCTGAAACTGCCAGGGAAGGGTTAGGTTGGTTGTTAGGAAGCCCTTCCTCCTGGAAGGTGTGGTAAGAGCCTGGAATTGACTTCACAGAGCAGTGGTGGAGTCCCCATCCCTGAAGGTGTTGAAGGACAGCCTGGCTGTGGCCCTTAGTGCGCTGGTCTGGCCACTGTGGTGATGTTAGGTCCTGGGCTGGATGAGCTCAGAGGGCTTTGCCAGCCTCAATAATTCTGTGATTCTGTGATCACGAGAAGTAATGGGTGAGTCTTATTACTCGTGAAGCTTTATATTTGGAAGGGATTTGTTCTCGTGTATTTGTTCTAAATAGATTCCTCCATGAGATACCTGTGAGGGGGTATCTAAATGGCTTTGGAATGAAAAAAAAAGGAAACATTGATTCTTGCCTGTCAGTCAATAAAATCTTGAGTTTCCTTTTGCTTCTGTTAGGTTGTTTGGTCCATGATTGGCATCCTCAACTCCCTCAGGTGTGGCAGAGGCCAGATGGCATGGTGCAGAATCACACACAGAGCATCCCACAGTTAGCTTACTTGAAGAGAGAAGATTGGAATGACAGAGTAGCTGGGATGAAAATACTTCTTCTAATTTCTTTTTTTATTCCTTCTTGGCAGCCTCTGTCCATACAGACTTGGAAGCAAACACAAACACTGAGAGTTCGCTAGTCAGCGCAGAAGGTACAGAGCTGTTCTCTTATAGTAAGTCTCAGGCTTTTCTTGGCATGCCATGTGCTAAAAATAAGCCTATCTGTAAAACCCAGGGCATGCGTGAGCCTCTCTGTTTAACAGCGAAACCATCTCGCCGGGCGAACATATGTCTGTTTTATTCTTAAACTTTAAACTTTCTCTTTCAGCTACATCCAACCATCCACAGAAGACGTTACCCACCTTCAAAACTATTGAGTTGACAGACAGCAGCAGTGCTGCTCTGCTTGCCGGTACGTCGCAATCACCGCAGCCTTTTCGGATAACTGCTCAAAACCTTAATTGAAATTAGACTTCCTGAGCTGTATTCATTGTCCATTTTCCTAGTCAAGTGGAGAGAGCTTTCTGTAGGGCTGTTAAAAGACACTTCTAGGTGATGAAGGGGGTGGAAGAGCCAGCCGTGAAGAAATACTGTTTCCACTCAAGTCTGAAAAATACATTTAATCTTGAAATCCCGATGTTCCTTTGCACCATTGTGGTGGCAACACTTGTTGAAAAGCAGGTAATTTATCCTCTCCAAAAAGGATGGTAATTGAGGTGGCCTATATAATCCTTGTAACTCCATAAATTTCAGGGTAATTAAATCTCTTGCTCCAGCGCACAGAGAACTAATATATTTTGCTACATAAAACACAGCACCTTTAACTGTGTAGAGAGGAATTCACTCCTCTGCCGCGTCAGGAACCGGCTGGAGTTTGGAAGCCAAGTGTGATGTTAAATGACTGATGCAGAATGACGAGCAGCTAGGGCTAATTTGTTGATAGCATGAAACCAGCATCTGAGTTGGCTTTTGTGGCTACAGTGTTCTGTCTTTGAGGCTCTTCCTTTCTTTTCCTCTCCTGTGTAAAAGCTTTTCTTCCTAACCTTTAGGCCTCTGCCAGTATCTCTGCTCTCAGTTCGTGCTGTTCACCTCTCTTGAACCACTGACAATTCAATTCGCCGCTTGGTTCACGTCCTGCACCGGTGTCTTTGTTCCGTGGCTCCTGCTGCTCTTCACATGGGATCTCGCTCCCTATCTCCACGCGCCAGGCTCCAGTCTTCTCCACTGAAAGCTTTCTCTTACAACATTTCGCTGATAAATTTCCTTAATCTGCTCTCTCAGATAGAAAAGTCCTCCAGGCCACTTGAGGTATTGTGTGCTCCCTGCTCAGCTGCAGACTCTTTGTGGCAGAGATTGCCTGGTTTTGTATCTGATACCCAGCTGAGCCGCCGCTTGGCACTTGAACACAGATTAAGAAAAGGACAAGATGGGAAAGGGCCGTGTGAAGCTCAGAAGGATAGTGGGAGCACTGGGCTCTGCCAGTCAGTCGAGATGCATTAGCAGAGCTGTCTGGCACACGCTCGTCTTTGGCTTAAGCCTGTTCTAATTTTGCACTTCTGTGAAGACCAAACAGCTCCTCTTTTAGCAGCAAAATAAATCTATGCTGGGGATAGAATGTGCTAAATGTACAAGGGCAGAGATAAGAAGGGAGGGGATAATTTTCAGGGTGAGGTGTGCACTGCAGGATTTCTACTATGAAACATTAAATAGAATCACAGAATCACCAAGGTTGGAAAAGACCTTCAAGATCAAGATCATCAAGCCAAACGATCTGCCCTACAACCCCCAACCACTAACCCATCTCCTCAAACACCCTGGCTGCCCAGTTGGGATGGTGCCTCCACCCCATCCCTGGCCAGCCTGTTCCAAGGCCTCCCCACTCTTTCTGGGAGGAAGTTTTTCCTAAGATTCAATCTGACCCTCCCCTGGCACAACCTGACCCCATTTCCTCTGGTCCTGTCGCTAGTCCCTAAGGATTCTGCAACCTTGACGGAGCTCAGCCATCTGGAACTCAGGAATTTGTTTAGTTTATGCTTTGTTTGGTCAGTGTTTCTCCTCTATGTGACTGTGAGCACAACTGGTGTCACCTGGCTATGGGTGACTACTTTAGCAGACGTGATCACCTTCCCAAGAGCTGGGCCATTTTAATGGCAAAATCTTGCAATGAAAAGGTTCTGTGGAGCTGCTCTCAGGAGGAAGGTGCAGGTAGCTCCCCATTAAAGGGCAGATCAAAGTCCTGCTGCTTCCTCTGGTAAAGAGCTCTTCAAGCCACTTTTGATTAGTTCCCTGTGACTAATTCTATTTCTTTAGGGCAACAGAGTGCATCTCCACATGGTTCTCTCTGAGTAACAGAACTCTGAATTCAATGTATAGTTGGGAAATGGTACTTAATGCTGTAAGAAAAGTAAAAAGCAGCAGAAAACAGAACCCTTCAAATCAATGGTAGGATGCTTGAAGGCAGGTTTGCCAGTCAATAGTCCATCTGAATGATTCAGAAGGGGAGAAATAGCTGTTTGTGTGTTCAGCTGTGTAAGTGATCACCTCAATTATTTATTCTTTCCCAAAAAGAAATAAGAAAAGTAAGAAATCAGAAGGAATGAGGTGCAGAAATAAGCATGAATGGCTATAAAATAAAATTCAAAGCCTAACTTCAGGGAGGGGAGACATGTTCTGCTTCCCTTGTAGACTCCTGGGTTCTTTGCAGCTGCCAAGGTACAGCCTCGAGGAATTCAGTCAGCTCATAACTGGAGTGATTTCCCCACTGTAAATCACAGTGGGTTGTGTATAAATACTTTATATGCTGCCTGGAGCTCCAGGGCAGAACTCACAGTGGGGTGACACCGTCATGAGTGCTCAGCGTGTGACTCTGTTAACCTATCCAGGGCCTGGGGTGGATCCATTTGTCTGTGCTCTGCCCTCCACATACAGTTCCCAGTGCTGTCAGGGTGACCTGTACCACTCACAACTCTTCTGTTAGAGCTGTGCATGATTCACCCAACCAGCTTCAGGCTGTCAGGGTACCCCAGCATCGTTTATGGAGACAAACAGGTCAGAATTGAGAGCTTTTTGGGTGTTTACCCTTTTTGCTGCTGGAATCACATTACTTGGTGCTGCATTTTCTTTTGGGATGTGTCCTACAATACCTTTGCAAATGAAAGACCTTGCAAGAATGGTTTGGGGTTTTCCCCTCTGGCTTACGTGGTGATGACTTGATGATCTCAGACGTCTTTTCCAGCCTCTATAATGCTGTGAATTCTGTGATTATACCTCGTTCTGACTGGTTTTTGGGGTAGGTTTCTGTGGTGCTTTGCCCTCCAAAAGCCTCACCCAAGACCCAGTTGAGCTCCAAGCTGTTTCTTCCTTGCAGCTGCTCGGTATTCAGTGGTTTCTTTTTCTCTCCGTTTTGAATAGGAAAAGAAGTGATGGCCACGCTGAGAATGAGAGCCAGCGATGAGAAAAGCAATGTGAGGAAATCTGCTCTCCAGGTAGGGCAAGGTTTGCATCCTTCCCTCTTCTCAGAAGGCCTTTAGGTACATAACAAGGCGCAGTGCTGGAGGGAGGCTTTGCCCACCTGTAGCTCCCCGCTCTTCCCGCTCACCTACAGGGTGACTTACAGGGTGACTGATGCAGGTGTGATGATGGAAAATTTCTCTAGGACTCTCTCTTGTTCCCTCATTTAGGCAGAGAGGCTCTTTGCAAATGTCAACAGGCATTTCAATTAAGCAACTTCCTCCTAAGCTGAAGCCTATTAGCTGCTTAGTTTGCGTTGACCTTGTTAACAAAGAGACTGGGCTCTGCGCAGTCTCTTTTGCAGTGGGGTGTTCCTTTCGCTTGCTGCTGATTCTTCTTCTTAAGGAAGTTTTTAGCTTTGCAAAGACTTTAAAATTCACTTTTGGCTTTTAATAAAAAAATCTAGACAATGTATTCATTTCCATGCTACTTCTTACATTACCTAAACTTCCTACATTTTTAGAGTAACTGTTCATTTTTTATAAAATTTAGGCATTTTGTTAACTTTTAATTTTTTTATTTAAAAATTTAGGAAATTTGAATAATTTAGATTTATCAAAATATTGAGACATTTTTATTTTTAATGTAAACATTTAGGGAATTTGAATAAGTCCATTCTTTTTAATAAAATGTAGAAATCTTAATTACTTTTAATTTTTTAAAAATATATAGGAAATGTAAATGTAAACTTTATTTTTTTTAATCAAAGTATTTAGACATTGTAGCTTTTTAATTTAAACATTAGGAAATTTAAATTTCATTTTTAATTGTTTAATAAATCATTACAAGTCTTAATTTTCATTTTGGTTTTTAACTTAAACATTTAGAAAATTTACATCTTATTTTTTGATTAAAAACATTGAGAATTTTAAAGTAATTTAAACAACAAAGTGTGTTAATTACAAATAATTTACATCTATTTTTTTAATCTAAGAAATAAAAACTGTGATTAAATATTTTCAATTAAATTTTTCAAAATTAATTAATTTCCTTTTTGAATTTTATTTTTTTAAAGTAAAAGTTTCCAGTTTTTTAACTTAAGAAAAAATTCCAATTCCCCTCCTCCATATTCCCGGGGTAGCTGCTGTGGCTCATACAGTGGCCCTGTTATTTTCAAAGGGAATTAGTGGCATTCGCTCTACCCAAAGCGGTGCTGTAACAGCAGAGGGACTGCAAAGCTGCTGTTTCATTCTCCGTCCCTGTTTGTGCCCAGCGCTGATAAATAGTTAATGTGATGTTTCGCTCCCTATGAGACAAATGAATTTCTGGTGCGAGCTGTAGGGGGTAGATTGTGCTCCTGATTTGCAGCTCGATGCTCGTAGCCCCTGCTCCCCACGGAGTTTTGCTGGGATTTGCCTTGCAGGTTTTAACGAACATCCTGAAGCACGGAGTGATCCCGTGCGCCGCGGAGGATCTGGCCACCCTGCAGGACCGCTGCCGCGACCCGGCTGTTTCTGTGCGCAAGCAGGCTGTGCAGTCTGTGACAGAGCTCCTCGTGGTGAGACAAACCAGCCGGGATTTTTCTGCAGAGCTGGGATGTGACTGGGGATGTGATTCTCCCCTTGCAATGGGCACTGGGGAGGCCTCCCCTTGAGCACTGGGGGCAGTGCTGGGCCACTCTCGTCAAGAGAGAGACTGAGGGGCTGGAGCGGGTCCAGAGGAGCAACGAGGCTGGGGAAGGGACTGGAGGGAGAGGCTGATGAGGAGAGGCTGAGGAAGCTGGGGGTGTTGAGCCTGGAGAAGAGGAGGCTCAGGGGGTACCTTCTCCCTCTCTACAGCTACCTGAAGGGAGGTTGTAGTCACCTGGGGGTCAGGCTCTTCTCCCAGGCAACCAGCTCCAGGACAAGGGGACAGAGCCTGAAGCTGCCAGGGGAGGGTTAG
>JAOXOE010000856.1:3026867-3039504 GCA_028565055.1 Phoeniculus purpureus | reverse complement strand
GGAGGTGGTTGGGGCCCCATCCCTGGAGGTGTTTAAGGCCAGGCTGGATGAGGCTCTGGCAAGCCTGATCTAGGGTGAGGTGTCCCTACCCATGGTGGGGGGGTTGGAACTGGATGATCAGTTGGTCCCTTCCAACCCAGAATGATTCTGATTCTTTAACTTCTCCAGTGAAGTGATCCTGCTGTGGCAGGGGGATTGGACTAGATATCTTTCGGGGTCCTTTTCTACCTCTGTTGTGGAAGACGTAAGACTGTGCATTCTGTTACTGCTGGTTTCTGCCAGCCAGGCAGGAATCGTATTGAGGACACTGAACACAGCTGGATAATGAGATTATTTTTAGCCAGTGGTTACCTCTTTTCTTGTCTACAGTTTGAATTCCCTTCAACATCACTCCGATGCGAGTGAACGTAACAAGCAGCACAGCACCTTTTTCTCCTGCTGCCTCTGCCTGTTGTTCTAAAGATGTAAATGTTGAGAGGTTCAAGATGTTTGCCCCTCCCAGCGTTCGTATGAAGATCTGGAGCACGTTTGGCTCTGAGAGCAGTGTTGAGGAGGAACTGCTTTAGCATGGCAGAACAGATTTTTCATGTTTCTGGTTTTTTTTTTTTTACTGACAGCTGTGATCAACTTGGATGTTTGTTGCTGTGGCTTTTATGTGTCCACCAAAACATTAGCTTCTTGGTGTTAGCTGAAGCTGCCTGAGGTACATTCTGCCAGGCTTCATCGGAGCTCCATCCTATTGTCCTGACTCCAGTCTGAAGGCTCACATGAGGGTTTTCCTCATCCAGGCAGAGAGTTTATCGTCTGCTGATTTCTTACAGGAGGAGTTTGTGAAATGGAAAGACTGTCTCTTCTTCCGTTTCGTCAGTGTCGTGGTGGATCCGAATCCAGATATTGCCAGGTAAAATGCTCATCTGTAAACTAATGAAGGAGCCGAAGATCAGAGAGATGCCCTCAAAACCAGTCTTGATCTTGCACCTTCAGTCTTGCCTGGCACAGAAGGACTAGGAAGTACTGGTTGACGACCAGTTGAACAGGAGTCAGCAGTGTGCACAGGTGGCCCAGAGGGGCAATGGCATCCTGGCTTGGCCAGCAGGACTGGGGATGTCATTCTCCCCCAGTACTGGGCACTGGAGAGGCCTCCCCTTGACTACTGGCAACAGTTCTGGGCCAATCTCTTCAACAAAGAGATGGAGGGGCTGGAGTGGGTGCCGAGGAGCAATGAGGCTGGAGAAGGGACTGGAGGGAAAGGCTGATGAGGAGAGGCTAAGGGAGCTGGGGGTATTGAGCCTGGAGAAGAGAAGACTAGGGGGGAGTGGGAAACCTTCTCCCTCTCTCCAACTTCCTGAAGGGAGGTTGTAGTCAGGTGGGGGTCAGGCTCTTCTCCCAGGCAACCAGCGCCAGGACCAGAGGGCCGGGCCTGAAGCTGCCAGGGGAGGGTTAGGTTGGATGTTAGGAAGCCCTTCCTCCTGGAAAGGATGATCAGAGCCTGGACTGGACTGCCCAGGGCACAACACCAGGAGGTGTTGAAGTTCTGTGATTCTGTGACAGCCTGGCTGTGGCCACTAGTGCCCTAGTGTGGCTGCTGTGGTGATGTTAGGTCCTGGGCTGGATGAACTCAGAGCGCCTCAGTCATCCTGTGATTCTGCATGTGGAGAAAAACCTCAGTGGGAGAGCAGATATTTCTCCCATTAACCACCTCCTCACTCATATAGTTGTTCAGGTTTTAGGGTCTGCAAAGGACTGGTGATCTTCTTTCCAAGCTATTTGGAGGTCCCAAAGCATTCTGCTTTTCCTTATGTGACACACCTTGGCTTTTGAAACCTTCCACCACATTGTGTAACACTGGGATATGCAAGAGCAATTCTGCAGATGGTCCTGAAGTGCCTATTTGTGACGTTTTTGAGGCTTGGAGACCTTGCTGCTTGTTTCTCCCTGGCACAGTGCATCTAAAGCTTGGTGTTTCCTAGCCTGTCATTGCTTCCACGTGCATATTTCTCTTCAGTGAGGTTTTAGTATCCAAAAATGTCTTTCCAGTAGATGGTGACATTGCAACATCATGTTCCTAGAGCTTTAGCAAATGAACACGGTGCTGCTTCTTGGGGAGCCTTTTTCTTTGCTTCTGCCTTCCCCTGAGACAAAACCACATTTTAAAGGTCTGGGATTCACTTGCTCTTCTTGCTGGACTTCTGGTAATTAACTTTTTGCTGTACTGGAAGTTTCTCAGCCACAATGGAACTCAAGTTATTTAAATCATGAAAGGGTTGTGCCTGGGTTCAAGTTTAAATTTATCTCTCTGTTTAATGGCAAAAATAATGAAGCAGTATTGTGGATGCTGAAAACATCTCTCTCTCTCTCTCTCTCTCTCTGAATGAAAGCTTGAAGGCTTGAAATCAGTAAGGTGATTCTTTCTTCAAACACACATGGAGCTGTGAAGAATTAAATTTGGTTCATGTTGGAAGTGTTCAGGATCAAGTTGGATGAGCAACCTGTTCTAATGAGAGGTGTTTCTGTCCATGGCAGGGGGTTGGTACTAGATGATACTTAAGATCCCTTCCAACCTAAACCATTCTATTGTCAGTTGAGGGAGGTGATTCTTCTCCTGTACTCTGCATTTGAGACCCTGCCTGGAGTGCTGTGTCCAGTTCTGGAGTCCCCAACATCAGAAGGACACAGAGCTCTTGGAAGGTCTCCAGAGGAGAGCAACTAAGATGATCAGAGGGCTGGAGCCCCTCCCCTCTGAGGACAGGCTGAGCAAGTTGAGATTGTCCAGCCTGGAGAAGAAGAGGCTCCCAAGTGACCTTTGAGCAGCTTTCCAATCTCTGAAGCAGGCTACAAGAAAGCTGGGGGAAGGTTTCTGGCACAAGTGGTAGTGAGAGGTCAAGGGGAAAGGGTTCCAGACTTGAAGAGGGGAGATTGAGGTTCGCCATGAGGAACAAATTCTTTCCTGTGAGGGTGGAGAGATGCTGGAAAAGGTTGCCCAAGGAAGCTGTCTGCCCCATCCCTGGAAATGTTCAAGGCCAGGTCTGCTGGGGCCCTGAGTAACTTGCTCTAGTGAAGGTGTCCCTGCCTCTGCAGGAGGGTTGGAGCTGGATGATCTTTAAGGTCCCTTCCGACCCTAGTTGTTCTATGATTCTGTGGTGTTGGGGGAAACCATCCTGTCATTTTACAGCTTGTGACCCTACACTGTTTCAGGGGTGGCTTTTAGAAACTGCAGGATGCAAAGTTCTTTTCCTCCTTTCCAGGTTTGGAGAGTTCTGTTTGGTGCATCTCTTGCTGAAGAGGAATCCACTGATGTTCTCACAGCACTTCATTGAGTGCATCTTCCATTTCAACAGCTATGAGAAACACGAGAAGTACAACAGGTTCCCACAGAGCACCCGGTCAGCTGAGCCACCTCCGTGTCTCCTTTGTCTAAGCTGATGGAGCTATCTGGCTGTGCAGTGACTTCCTCACAGCACCTAGATCTCTGTATGCATGGGGAGGGGGGACTGCTGAGGAAAATAGTGTTAAATTAAGAGTGTCCTGCCTTCCCCATGACACTTCTGGGAAGACTTCTGCATGTCATCAATGGGATTGTGTGCTATCTGAACAGGTTTATGGGTCTTGAAAGCAACATTCAAATATCCCTTGCTGATTTAAAGGCTTATTGTTTCTCTGACTCTGCATGTCACTTGGCCCTTGTAAAATGTCTTGCTCTGGCACAGGGCGAAGAATCTCTTCTCTCTGAAGGGAAAAGATAACAGAGGAAAAAGGATGCATATCTACAGGTTCCTGCTAGACCACTTTACAGATGAGCAGAGGTTCAACATCACAACAAACATCAGCCACAGCATCCTGGGTAAGGGGACTATCTTTAAAGAATCTGGCAAGGAAAATGCTGGTGTCTGTATAAAACTGTTAGGCTCACAGTCATCACAGGATCAGAACGGCTACAGTTGGAAGGGACCTTAGAGGGTCATCTACGGGTCTGTCAGAAAGCTTGGGAAGAACTGTTCAATAGGGCATGTAATGATAGGACAGGGCATCATGGTTTGAAGCTGGAAAAGGGCAGGTTGAGGTTGGATCTGAGGGTGAGGGATCCCTGGAACAGGCTATCCAGAGAGGTGGTGGAGGCTCCATCCCTGGAGCCATTCAAGGTCAGGCAGGCTGGGGCTCTGGGCAACCTGGTCTGGTGAGTGACAGCCCTACTTGTACAGAGGATTAGAGTGGATGCCCTTTGGAGGTCCCATCCAACCCAACACATTCTATAATCTAGTCTCCAGCTGTGTTATGTTCCTGTGGCACTGCTGTTTCCAGTAAAATGCCTATTTGTCCCCTGTGCCTTCCAGCCTGCTTTGTAGATATGGTCCTTCCGTTGGACTTGGAAGCCAGCGAGCTGCTCTCGGATACGTTTGCCGTCCTTAGCTGCAAAGAAATCAAACTATCGACCATGAGGTCACAACCTGAAGAAGACATTCTGTCTGAACAAGACGAGATGGCGATGGCCCGTGTAGTCATGCAGGCGGCGCAGAAAAAGCTCATCTCGCAGGTCTGGTGTGGGGAGGGGGCTGGCCACCACCATGCTGGGAGGAATTTTACCTTTCTGTGCTGGAGAAAGTTGTGCAAAAAATGCTCCAAGTGAAATAGCGATGCCAGTGACACACTGTGCCCTCAGGCTGATATCCAGGCACCGTCTGTAAGTCCAGTGATCTGAGAGCTCCCAGGGAGGAAGCGCTGTGTGTTGTAAAAACAGAACATTACAGCTAGATCTGTGAAGGCTGTTTTGTACTTGTGGGGTTGGCTGATGAGAAGTGCATTTCCTCTGAAGCCAGTGAAGCTGTGCTAAGCTCAATTTGTTCCACAGACCTCTTACTGGTGAAACATTTGAGCATAACAATGTTTTCTTGGTGCACCTTTTGGCAATTCGCCTCCAGTGTGAGAGCTGGCTGAATTAGTGATATATCCTAAAAGAGTCCACTTAGGTTAAAAGCTTGTGCTCGTGTGTGGAGCCTTAATTGCGGTAATTCCCTCGCTGTGGAGCGATCATTCCTCTCACTCGAGCCATTCATTTAACCACAGAGTGCCCTTCTCTTTTACTGTGTCATGTAACTGCTCATGCCTTGTTCAAACAAAGGTTCAAAAGAAGAACTTCATAGAAAATATCATCCCAATAATCACATCTCTGAAGGCTTTGATGGAGCAGAAGAGGATCCCAGCTCTTCAAGACCTTATGAACTGCCTACGGGTAAGGGGAAAGTGTTTTCATGAGGTTTGTTAAGGTTTTGGGGGTTTATTTCCTCTCTTGAGTTAATGTGTTAAATGTGCAACCGGCAGTGCAACCAACAGCCTGCTCAGAAGGAAATTCAGAAGACATGTGATGTTGTGACACTGGCGCTGTGTTAAATAACGTAGGAGTTGGAGGGATTTGAGATAAGGATCTCACAGTGTGTTACATGTGAGCCTCAGTGGGATGTGGGCAGAAGTCTTGAATGCTGGAAAGCTTTTCCATGTTCCAAAGTACCAATCGGAATCAAAACTCTTAGTCTGTCAAAAACACCTCTTCTCTCCCAACTGGTATTTCCTTTTGCACTTAAGCAGCTGCGATCTGAATGGAGCCGTGAATCAGTAGTCAGGAGAGATTTCTGAAAGGGTTTAAACATTCCTTATTGCTCCAGGAAATGATGCAAGATTACCGAAATGAAATCAAAGACTTCTTTGCTGTGGACAAGCAGCTGGCAGCCGAGCTGGAGTACGATATGAAGAAGTATGAAGAGCAGCTGGCCAGTGAGAAGGAGTCAGAGCAGGAGCAGATCTCCGCGGTGCGGGCAGAGGTAGTTGGTGCCATTAACTCTCTACACGTACTGTCTCCTCTGCTGAGGTTTGTGTAGACTTAACAGCCAGACTCTATGTCTGTGGACCTGGCTGCAGCTCTTGTAACAGAACAGTTGTGGAATGTTCTCATACCTGACAGACGCTTTGGTTTTGGAGTCATTAAATGCACTCAGAACGACAACAAACGCCACATGTTAAGCAAAGAGGAGCAGCAAACAATTAACCTAAGAGGAATTACATTTACAGGGAAAAGCAAGTCTAATTTGCCACAGGCTGTGCCTTACTCTCCATTCCCCGACTGTTAAGAGATGATAAACAGGTCAATAAGAAAAAGGGTTCATTTTGTCTGGCTGTAGGTGTGCAAGTGGAAACTTAAATCTGTCCCTGTCACGCAGGTCCTCTTTCAAGTCAGTGTAAAGGAACAAGTATGTGCTTGGGTCAACTGTCCTGCACTGTATTAGACACTACCTTCAGAGGAGATGGCTTCCACCCTGGCAATACCCACTGACTTTGAAAGAGCACCTATATATAGGCCTCCAAACTAGGACATCTCTATCCCTTCAAAACTTCCTCTTTGCTTCTTGTTAAAATTTTGGTGGAGAAATTCTTTCTCACCAGCACCCCTTTCCATCCATCACACAAAGGGAAGTTCTTAATCGCCATGGAGATCTGAGCATCTGGTGTGTAGGGTTTTGTACACTCGTGGCCATCGTTAGACATACGATCTTTTCTCTTGTTTCCTGTAGCAGTCTCCAGCTTTGGAGAGAGCAACACCTCTTGGTGCTTCAAATAATAATGCTCAGACGCCTCTAAATGGGATACAGTCCTTGTCGCCAAGATCAAGACCTTCTGCTGTGCCTTCTGAGTTTACTACACCGGCTGCTGATGTTCTGAAACAGTCGTTCCTCTGTGGCAGGTAGAGGTGTCTGCTTCTGTTACCAGTTAGGATATTCTGCTGGGCTAGTGCTGTGCTGAAGTCACCAGTGTCACAGCATCATCCTCTCTGGTGTTTAAGATCACATGGAACTAGGAGAGGGACAGGTCTCTCCACATTACATCATCTCATCTGGGCTTGCAGAAGGATCATTTGGCTGTTTCTGCCATGTTTTTTCGCCTTGCAGGCAAGTATCTCTGAGCACAGTTGCCATCCTGAACTCTGCCAGGAAAGCAATGGAAAGCAGAATCAGGCAGCGCAGCAAGAGTTCTGAAGGAAGATTATCAGCTGCATCACTTCCATCAAGCACAGCTAGCAGCAAGCAAGGTAGGAAGCCTTCTGCAAACTGCTCTGGCACTGGACTCAGTCTAGTTGACACAGCCCAATTGTTAGACCCTTGAGGTCTGTGAGTCAATACATTTCTAGTCTTAATTATTTTGTTGTTATTTCTAGTATCCTTCCAAAGCTTACAACAACAGTCTAGTGGAGAAGGAGCTCCTGTAGCGGGCCGTGCAATCAGCACACCAGAAAGTAAGTAGAACCTGAAGGAACCCTTTCCAGACTGGGCTGAGCACTTGTTCTCTGACAGGGGGAGCAGTGCATGGCTTCCCTCTAAAGCAGAGAAAATCAGTCATCTGTAGCTATAACTATGAATTTATCTAAATGGTTGTAGTAAGTAAGAACCCTTCTGAAATGGAAGATCTCGGATGAATGATGTACATGGGACAGTCCAATAGTCTCTACTTACACATCACAGGGTATCACGGTGGTGAATCAGTGCAGGAGAACATTTGGTTTGGGCTGCTGAGGTAACAGAGCTACTGCCCTTTTTTTTGCCTTCATCAGCTCTGGGGTGTCAAGGAGTCACAATCTCACGGGGCCTTAATACTGCCCAGGGCATGCAAGATGCTGCAGTATTGGGCCACTTGCTCTCCTTAGCTTAGGAAGCAGAACGTAGCATTTTGAGACTGAATTGCAGAACCCTTCTGCAGATGAAGTGCCCAAGGTCTGGTCCCTTTCAGCTCTGAGACAGTGGGTTCCTGTTGTCCAACAGCGCATCTCAGGTGAGCTGTGAGCTGCCTCTAGAGCAGGCAGTGAGCTGTGACAGCTGCAAGAGAACACAGAGATCTGCTCAAGTGGGATCAATAACCTGCACAGTCATTTCTGCGTGTGTGTGTTCCCCCCTAAGGAAGAACTGGAGAAGGAAGGACTTAGTTTTTTAACTCTGCTGTGGAAATTGAAGTAAAAATACTGAGAGCTGTCTCTAAGACACAAACCATGAGAGTCTGCTGTGCTTATGCCCACTGCAGCTGAACTGCCACCTCACAAACCCTGACCTTCACAAGGGAGGTTTTACTGGAATGTTTTCTGACAGCCCCACAGCACTCAGCACTGCTGTAAAGCACAACTGGAGCTGAGTTCCAGCAGTAGATTCCTTTGCTTTATGTCAATTTGCTGCTGAACTCTTCTAGGGCATCTTGTTGTAGTGTGAATTGTGAGTGTGATGAACACCTTGTGTGCTCTGGAGAAGCTCCAATTAAGTTTGAAGTCCAGGTGAGTGTCTGACAGGTCAGCTCTTGTTAGGATTGTTGCAGGGAGGGATGTGGATTCAGAAGCAGAGCGGGCTGCTCTCTCTGCCTGTATCTGTGCAAACCCCTGACCTGCACGCATACAGGACAGCAGAGGACGTGTAGCCAGTTAGGCAGCAGCAGTCTGCAAATACCTGACATCTGCAAGCAGGCAGCGATGTGCATCCACTGGAAAATCTGACCCTTCTCTTTCCTCTCTGCTCCAGTGTTTGCGTAGATTTGTCTGCCTCGATGTTTCTCTTTGCTGCCTGAGCAACAAGCAATGATCTCTGTGCAACAAAAATGGGGGGCATGTTTTTTAGAGAGCAGCAATCGTTCAGACACCGTGTCTCTGTCTGGAAGCTTGCATGGCTGTTGCTCTCAAGCACCATATGGTGCAAGAGCAGGAAGAACGTTAATCTGCAGTGGTGCTGGGGCAGAATTCCTGCGTTTCTTTGAGGCAGCATGTGTCCTTCAGTGAGGAAACAAACTGTACAGAGCAGGATCATCACTTCAGCTAGCGTGTGCTGAGCCATCTGCGCGATGGTACTGTGTCCTGCAGGCTGACAGACCGTCAAAACAAACCACTTCTGGGTCTCTGGGAAATCATTCTGAAACTATTGGAGAGGTAGCTCTTTTTGCAAAGCAATTTGTACCTGAGAAGTTAGGAGCAGCTGTCTCTTATCTTTACCTAAGTGGTCTGCTCTGGCTGTCACACTCTCCCCTGCTCTCTTTGGGTCTCCTCAACTCCTGTCATTACTTTGAGACTGGTTAAGAGGGTCTGGGTGAGTGAGGATTGCTTCACTGTGCTGAGACACACACTGCCCTAGGTCAGGGTGCTTTCAGGTCAGTCTTGAGAAACACAGAAGCCAGCCACAGCACATAGATCAAGTTGGATTTCCGCTACAAGCTTCAGTGATTCCCTTCCAGGACAGAGAAATGGTTGAAGGGCAAACCCAGAGAGAAGTCTTCTTAGCAGAGTTTCCAACTCCTGCCCTATAAAGCACTTCCTACCTTAATTCCTTGTGAAAGGTTCTGGGAAACATGAGCATAAAACAGAGTGTTGAGTAAAGTAAAATCTGAATATTGTGACATCTCTCCTGAGATAAATGACAGGGAAGAGACAGCTGACAACTATGGCCTATTCAGGCAAGCTGAATTCTACCTGGCTTCCTTGTCAAGTGACTCCTCTTGTCTGGCTGCAAGCAGTTCCTCACAGAACTGCTGTTTAGGTCTTTTGTCAGTTTGCAGGAGCCCTGACTCTTGCCTTGAACTAGGCAAAGCAACTGCTTGGAATCCGACACATTGCTTTGAAGCAGGCAGAAGGTTTTGCTCTCCCAACCTAGGCAGGACAAGAAGGCTCAGGACTGAGGTCTCACGTTTAAGTCAGTGTCCTCACCAGCTGAAGAAGGCACTAAGTGTGGGGTAGGAAGCTGATGTGCACGGATGGCCCATCAGGTTGAGCAGAGTTTTGTGACTGGATGGGAAACCCTGAGATCTGCTGGGCTGGAAAAGAGATGTGGATGAGCTTGCAGTGAAGACCATGTACTTCCATATTCTATTGCTTTGTGCCTTGCCCCCCTGGCTGCCTCACAAGCTGATGGCTAATAGATGCTTTTTTCTTTTAGACACCATTACTGACTTGACTTTTCATGCTGGGGTCAGTTACATCAGCCTGACACACACCCCCAACTCAACTCCAGGCAAGTTCTCTTTGTGATTCTCAGTCGGGGGGGAAAGTCCCCCAAGTGATTAATCTAATGACTTTTATTAAAGTATGGAAATCTCTACACTATTTGCAGAGGAGGAAGATGCCAGGAACAAGCCAAGAGATATCATCTGCTTGGTATCACCAGACAAATCGTAAGTTCAACGCAGGTCTGACATCAGTCCCAGTGAGAGACTGATGAAGAGCTTTACAATAAAATGGTCCTCCTGCTTTCTTCTTCTAGCCCAACCCGGCCACGAGAGTGGAAAATAGAATCCCCAGCAAGGCGAAAAAGCAGCCACCTTGTCCCTCTGAGACGATCCCAGCGGAAAACTCCACGAAAACCAGACAACTGATAGTTTCCAATCGGACTTTGTTACAGAATCATCTTGTTGCCCAAGATCTTTCCTTTTTGCACTGTAATTATAAACCATTGTGAGCACACATCCTTCCTTCCATCCTTCTCCATCCT
The DNA here is from genome assembly GCA_028565055.1 of Phoeniculus purpureus. NCBI lineage: Eukaryota > Metazoa > Chordata > Aves > Bucerotiformes > Phoeniculidae > Phoeniculus > Phoeniculus purpureus. The sequence continues at coordinate 3,029,008 of JAOXOE010000856.1, read as the reverse complement.
CACATGAAGCTGTCTGGACAGGGGTACCCAAAGCCTGCATTAATGCTGGTGTGTGTTATAAACTGCTGCTGTTGACAAAGTTCGCTGGAGAACTCAGAGCTGCAGCATAAAAGGAGACCCACTGTCCACTCACAGGATGTATAATTTGTCCATTTGCAAAACTAAGAGCTTAATGTTGCCACAAGCTTAGCAATAAATGCAGTTTAGCTGGCAGGGAAGTGAGTGGCTTAGCTTATTCACTCGATTCCCTCATTGTCCTTCCTGGTTCTGTAGCAGAGTTGTTTTAATTTTAACAAAGGTAAAACAGCTTGTCACTGCCACACCCCTAAATCTGGTAATTGCACGCTACATCACCTCTTATTTGTTGTACAGGCTCCCGTGTGTATGAACAGCCTTAATGTTCTTTTATATGGAATATTTCCATTCTTAAACTGTGTTATTTCCAACTATTAACATTTTATGAAAATAAATGGTTACAGCATTAATTCCACCCACAGCTTCTCCCCTCTTCTTGATCTGACAGAGAAATTAGTTTTATTCTATAGATTTCTACAGCCTTTTGAGTCGAGTCTCTTCTGCTTTGTGGCTGGTATCTTAGGCTCTTGGCTCAATTAACGTTGGACCCAGCAGCTTTTAAATATAGACTCTGACTGTGAGCAGGATGTGAGTAACTCACTAAAATCAAGGTTGGGAAGTCATCTGTAGAACTTTGTGCTCAGCAGAGAGAACTTGTCATAAATGCTGGGATCTGATCATTCCTCAGTCTCTGTGCGGCCATGTGAAACCAGCTGAAGTTTTACTGTGGTTATCTTCCCTTACAGAGCTCTTGCCCTACATAGGGTGGAGGTTAGGAAGCACTTCTTCATGGAAAGGGTAAGTGGACAGCTCAGGGCAGTGAAGGAGACCCCATCCCTCTAGAGGTATTGAAGGACAGCCTGGCTGTAGCCCTTAGTACCCTGGTCTGGCCAATGTGGTGGTGTTAGGTCCTGGGCTGGGCTGGATGAGCTCAGAGGGTTTTTCTGTCTCAATCATTCTGAGATTCTGTGACTTCATTGAAACTTGCAGTGGAATCGGGTTTATTTGTGTTGGTTTGTCTGGCTCAGGCATAGACAGCAGGAGAGCAGGCTCTTCTGCACAAGTGGAAACGAGTCTGAGGGTGCTTTTGCCACAGCACTGGCATCTCAGAATTTGCCCTCCCTTCCCCTATCCTGTTTTGATCATCAGAGACACCTTCAAGTGAAGCTAGACTTTTATTCTCAAATTCAGAGTCAAATCCTGGGACTGTGGGACATACAGAATGGCTTTGGCTTCAGGGATGGTCAATCATGGCCACATCCATTTATTTTTGTACCTTCTTTCCTGCCTTTAAAATATGGTTGGACCACTGAGTGGTGAACTAGAGTAGTTGATTTTTCTGATCTGGGCTTTTCTAGTTGTTCTGTCCTTGAGCAGCACCGAGATGAGCCCTGTGAGTATTAGGCTGTCTTCTCTGGAGAAGAACCAGGGTTAGACAAATGGCTTAAGAATAAAGTGATGAACAGCAACGACACATCCTGGGCTTTCTGTAACCTTCAGCCTGATGCCAGTGAATGAGCACTCTGACAGAAGAGGCTTGCCCTTACTTAGTGTCTTGGACTGGACAGGCTGGGTTAATGGGCAGGGGCCAACAGGATGAGGTTTAACAGGGCCAAATGCAGGCTCCCCTTAGCTACAATAACCCCCTGCAGCTGCAGACTGAGGGATGAGTGGCTGGAGAGTGACCTGGCAGTACTGGTTGACAACTGGCTGAACAGGAGCCAGCAGGGTGCCCAGGTAACATGAAATGCCAATGGCATTCTGGCTTGGATCAGCAATAGTGTGGCCAGCAGGACTGGGGATAACATTCTCCCCCAGTACTGGGCACTGGAGAGGCCTCCCCTTGAGTACTGGGGGCAGTGCTGGGCCACTTTCTTCAAGAAAGAGACTGAGGGGCTGAAGCAGGTCTTGAGGAGCAACGAGGCTGGGGAAGGGACTGGAGGGAAAGGCTGATGGGGAGAGGCTCAGGGAGCTGGGGGTTTTTAGCCTGGAGAAGACTCAGGGGGGACCTTCTCCCTCTCTACAACTCCCTGAAGGGAGGTTGTAGTCAGGTGGGGGTCAGGCTC
>JAOXOE010000856.1:3008067-3026767 GCA_028565055.1 Phoeniculus purpureus | reverse complement strand
GCCCAGAGCCCCATCCAGCCTGACCTTGAATGGCTCCAGGGATGGGGCCTCCACCACCTCTCTGGGCAGCCTGTTCCCGGGATCCCCCACCCTCAGATTAAAGCTTCTTAGTATCGGAGATACGTGAGAAATACTTTTTTTGATGGAACCATCAGTGGAAAATGATTGTGGGGGAGAAGACGCAGTGCCTGTTCTATCTCTGCAGCACATGGGTTCTGCTCCAGGTCCTTGGAATGAACTTCTCTGCCCAGGAGCAGCTGAATGTAAACACAACCTTTAATAAAATGCCTAGCAGGGTGATTTATGGCCTTCTGCAGGGTATGCCAGGGCTGGAGAGAGCTGCCTGTGTGTGGGAGTGCTGTGCTGGGCACCGCCCTGATGTGCTGCAGCCCGGGGGCTGCACCCAGGGTTCCTTTAAACACAGGTTTGGGAAAAAACAGACCGAGGTCTAGACAAAGCCTGTACCATAAGCTCACAGTCTGCATTGGCTCCAGTCAGTGTCTGCTCCGTCGAGGTGACCACAATGCCAGGCTAACTGGCAAGGCTGCCCTGGGTAATAATACACTGTCCTGTGTGGTAGGGGCAATGGTTGGGCTCCATGCACTGGGCAGCTCCCAAGATAATGACTTGTCTTGTTCTCTGGAGACATTCCAAACCGGCCTGGATGTCTTTCTGTGTGATCTGCTCTAGGGGATCCTGCTCTCAACTAACTCCTGCTCTTAGTTTGGGAAAACCTGCCTCTTTCTTTTGTGACAGAAGGGTGCTTTACAGGGCACCCAGGGAGCTGTGGAGAAACAGTGTGGAGAGCGCAAGGCTGGTCCAGTGGGGAGAGGAGAGCACTTGCTGTGATCAGGACTTAGGTCAGAAGCAGTCAGGTCAGAAGGAGGGGTTTAGTAGCAAAATCTGTTTTCAGATGTCACGGTGGATGATTCCAGTGGGCAGCAGAGAGAACACTGCCTGTGTGCTGTGGCCATCCCAGGAGTTGCTCCCTGCCTTTCCACTCTCTGTTCAATGATGTATGGTTTAATTTGGATGCTTTTCTCAGCCCCCCTGGAAGCACTGCAGACAGCTGCCCAACAGGATTTGTGCTGTGGAGCACAGTGTGGTGCTGGGGCATGCTTCTGATGCACCATTCCTGTGGGTACGTAGGCAGGTCCTTGGTTGCAGTGAGGCAGCACAAGCGGTTCCATGCTACCCAGTGGACCTATAGATAAGCATCTCTCTGGCTGACTGCAAGATCAGAGCTGGTGTATGGTGATTCCCTTCATGCCTGTAACCATATGTGTGCAACACCTTCATATGATACCAAGCAGTTGTCTTTACCATGGTGTTTTAGCCAGCTCAGCTGCACTGTCCTAGAATCATTAAGGTTGGAAGACACCTCCAAGATCACCAAGTCCAGCCATCACCCCAACCCCACCCTGCCCACTAAACCTTGTTCACCAGGGCTACATCTACTCATTTTTTGAACTCCTCCAGGGATGGTGACTCCTCCCCTCCCTGGGCAGCCTGTTTCAACCCCTGACCACTCTGTCAGGGAAGAGATTTTTCCTGATGCCCAACCTAACCCTCCCCTGGCACAACTTGAAGCCCTTTCCTCTTGTCCTGTCGCTGGTGACTTGGGAGAAGAGACCAACCCCCACCTGTCTACACCCTCCTTTCAGGTAGCTGTAGGGTAGTTGTCCATCAATCTCTATTCACATATTGCTAACCAGCCCTGGGAAGCCTGGAACAGACTTTGCCAGTTTCCTGTCTCTCCAAATAAACACTTAAAGAAAAATGGTTGGTACCCCCATCATCATCCTCCAAATGTGGTTTGCCCTTTTCTCTCCACCTAGAGGCTCCCTGACTGAGCCTTCTTTGATCCAAGCAGGATGCTGACTTGACATGCTCAGGAAGGGCAGATTTGTCCCTGAATTACAGACTGGTTTTTGCAGGGATAAGGATAGGTTATTTATACCCCAGGACAAGAGACACCCAAGTCTCTGGCAGCCTGAGATGTTGGTCATTAACTTTTCCACATCACATAACCAAAGATGCCATGCCTTTTTAGATACCTCTGAAGTGCTGATTATGCTTTCCTTCTCTTCAAAGTCTGTCCAGACCTGGATTCAGACATTAGAAAAGGCAAGATTTCTCTTTTAAAATGTGTTAAATCCCCCCACCCTGCATTTAGTTGTTGCTGAGAAAAAGTGATGAAAGGCCATGTTAATGTATTCTGGGAAGATCAGCAGAGCTTTGCAGCCTCTGAGAGGGACAGGCTGGTGCAAGCCATGCTAGTTGTCACCTGGTGTGGTAGCAGGAGCACTCTCCTTTAGGAGAGGGAATAGAGCAAACTGTCTCCCTGTGAGCTGCTGCTCAGGCTTGGCTGACCTGGGGACATGGGAAAGCCGCAGCCTAGCACTGCGGTCAGTAGGAATCCTGTGGGTTTACGGCAGGTGCTGCTCTCACCTACCCGTGTCACAGCAACTGGCGCTGAGAAGAATACAGTTGGTCCACGGCTCCTGCACCTTACTCTTCTTGCTTCTGTTCAGTGCAGCAGTTCATGAGCGTTGGACTGAAGTCAGCCTCACTGAGATGCTGTAGCTTCCCTGGTACTTTCAGTACAAGCAGGTTTTGCAGACAGAGTGGGGCAAATCTGGCTCTGTTAGGTTTGCCCAGCTCTTACATTGGTAAGATTATTTTATAATGCAAGTGGGTAGTGCCTGATGCTCTCTGTCTGCCAGCTGTGGCTGGCCTCATGCTGGCCTGCACCCAGGTCACCCCTGTGTGGTCTTTTGGCAGTTAGGCACTGTGTTTGCGTGCTGGGAGGAGAGCTGGCTGTAACTTAGAGCTGTAAATCTGTAGGGTCCGTTGAGTGCTGTGCAGGTGGTGAGGGGCTTTGCTCAGCTTCTGGGTTGGTGACTTTTTATTGTATTACCACAGCTTGTGCTTCTGCAGGGGCAGAGCTTGACCTTGTCATAGTGGAGCAGCAGAGTTAGCCATGTTTGTAGGACATTCTTTCCAAGCACTGTGGTCTAAACATATGTACAGCAGCATTGGGTTACTTCTGCCTGGACCCAAGCCACGGGGCTATATATAAAATAGGTGGTTGTAACTACTGCAGTGAGGTTGTTGGTATAAATAGGAGAAAGGGGTAGCACCAGGGCTTCCCTTAGAGCTGAATCAAGAAGACCTCATAGTGCTCCATCTTTGGTGGAAAAGGCTGGAGAGAGTTGCTGAAAGCAGTGACAAGTACCAGGGTGGAGAGGCTCTGGAATCGATTGCCTGGAGAGGCTGTGGCTGCCCCCTCCTTGGAGGTGTTCCAGGTCAGGTTGGATGAGGCTTTGAGCGACCAAGTCTGGTTGAGAGGCATCGCTGCCTGTGGCAGGGGGTTGGAGGAGATGGTCTCTGAGGTCTCTTCTAGCCTGAGCCAGTATGTGACTCTGTGACTTACAGATGTTAATCTCACCAGCAGGAAAAGTAGGAAATGACCTCGATAGGAATAGGAGACAGCGCTGACAAGCACCAGTTTTACTCCTGGCTTGTGGCTAGTGTTATCCCTATCCTTAAACTCCAAGTGCTTCCTTGTCCTTGGCTGATTTGTGAACAGGTCCTTGCCCAGCGTTGTCCCCTCAGTGCTTTTATTCAGGTACCAACCTACGATGTTCTAAGGGTATCAGAGTGCGGGTAAAGAACGCCTTTTCTTAAACCGCCCAGTACAGTTAGGCAACAACAGGCAGGGCTGTGGGCAGGTGGATCATTCTCAGGAGTCAGTAGCCCACAAACAGTTCTCTGCAGTAATTTCTGTCTGCAGTTTTCTAATAGAGTGAGGCATCAATCACATTCTTGCAGCTCTCAGAGGCAATCAGCTCCACTGCCCAAGACTGACTCCAGTCGTTGAGATGAGGCCCCACCAGTGCTGAGAACAGAGGGATGATCACGTCTCCAGTTCTGCTGGCCAGAGTCTTTCTGATGCAAGTGCTGGCTGTAGTGGTTTGCCTTCCTGAAGGGTGGCTGGGTGCTAGGTGCTGACAAAAACAAAGGGGTTGTAAACCTGTGCAGAAAAATTGCTCCCTCCTAGTACAGCTTCACCCTCTCAGTTCTCACAGCTGTGATTCTACCAGCTGTTCCTGCTTCTGTGCCTGGAGTTGGCTGGAGGAGACCTGCTTTTCCAGTGCTACTCCCCTTGCTTCAGGTTGTTAAGTCACTTAGATGGCAGCCTGCTCCCTTTTTCTTTTTATAAAGTCACCTCTAACTAGCTCCTCGAAGGATTCGGATTGCGTTGGGCTGCTCTAGCTCTCCTTCACAGACTTTGTCTCTTTCAGGAAAGAAACTGAAAAAGTGCTGGGGGAAAAAAATCACAGGAAGAAGTTCTTAGAGGACAAATGATGTGAGAAGGAAAGTGGGCTGGAGGAATGGCTTAATGGCTTTGTTTAGGATTGTTTTGTCATTATCTTTATAAACTCTGTGCAGTTCATTGTCTAATGGTGGTTTCCTCAGTGTGTGTGTGTGTGTGAGGGAGAGAGGATTGATGGTTTTCTTGCTGCTGGCTGGCTGGGGAAGTTACCCAGGTCTTTGCTGTGCTGGCTCTAGGGTGTAGAACTTGCAAGAAATGTTAAATGTTTGGGAAAGACCAAAGCGTGTTCTGCATCGGGGCCAGCTGCAGCTGGGAGCAGCTGCTGTCTCTCCTGTAGGAGCAAGTTTTATCTGTGAGTCTGAGCAGCAGGTGCGGTGGTGGGGACACTGTTACTGGTGAAGGGATTTCTAGCGTAGCTGCAATGGGAAGAGGTGGCAGCAGGATTGTTGAGCAGACAGTGGAAATCTGTGTTTGTGCTGTTCTCTCCAAGTCACCCCTCAGAGTCTGTGTTCCTCTGTATCCCTCCTTCAGAGGACATGGTCTCCTTCCTGGATGACAGGAGAAATTCCTTGGGTGCTCAGTCTGTGTTGACTGACAGATGGAAAGAGCTTCTTACTTCTGGGATGCATGAAGGGCAGATGATGATCAAGTCTCTTCTGTAAGAAGCTTATTCCTCGGGACAGAGGACAGGGAGGACTGCAGGAAGGGATTGCCAAGAGCTAGCTGGCGAGTGGTGGCTGGGAGTGGGCAGGGAGCTCAGATGGCTCCTGCATATCCTGATTAGCTTAGGGAAAAAGCAGGAGTCTCTCATGCTTTCCTTTGACTTATTTTTAAGCCTTGTTTGAAAACCTTGTCCCTAGCCTCAAGCAAGAGTGAGATCCAGCAGTGGTACAGCACAGCCCATGCAGTAGATCGCTGCTGGACTCTGAGAGGAAGGTGAGGATATGCCCAGCTCTGCTGTTGATGTGTTGCATGACTGTGCTCAAGGTGATTTAACTCTGTGGTTCTGGGTTTTTGCCATCTCACCTAAGACTTTAGATTCCAAGTGGTGTGGGTGCATATTGCTGCCTGCTGTGTGCACAGGGGACTTTCATGTTTGTTGGGACTTGTGGCAAGTACTGTGAAAGACATACTAAATAGTGCAGACAATGCTTAGGGGAGATGGAATCCTAGCCTCCTTATCACCTTCCTCCTGCTGTAGGAGTGTGGTCTGTGTTTGTTTATCAAAATGCTGCAGACTTGCTCTGCCCCTCCTGTTGCACTTGTTCCAGCCTTGGCATCTTTTGAATCGCTGGTAAGCAGGGTTTATATATAGGTTAAATCAGCTTAAACCACAACCATTCTCTAATCCCGTAAGGATGTATGTGCTTTGCCCCAGAGAATCGCTGCAGTCTTGGAGGCATGCATGTATGGGAGGAGAATGTGTTGAGGTGTTACAGACAGGCACTGGGAGAGGGGAGCTCTTTGACCTCCTGTGGATGGAGCAGACATCTGCTCTGGGGAAGGAATCTGGGTGTAAAAAGGCCAGGCTTTTCCATACAGAGAGTCTCTTTAAATCTTTCATTGGAACTTAAATATACTGCTTCCAGCTGTCTCTGTCCCTGAAAAAACCTGCGTGGCTGCCTTGGTGGCAGGGAGGAGACCTAGAGACACAATTTGGAAGTGCCAGGAGACGACTCATAGGACACAACTGCTAGGCAAAGCAGTGTGTGAATGTGAATAAAGAAAACACGCAGCAGTTCTGGATGTCACCTCAGGCACACTGATCAAAAGGCATTTCTTCATCCTGCATAGCTCCAGCCTGAGTGTTCTGCTCTTGGATTCAAGGTCAAGCGCCGAGTTGCCCCGCCAAGCCTTGTCAGACAAGGTACTGATACCCTTATCCCAAAAATAAGCCCCAGTGAGGAGAGCTGAAGGGGAAGGGGATTGTAATGTGCAGCTCCTCTTGAGGCTCTGGGATGTGGCTTTCCTGCTCCAGCTGCCCTTGGCAGAGTTGACTGTGGGGAATGCTTTCCGTGCCCTTTCTTCTGGTCTATCTAGTGTGTGTGTTGTTAATGGGATTCAGCAGGAGGTGATTCAGAACGTGGCTCCTCACCATGGTGGTACTGGTGCTAGAAACACTGATTAAGTCCATGTGTCTAGCATCTCTGTGGAGCTGCTGTGGGTTCCTGGGAGGGGATACCCACCTCTGACTCAAAGCTGTGGATTGTTTAGCCGTTGGCTGATTGTATTGAGGAGCAGCCCCAACTTTGGGCCAGGCTGTGGAGAGGGACTTTGGCAGAGCTGCAGAGGGAGCAGCCTGGCCAGCCCATGCCCACATCCATGCTTGGCTCTTTTCCTTCCCCTTGTGTCTGGTGAGCGCTAAAGCCTGGGCAAAACAGAGGGGAAGGAGCCTTTCCAGTCTGGGAAGTGATGATTAATAGTGACAAGCAGCGACACTTGGGCGAAGAGAACCATTTGTTCCTGCTCGGTTTCAAACCCTTATATGAGTAACTGAAACACTGGCCAAGGGGGCTGTATTTACTTTACTTTAGTCCCTGAAGCTCTGTCTTCGCCTGGCTTCAGGCCCCTGCATGGGTTTGGAGGACACCGAGGTATTTCAGTCAGGAAGTCCAAGGCTGTTTCCTTTGGTCTCTGCTGTTTGGACAGATTGATGGGGGAGCACTGCAAGTCCTTGCTCGGTCCTGGTCCTCTTGCAGGTTCTCTGTGCCAGGGAAGGTGAATTGAGCTCTTTTTCTACCGAAGATCACTGAACAAGTCACCTGTGTGTGAGGGCAGACCATCACCCCTCTGCATAAAGTCTGCATAGAGCTGCTCTCTCTCCTTGTGAACGAGTAATGCAGATCTGCAAACTGGAATAACATACTCGCTGTGACGACGTGATCCCTCACAATTCCAGGTCTCAAAGAGCTCAAAGAAAGGCTTCTTTGAAGCTGCCTACACAGGATGTTTCTTTCTGCAGTGTCCCAAGGGCTCACCTGCCTGTGGAGCTGCTCCACTTGACTCCATGTGCAGATGCTTAGGCTCGAATAAATCAGGACTGGCGCTCTTCTGTGCCAGCAGACCTGTAGCCTGTTTGAAGTCACTCTTCCTCGTTAAAAATCCACATCGATCAGTCTTCACAAACTTCCCTTGTGTGAGCAAAAAGAATTGCTCACATCAAAGTCCTGACAGCACTGTAGCACCAACAGCGGCCAGTTCGCACACCCAGCACTCTTGTCCCCGCACCCGTCTGGCCTCTGACGCTTGGATACGCTCAAGGTTTTGTGAACTCCCATGAAAATCAGAGTTGGGGATGCTTTTACAGGGAGAATGGTGGCTCAGTCAGGGAAGTTGGTGCTTGCCATGTTATTTGGCCAGGGTGGACAACCCTCTCCTCAGCCCTGTGGTACTATAGAAGAAATCAGACCTTTGTGTGGAGATGGGGAAGAGAGCTGGGGTGCTACATGAAGACACAGAAGGTGGTTATGTAATGATGGCCAGGTCATGCTGCAGAAGCTGGTAGGAAGTTAGCCCTCTGTGTGCCCTCTTTCACAGGCCATAGGCACACTTGCAGATGTGTGCCATTGTCAGTTCTGAGATCCCTCACTACAGCCTCACTCCACCTCACCAGGAGGTGGAGGTGCTGTTGATAGCCTCTCCAGAGCTATGCAGTGGTATTTATGGCCTCCCTGGGACTGCCTTGTTCCAGGTGCATGAAGAAGAGTGCAGATTCAGCATGTAGCACCTGACAGCTGGGACTGACACCTCAGGAATGCAGTCCTGACAGCTGGAATTGGACTGGAAGCAGCCAGCATGGGGAGGAGGCCAGGAGGGGAGAACAGGCAAGAGAGGGGGTGTGGAGAGGCGGACAAACACGTACGTGCTGTGTGCAGGACAGCCTTCAGGGACCCTGGGTTGCTTATGTTCCCTTCCATCTCCTGCCCTCTTTTATTCCCCGTTCTCACAGCTGCTTGGATCGTTTTGACTGGTCCAGGGACTCCTGACAGAGGCATTAGAGCTGAGGCTCAGCACTTCCATCAGAACACCCCTCCATGCCACCTGTGCTCTTGTGCAGGTTTGCAGATGCAATGTGATGCTTCCCATAGCTCTGGGATTCTGAGCCGTAGGCAAATAAATTCAAGTCCTTTGAGCAAGTGGTTTTCTCCATTTCCCACTTGTGTGCCAAGGTTCTTCATTAACAAGCCGTATTGTGGGAAAGAATGCCCTAACATTCTTAAAGTCATCGTCTTGAAATCGAGTTGCCTAGAACTGGCAACTGCTTGTTGCAGATGAAGTTCTGGTCGGTTGTTAGAGGAGCTTTTGTTGCATTGAGTAAAGCATGAAGGCTTCTCAGTGGTAGGGCATAGCTCTGGCTCCTTTCACCTCAAGAGTGCTGCTTCGTATCAATCATTGTCTGGACACACCTTGAAGTAGAACAAGTCCATGTCCCGAGGGGTGGGAAACCAGTCTGAGTGTGCTGGAGCAGTCCCTGAAGAGTCAGTTAGGTGATCGATGTGAGCATGCAGAGGCGGCAGGGAGCAAGGCTTGCGAGGCTCCCTGCAAGAGGTGTGGAGACTGCCGTGCCAAGGGGGGGATGATTGGAATCGTTGTGTTGGAGTTGGTCTACTGGTGTTGCTCGTGCAGGGGGAGTATTTTGAGTCTCCAGGCTTGTCAAGACAGTGCTCCAGGGGCACTGGGTGCTGAGAGGCGCCCAGGCTCTTCAAAGGAGCCTCTTTAGAAATTAGCACAACAGCTTCAAATGCAAATCCTGTATGCACACGGAAAACAACGGGGAGGCATTGGGAGGGTAGAAACCAACTGTAGAGCTGGCTGAGTGGCTTTGAGTGGTTTTGTGATTTGAATGCTTTGGTAAGTCAGACATCTCCTGCAGTTGGTTCTGTCCGCCCATCTTCATCCTCTCCGCCAGACCAACAACAGGAACCCCAACTCCTGAAAGACCAGCAGGCAGAGGAACCTGGGCTGAATCCAGGCCTTTGCGTGTCCAGCTCCGGTGTAACGTGAGTAGTTCACAGCTGTGTTACCCAGCTCTGCAGCGGGAGGCTGACAGCCCCGGAGCGGAGCAGTGGTCCGTGACTAGTGTTGTGTGTCAGTGTGCCAAGTGAAGCACAGTGGAGCTAAATGTTCGACTTGAAGCCTTTGTGCGTCTGCAGCAGTACCAGGAGATCAGACAGTGTGTTCAGAGGGTAGATGAGAGCCCATGACGTGTCTACGGCTTCCCAGAGGTGAGACCTGCCTTTTTGTGGCAGGGCTCAGGGATGGCAGGAAAATGTGAGGAGAGGCTGAGGGAGCTGGGAGTGTTTAGCCTAGAGGAGACTCAGGGAGGACCTTCTCCCTCTCTCCAATTCCCAGAAGGGAGGTTGTATTCAGGAGAGGGTCGGGCTTTTCTCCCAGGCAACCAACACCAGCATGAGAGGGCAGAGCCTGAAGCTGCCAGGGGAGTGTTAGGTTGGATGTTAGGAAGCCCTTCCTCATGGAAAGGGGGATCAGAGCCTGGACTGGACTGCCCAGGGCAGTGGTGGAGTCCCCATCCCTGGAGGTGTTGAAGGACAGTAGCTGTGGCCCTTAGTGCCCTGGTGTGGCCACTGTGGTGATGTTAGGTCCTGGGCTGGGCTGGCTGAGCTCAGAGGGCTTTTCCAGCCTCAATCAGTCTGGGATTCTGTGAAGAAAGCCCCTACAAAACTGCTTTATAGCTCGGTATTTATGTAAAACATTCTTGGCAAAGTTAACCGTAATACATTAGTACAAACCTGAATATTATTCACAACGATACAATGAATTCCATCAATCAGAGCTGTATCAGGGAGGGGTGGGGGATCATCTCCCCCGTCTCTCGTTAGAGATGCCACTGTCACATTTTAGAACTGAAAAATAACTCTTGATTCTCATCTTGCTGGCTTTGGCTCATGGAGAGGCTGCAGATTGTGCTCCCGTAGTGCCCAGAGCTACCCTCATTCAAGCCTTTTCTTTCTCTCCCTTATTACAGGAATCTTAAAAGCAGCATAGAAAAGGAGCTGGATATGCAGAAGGTGCAAAGGAATGTCACACTCACTGCTGTCCTACCCATTAGAGGCAGCGTGTGGCCAGCGAACGGTTCTACGTGGCTTGCTTGAAGAGCATGAAGAAGGTAACTTAACCACCGGGTAGTTGCATGAGAGCAGTGGTAGCATCTGAGTTACGCAGGGAACTTATGGCTGTTGCTGCCCCAATCCTTAAGTTTTACTTTTGGTAGCAAAAGGAGAAGTGGGAACCCTTTGTTTAGGCAAAACAAACGCAGCAATGGCATGTCCAGCGAGGCCCCGAGGACACAAAGCGGATTAATGCAGAACCACTAAAAAAAATAACAACCCAACAGTCCAAATCGTCAAGTATCCAAAATACTGTTTACAGGAAAAGTTAAGACAACTCAATTCCTATTGGAAATACAAGAACACTAAATTATCCTACATTTAAAAAACAGTAATAACTCAACCACAGCACAGTCCTAGTGTTGCATCCACATCTTGCAGTCTGCCTTTGCCCAGTGCTGTCCGACACTGTCGGCGTGTTTGTTGCTGGGAACCACACGTCTCCGTTATTCTCTCAAAAATCAAGAGAATTTGGGTTTGCTTGTCTTCTTTCTTTTTTCCTTCCTTCTTTCCTTTTTTCTTTCCTTTTGTTTACTTTTTTCTTTTTCTTTTTTCTTTTCTTTTATTTTTTACTTTTTCCTTTTTTTTTTTTTTCCTTTTTCTTTTGCTTTTACCACTTAAGAGAAAAGTCAGATCTGACACTACAGAAGTGCTGTTGTACTGAGCTTTTTGCTTTCCCAACTCCACAAAGAGTTGCCTCGGCTCTGCAGTTGAAGCCTGTCAAGCTGCCGTAGCTGTCACACCACGTTAGTGCTTTTAGGAGCTGGCAGAGGGGTAGCAAACACTGAAGTCACTCCATCACCTTGCTGGTACTAAATCCAGAAAGCCATCCCTGGGTATTTCTTGCAACAACAAAAACAAAGGGTTGGTCACTGGCAGGAGAAGTAGAGTTTTCTATAGAAAAAGTTGATAGCTCCTGCCCTAAATTACAAAAACGATCCCTGAGTGACTCTGTCTGTGTCTAGAAAGACCTCGTGTGACAAGGAAATAGCTGAAGCCAGCTGAAGAGGAAAGAGATGCTGCTCCACCTGCACTTTCCCATTACACTCTGCGGGAAGACTGATGTGCCCTGACAGTGCCCTACAGTAGCGACGTTCGAGCTCCTCTCTGTAGCTTGAAAAGTAAAAAAATAGCTACGTTACTCGGAACGCCGCCGGCGTCACCTATTTACACCTTTACATAGAAACGTTCACCTTTGTCTGAAGTAATCAAAATAGAGCTTTGTCTTTTTTTTGCAAAACATTTCCAATGGGGGATTCTATAAAAGAAACGGAGAAGGTAAAAAACCCAAAACAAAATGCTTGGAGCTATCTCAGTACCTTTTAGCCCGTGGAAAAGTATTTGGCTTTAATTTTCCTGAAAGGGATGTCTTAGCTCTAGGTTCTCTGCCTCTGCTTTAAGCCTCTTTAAAGCACTGAGGGACAGGAGAGGCGCCTGCTTGGTGCAGATTAGAACGAGGGGTTACCTGCGTGCAGGGAGTTGCCTATGAAAGCCGTGAACAGAAGCGATCCTGGCCTGGCACTGCCCGTGGTTCATGTTAACGGAGCAGCGAGGAGTCGGTAAGTTTACAAAAAGGGCTGAGGACCACGAGTTGCCGTTGTGGTGTCTGTCACTGCGGACACCCCCTTCTGCACCTTGAGCAACGTAAGACAATCACCAACGTGAAGAAGTCACCAGCCAAACCTGGGCAATGAGCTGCTCAGGGGAGAACTTCCCCCTAGCGTGGATAAATCTTATTCTTTGAAGTCCATCTATTGCTGAATCAGCACCTTGTTTTGCCTACTAGTAAAACGTACTAGTAGTGTCTACTACGCGGTTACCTAACGCTGTTCCCCTGGTTGGTTTGCACATGGTGGCTGTGTCCCTGCAGCACAAAGAGAAGGCAATTCCACACAACTTCCACAGCCCAGCCAGTCTCTTGGGAAGTATTAAAATGCTTCCTTTAGTCCAAGGGATCCCGTTGGTATCTCTGGCGGCAGGGGAGACGCAAGTTGGGCAGTGAGGAGTTACTTGAAACTTTGGCAAAGGAAAAAAAAAGAGATAGAGATAGCTAGCTATCAAGTTCTTGTGTGTTCCAAACTCTTCCAAGCGCACTTAAGTCGTCTTTTGCTCTTGCTTTGAGTTCCTGGAGGAGGTATTTTCACACTCGCTTTTGCTGGTTTGCGATGTCCTTCTGGTGTCTTAAATGACAAACGAAGACTTGTGTCTGAAGTCACCCTGCAACAAAACAGTTCTGCATGTAGGAAGGGTCTGGCAGCATACCAGGCACCTCTTTGCTCCTGCTGCCCCCAACCACAATGTGCCCTGAAAGGCAGATCCAGCCTATGTAGCTCCAAGCACTGTGGCTAGCTGTTGAGGGACACACTGGTCATACTGGCCAGGTGCTCCTTCTGCTCTCCTCCTCACACCCTGAGGCATGGCAGGAGAATGACTTTCTCATCCCCTCTTGAGGATCTCTGCTAATACTTAAGCTCAGTGATCTATTCAAATCCCAAAATGCAAATTCTCTTGTAAAAGCATCATGGCCAGCCCACTTAATCCAATGAAACTCATCCTAAGGGGGTCAAGCCACGAGCTAACGGCGGCAGAGCAGAGCTGCTTTTGATAGCTTTTGGCATCAGTCACTTAAGACAAGTTAAACTGTTCATCATTTCTAAGGAAATGACTCAGCCTTCACCCTGCTGTTTTCCCTCTGCTCTACAGCCCTGCCTCTAAGTGATGCCCGCTGTAAGAAAGTCTGCGGGCCCTAAAAAAGCTCGTAGTCCTCTGCCCACCCTCTTCCTCTCCTAAACAGAGACGTTAAATGCAAATCATTCGTTACCTCGTCATCTGTCCGGATATAGTTAACACCATCAGGTTTTGCTGGAGTCTTGTAGCTGAAATAAAGGAAAAGATCTCATTTCTGCACGAGAACGAGGAGGAGCAGCCAAACGAAAGGAAAGCAGAGTGCAACCCAGCTCGTTGCTCAGATGATAGATCTGGGCTTATTCCTCATTCGACATGGCGGGGAGTTTTTCTAAATTTCCCTTCAGCACAAGGTAAAAACATTGCAGTGTCTTTCCGGGAGACTAACTCTGCAAAGAGATTAACCGATGCTCTTCTGGGCTCTGCTGCCCTGCTTCCTCTGCACTACCTTCCCACAAGCCTCCTGCACGGTGTCCTGTGGCAATTACAAAGTTCATTTCAAACCTTCCCTGCCAGATGCCTTCGGCATCTTCCTTAGTTATAAAGAGGCGCCGCTTACTTGCAACCCCACAGGGATTCAGGATTTATGGACCACTGTCAAGTCCAGTATCAGCCAACCCCCGGCTGCATTTAAATAGAGCGTTCAGAGCTTTTCTCCTGAAAAACCAGCCAAACCAAAGCAAAAACAGAAAAGGACTTCTGCTGAAAAGCAGCGTTTATCAAGGAACAAATGTTATCTGCGGAGAATCTCAATTTTACATACATTATCTCCTCTACGGATTCTGTAAGGACATCGAGGCTTGTTGCTGATGCTGATGCTAATGCTGTTGGCTTTAACATTTTAATGTGCCTGCTGAAATGGCTGGGATTAATCCCAAATTTAGGTTCTCACAACAAGTGAGATTTCCTGTAGAGAGCCTACTCTTCTGCATATATTTTCAATGCATGTCCTGATGCTTTAAACTAATTGTGCAGTGAGCTCTGCTCATTAAACTGCAGAGCTCGTTATGGCAACAGCACTAACCTACTGCAGAAGCACCTGTAGGGGCTTCATTGTGCTGGTCCCCCCCTTCCCGTGCAAAGTATGAGGATATCAGAGCCCAGCTCTCACTCCTCTGTCTCCTCTGGTGCTCAGCACAAGAGGAGCCACAGCAAACCAGTGCCTTGGGCAAGTAAACCTTCACTGTAGGGAGCTGAGTAATTTAAGAACAAGGTTGACCTGTTGTCTTCAGTAGGAAATTGGGAAGAACTATGTCCATGTCAGGCACTGAAGTACATTTCAGCCACCAGTTTCTGGCGCCCTGCAGACTCTTTCATGTTAGCTGAGGGCACAGTGACTTGTGTAAGAGCCTTCTGAATCCCAGCTTACCTTTCCCCAGTTTCTTTGCTGTTTGCAAAGTAACCCCGTCTGTAGGCACAGCAGATCCCAAGAGTGATGAGCACCAAAACTGCCAGGACCACCAGGACGCCACCAATTATCCCACCAATATTGAGGTCATCTGGCAAAGAGAGAAGCCATCATCCAGGATTTCTCCAAGGCAGCAGCCACACTCTAGCTTCACATACGCTACGATGACATGTCTGGATTATTCCAAGCAAACCCAAATTATTGATAGGGAAGCAGCTAACTCCTGATTCCAAGACTAAACCCAAACAAGAATCTGAGCAGCAGTTTAATGTTTCCCTGAATTTCTGGAATGTTTTTGACTTCCTGTGTTTGGGGCTATGAGAAAGCAGAAAGATTTAATGCTCTGGGATGTCCCTTTTCTTTCCCTAGGGTGATGACTGTTTCTTTATGGTGATATGTTAATATCACTTATATATCAGATACCCAATACATTCAGAAGCATCGACAAAGTCACTCACAGACTTCCATCTCCTGCTCGTCGCACTTGGCAAAGCCAGCATCGTTGGTCGCGATGCAGGAGTAGCGGCCTGTGTCGCCTTTGTGCACAGCATGGAAAACCTGGTGAGGAGAAAAGAGGGACATGAGCAACAGAAAGACCCTGTGAGGGTTCCAGCTTGTATGAGCAGCTCTCCTAGGCTTCAGTGACCTGTGAGACACCCTTCCTCTTTCTAAAAGCCAAGTGGTATCAAACAGCTGGGATCTTCTCCCATCATTAATCTTCCTTCTTGCATCTCAGATCCTACAACAACTTCTTCAACTGATACCTTCCTTGAAAGTCATGGAATGGCTTGTTCCTTCTACAAGCAACATTAAAACCAGCCCATCCAGCAAACCCAGCCTTGGTTACATCTGCAGTGTGAGGGCATTACCAGAGTGCCTGTGGTGGGGTTTAAGGTGTAGGATGAGTTGTGGTGTTTGGCACTGGATTTCGTGTCTGGTGATAGAGGTTCACTGTTGCGGTACCAGCTGTAGGTGGACTTTGGGTACCCTTCGTTCTCGTGGCAGTGGAGAGAGGCCGTCTTGCCTACAGGTACAGCTTTGGGCACGCTGCATCTCGGAGTCATTGGTTTCACTGTGGGGAATCACAGAGTCACAGAATGATTGAGCCTGAAAAAGCCCTCTGAGCTCGCCCAGCCCAGCCCAGCACCTAACATCACCACAGCAGCCAGACCAGAGCACTAAGGGCCACAGCCAGGCTGTCCTTCAACACCTCCAGGAATGGGGACTCCACCATTGCCCTGGGCAGTCCAGTCCAGTGTCTGATCACCCTTTCCATGAGGAAGGGCTTCCATGAAGACACAACCCATGTGAGTGGAGCTGCTGGGCAGAACTGACCCATGCCTGACAACTTGCCGAGGTGGTTGTGCTCCAGAGGCATCAAAACTTTCCCCTACTTCCAGCTTCCAGAGTGCCACCACATCCACTCAAGAATTACCTCCCCAGCCACAAGTCAACCAGCAGTGCCAACAGAGCTATCAGGGGTTCAGCTGATACCTTGGACTGTGAGCTGGATATTTATCTCATCTATGGTTTTAGGATCAAGAGGTGCTGCCACTTCGCAGCGGTACGTGGCAGTATCCATCCGAGTGGTGTTTTTAATCACCAGTGATGTCCGGCTCAGAATTTCTGCACGAGTCACGAAGTCTCCTGATACAGAGGAAAAAGAGAGAGAAAATAAATCAGGGTAGCCAACACAGACTAATTTTAGTCATCTGAATTAAGTGATTGATCTTGGGACTCTTTCTGGAGTCAAGAGAATCACCCAGAAGTGTTTTGATGCTCAAAAGAGCCTTTCTTTCACCAGTGACCACAAAGGAAACCAGTGCTGCTGACCATAGAATGGCTCAGGCATGAAGGGACCTCAGAGATCATCTAATCCAACCTCCCTGCCATGAGCAGGGATGCCTCTTCACTCAACCACACGTCTCAAAGCCTCATTCAACCTGGCCTTGAACATCTCGAGGGAGGGGGCATCCACAGCCTATCTGGGTAACCTGTTCCAGAGTCTCGCCACCCTTGTACTGAAGAATTTCTTCCTAAGTTCCAATCTCAACCTCTTTTCCTTCAGTTTAGAGCCGCTTCCCTTTGTCCTATCGTTGGACACTCTTGTAAAACGTCTCTCTCCAGCCTTCCTGTAGTTTCCCCTCAAATACTGGAAGGCTGCTACAGCGTCCCCCTGAAGCCTTCTCTTCTCTAGGCTGAACAATCCCAGCTCCCCCAGCCTGTCCTCGTAGCAGAGGGGCTCCAGCCCCTGGGCCATGAAGAGCACCGCTCCAAAGTTCCAGAAGAACAGAAGACAGCCGAAGGTCCTGCCTTCTACAGACTTGTTTATTCTCGGTGTTACTGTTTCTGAGGGCGGTTTGGAAGTCTAAGAAGAAGGACTCTTCTTACCCTGCATTTTATTGTCAAAAAAGACGTAAGAGGTTTCGCCGTTTCGGATTTTCTTCCACTCGATCCTGGGGTCTGGTGTTACGGTGGATTTAATGATGCAGGACAGCTCAACACCTAGCAAGGGAAAGAAAGGCAACACAGATTAATAGGAACCAGCTGTACTTTTGCTCTGCTCTAAGCAGTCTCGTAGAGTGTTTTATTAGGAGATGCTGCCCACAAAGCAAAACCTTCTCTTTCATCTGCCTCAAAAACAGAAACACTGCTGGATTCCAGGAGCTATTGGGGAAGATGGATTTTGGCCAGCAAAAATAATAGCCAAGCAGCTATCGGCTACGGAGAGAAATGAACACACTGTTCTCTACAGGCTCTAACTTATGACAAACAAGACCTTATGACGGGGTGAGTCCGTGGCACTGCCTTGCTGCTAATCAGAGCCTACCATGTGAGTCAGGGATGCAGAAGCTCCCTGGGTGGTGTCTGCTAACGTGCTGAGGACCATCATGCCTGGGGGATCAATTCAGCAAACTCACTGCCCTGTGAAGCAGCGCTTGTCATCTCCATCTCCTCCACAGAAGGGCATCGCAGCTGCACTGGAGGCGGCTCACTCTGCACCACAGTCTGTATTGTGGTAGGGCCAAGAGAAAATCCACATTTCCCGACCCCCTTCTCTGCGTATTAATTGCGAGGCGACTGCCTTTCCTCCTTTTGGGATCCAGTTCAAAAAAGCACTTTGGCAGACGCTTTGCAACGCCAGTGGCTTGCGGGGGACTTCAATAAACCATTCCAGTCAAGCGCTCTGCTGAGCAGGCAGAGATACAGACGTATTCTTCAGCACTTTTGTGCATCTCGGGCTCTGGGGAGCCCTGTCTCCCCCAAGAAACCAGATTCCACGAGCAACAAGGAGACTTTCCCCCAACTGTTTGGGCTGCCAGCAGCCCCGCAGCACTCACTCTGGAATTCCTGCACCACGGGCTTGGTGTTGCTGGATGTCAGTTCCACAGCCAAGAGTCTGCAGCCTGGAAAAACAAACAGAAGGTAATAAGAAATAGCTCAGCTCATAAGTCACCCAGCTAGAAACACGGTGCCTGCTGAGAAATCTTCTCCACCAGCTGAAAAGATTGACTTCTCAGGATAAAACCTACTCCTGGCTACTATCGTTGGTCCTGCGAGCCTGAATTTATTTAGGAGTTGTGGTGTAAATACAGGAAAACAGGATTGTTGGAAGTAGCAATTAAAGAGGAGGGTGGAACGTAACGGCACAAAAGCTGTGCCAGCACGAGCCGTCTCCTTGTGCCTCGTGTTTATCTGGATGGGGAAGGAGCTGACAGGGAAGGAGTGAAGGCATTAGCTTGCAAATTAATTTGGTGATGAGGAAAAAAGCCAGGAAGGAGACTAAGCTCAGGGGTTCCTGCCTGTGCCTAGAAGATGGAGTGTGCCAGGTCTCTAACATGCACTGATTACATCCTCAAGTATTTCAAGACTCAGTGTGGTAATGTACAGGCAGTAAATCATGGAAGGGCTGACACAGGAGAGAGCAGAGAGTTCAGCAGCTTGGGAAGAGTCACAGAATCACAGAACACTAGGATTGGAAGGGACCTTGAAAGATCAGCCAGTCCAATCCCTATACCAGAGCAGGATCTCCTAGGTCAAGCTGCACAGGAGCATATCCAGGTGGGTTTTAAACATCTCCAGAGAAGGAGACTCCACAACCCCCTTGGGCAGCCCATTCCAGTGCTCTGTCACCCTCAC
>JAOXOE010000856.1:2990821-3007077 GCA_028565055.1 Phoeniculus purpureus | reverse complement strand
TTGAATCTGAGGGTGGGGGATCCCTGGAACAGGCTGCCCAGAGAAGTGGTGGAGGCCCCATCCCTGGAGCCATTCAAGGTCAAGCTGGCTGGGGCTCTGGGCAACCTGGTCTGGTCAGTGCTGGCCCTGAATGTTGTAGTGGGGTTGGACTAGATGACCTTTGGAGGCCCCTTCCAAGTCTATGATTCCGTAAGCTTTTGCTTTCCCCCTCTTAGGTGGCACTCGTTCCTTCTGAAACGCTGACAGTAAGGCAGTCTCTGCTGTCAGCAGAATCTGGACCCCGTGGGACAAAGCTGTGTGGAAGACCATCAATTATTTGAGTTTATCTGAAGGTATAAGAATTTTGGATTTTGCTTTTAATTCCCTCCCTTCCTGCTCACCACTAGATAAGGCCAGGAAATGCCTGTCTGCAAATAGAGTTCGTTCAGTTCTGGAATGAAACCTTAACCTGCTTAAAGCTCCTGATTTAAATCTCTT
This sequence comes from Phoeniculus purpureus, assembly GCA_028565055.1. Lineage (NCBI taxonomy): Eukaryota > Metazoa > Chordata > Aves > Bucerotiformes > Phoeniculidae > Phoeniculus > Phoeniculus purpureus. The sequence goes on along the minus strand of JAOXOE010000856.1, from coordinate 3,006,600 downwards.
GATTTAAACGGGCACCTCAAAGACCTGACTGCAGTTGCTGCTGCAAAGGCCCATTAGCATCCCAGCCATGCACACAGTCTTTTTCCCCCCCTTCTTTCCTATGTTTTCTGCTTTCCCTCCCTTTTTGAGCAGGAGAATTTACTGTTCCACCTCTAATCCGACAGCAGAGCCATGGGTGCACACGCAGCCCACACAGCTGCCCTAAGCAATGGAACAAGGAGATATGGAGCCTTCTTAAGACAAAAGTCTCCCTGCAAAGCAGCCTCCTCCTGCAGGCGAACGTTCCTCCTCTCCCCATGCAGGAGGGCAGAGCACGTGTTGCCTGGTAAAGACCACACAGTGCCTTCTCAGGGGTTGGTTTCATCCTGTTGGGCTGCAGCTGCAGACCCTTTGCCTCGAATATCCATCTGACAAGGGCTTCTGGAGACAGGGATTTCACAACCTTTGGCTGCTGTTTTGCTTGTGGCATCGCAGTGGGTTTGGAGGTGAGATATTAAGGCCCTTTTTATCTGCACCATCGTAAAAATCAGATAGATCAGATCTGTGCACCACCCACTCTGCAAATCCTTAGGCCCAGCCTAGGAGAAGGTCTGACCCATGCTCCAGAGCTGTCTGAACTAGAAGAGTTCAATCAGGCTTCCTCATGGTCTTAGCATAAAGCCAAGCTCTTGGCTGGACATGTTGAGTTGGACCTAGTCCACCAGCAGGATCTTGTGCTCTGCTCTGCCTGAGGGAGCTCAGATGGTGAGGAGACAGCCAGATCTAAGCCAAGTGTTGGCAACCTGTGGATCTGGACAGTAGGTCTGATGAGAGGCTGAGGGAGCTGGGGCTGTTCAGCCTGGAGAAGAGGAGGCTGAGGGGAGACCTCACTGCTCTCTACAACTACCTGAAAGGAGGTTGCAGTGAGGTGGGGGTCAGCCTCTTCTCCTTAGGCTCTAGTGATAGCACAAGAGGAAATAGGGAAATAGGGTCAGGTTGTGCCAGAGGAGGTTCAGATTGGATCTTAGGAAAATCATCTTCCCAGAAAGAGTGGGGAGGCCTTGGAACAGGCTGCCCAGGAAGGGATGGAGGCACCGTCCCTGAAGGGTTTCAACAACTGGATGTATTCCTGTGTCACTTGGTCTAGGTGATCCTGCTGTGGCAGGAGGTTTGGATTAGATGATCTTTTGAGGTCCCTTCCAATCCCTAATGATTCTATGAACTGGGCAGCCAGGGTGTTTGAGGAGATGGGTTGGGGGTTGTAGGGTGGATGGTTGGACTTGATGATCTTGAAGGTCTTTTCTAACCCTAGTAATTCTGTGATTCTAACCTGGGGAGAAAGCTCCCAGGTGAGAGGCCCTGGCACACTTAACCCATCAGAATGGACATGGCTCAGGAGACCAGCTGCCAGCTCCACAAAAGTATCTGAGTGCTGCTGACATCGAGGGGATGATAGGCGTTTAATGCCTTGCAGAGGTGGCTGAACGTGCTTTGCCCAACCTCTTAATCCCTTGCACGGTCTGCTCCTGGCTCTGCTGTGCTCCCAGGCTCGTAGCCTGGCTTCTGGCTCTTCTCCTGGAAAGGACTGAACGTACGTGCAAGTCGGGAAGGAAGCAGCACTTGGGTGGATGACTAATACCTCGTACTTGAAAGAGATTGAGATGAAGCAGCAAGGGCTAGAGAGTTTCCAGCATGTCAGATTGCATCTCTTTCTGAAATGTATTCTGGGCCATCTTCAGCTCGAAGAAAAGATGGAAAGAGTTAGAATCTGCCCTTCAAAATCTGGGATGAAGAGTGGTGGGAAGGGAACAGAAAGAGAATGGAAGAGGAAAGCTGTGCATAGAAGAGGCTGTTATTACCAGCCCTTGTGTTCCTGGATTGCTTCTCCCTTCCCAAGAAAGAAATGTGTGGCTGAACTTCTTGTGTAAGCAACAAGGAACGGGGCAGGAAGGTTCAGTGTTGCATCAGACACTAACTGGGGGATTAAGTCCTTCCCAGACCATTTCTTTTACCTTGCTGCTGGCCTCTGAGGTCAAGCGCCTCACACAGATGCTTTGGGCTCACTGTGCAGGAGGGGATAAAGACAAGGGCAGGTGGCTGTGTGGCAGGAGAGCTGCTGATTACATCTGCACCGAGTCTTTGGCAGAAGCCAGAAGAGAAATAAGGCAGCAATTACTGATCACTTGGCTCAGATCGTATCGGAACGGTCACGTTGCATGAGCGCCGCTTCTGCATTTTCATTAATAAGTGGGCAGTGTAATTGCATCCTCAGACTGGTCTGGCCCATGGCCAGTATGGACCAGGGAAATCAGTGTGTTCACTGTAAATAAGGCAGGAGGGGATGTCGGGGGGTCGGCTCATCCCCACCTCTGCTTTAGGATGAAAACCCAAGTGATAAAACTAGCTGTGCCCCTGGGTATCTGCTGAGCTTCCCACAGGCAGCAGTTCCTCACGATGGGTTGAGAGTAGCCCTGAAGAGGGAAACTTGGAGGTGCTGACTGACAAGAAGCTCAATGTGAGCCAGCAGTGAGCTCCTACAGCCCAGAAGGCCAACTGCATCCTAGGATGCATCAAGAGAAGGTGGCCAGCAGAGCAAGAGAGGGGATTCTCCCCCTTTACTCTGCTTTTGTGAGACCCCACCTTGAGTCCTGTGGTCAGTTCTGGTGTTCCCAACATCAGAAGGACATAGAACTGTTGGAGTGAGTCAAGAGGCTACAAAGCTAATCCAAGGGCTGCAGTGCCTCTGCTATGAGGATAGGCTGAGGGAGCTGGGGCTGTTCAATCTAGGGAAGAGAAGACACTGGAGGGACCTTAGAGCTGCCTTCCAGTCCCTGAAGGGGACCTCCAGGAAGGCTGCAGAGGGACTTTTCCCAAGGTGATCCAGCAATAGGACAAGTGAAAATGGTTTGAAACTGAAGGAGAGTAGGTTCAGACTGGATCTTAGGAAGAAGTTCTTCAGTGCAAGGCTGGAGAGACTCTGGAATTGATTGCCCAGAGAAGCTGTGGCTGCCCCCTCCCTGGAGGTGTTTGAGGCCTTCAGCAACCAAGTCTGGTTGAGAGACATCACTGCCCACGGCAGGGGGTTGGAGGAGATGCGCTGAGGTCCCTTCCAACCTCAGCCAGTCTATGATCATTCTCATTCATTAACACCCTTCAAACTGAATGTCCCCTGCAATTCAGGAGGTCCTCATTCACCAGAGCTAAAAACTAAGTGAGAAGTCCCAGGAAGGGTAAGGAACACACTATCTCAGCTGGCAGTGGATGCACTGTTCTGTGAACCCTTGGCTGGACGAGATGGCCTTCCTACAGCAACAGCCAAGGCCAGGGGCACTGCAGAGAAGCAGGAATATCTGCACAGGGCAGATCTGAAACCAACCTTTCCTGCCTATTCCCACTTTCCTTCCATTGTTTCCCCAGGCAGCCCCAAGAACTGCCATACAGGCACATCCCACGTTACTTCTCACTTCAGCAAGTCCCCTTCCTCCCCAAAGTGGCAGATGCTGATACCAAATTAGTGCAAAGTGGGAGGGAACCAGCAGATAACTGTGATAAGCGCTGGGGGCAATGGTCTGCCTCCTGTCCTCTCCCTTCCTTCCATCAGGGCTCTCCTTGCAGCAGACAGATGCTACGGGAGATCTCCAGGGCAGGGCCAGGTTGGTGAGGCACAGCAGGGATCAGTGGCCAGGATCAGCGAGAGGGAATGAACTGTCATGGGAAAGGGGGCAAGTTCCTTTATTTTTGTCTTGTGTGGGAATTTGACTCGAGGATTGCTGAGCCTCTCATGAGGCAAAGTGACGTTTTCCAGGCTGAGCGCCAGCCAACGCACAGGCTCAAGCTCAGCGGGTACCTGCCAGAGGATGCCCTGTACCTGCCTGACCCTGCTTTTTGATGAGGACACGTATCAAAAGCTGCCTGAAATGCAAAGACAGGAAATAAGCGGATATGCTATCAGCACTGGGTTTTGCAATGCTCTTTAGTGTCTGGCTGTGTCCCAACCATCAATACAGAGACTCACGGGGTTTTAGCCTATAATCCTCTATTCCTCTGTCTGTGACTCTAATCTCTTGATCCCCCCCAAGTCTCCTCCAGCCTACAGCTTGACCAACAAAAACACAGATCTGAAGTTCTGCTTATCGGGGACCAACCATGTCATCTTCCTGTGGAAAATGGGAGCTGGGAAGAAAGTCATCGTTGTCGTGAAAGCCAAGAGCTGAGAAGGGAACAGGAGAGGGCGTGAGCAAACACACAGAGGGATCCTTTATGACCAGACTGAAAACAGCTCTTTTTAAGAACATCTTTTTTCCCCTATTTTCCAGGATCGTTTCTGTCCTTTTTCTGGTCCTTCGTGTGCGTAATTCCAGCCTTGGGCACAGAACACAATCATCCAGCCAACGTCTTCCACAAAACACATATGAAAACGAACGCTGCCAGAGCTCGACTGCCGGCACCGAGGGAACCTTCACATCTGCCTGCGAGCGTGCGACCAAGAACCTGTGAAACTACTGCCGTCATCCCACGGCGGAGAGGTGGGGCCGTCTTCTGGAAGGCAGCTTTGAAGCTCTGCAGCGCATCTGTCTGAACAAAGGATGCAGCTCTGCAAGGGAAGAGCCTTCGGTAGGAAGCCATGTGCCGGTCTGATGACATGTGAGGTGGGGGAACATCATTCTAAGGGGAGCCCTGAGTCTTGGGGACAGATCTGAGAAGACTCACCTTGTTAACATCAGCCTGAGCCTGGGCTGCAAACCTGCCGAGGCAGCTGGACTCAGTGGAGATTATCTCCTTAGGAAATGCATCGGGAATTAAAGGCAGCCCAAGTGCCGGCACAGACAGATGAGGATGAAAAGCTGACACAGAGCACTAGGAGGAGGATGTTTGCATAAATGAGCAGAGGGAAGCACTGAGTGAGGGTGAAAACCAGCCCACCCCGGGCTCCTGGCTGAGGCCAAGCTGGTTTAGTAGAGTAGAAATGAGCCCTGGCATGGAGGGGTTAAAAGATCTACTTGTCCTGGGGGAGTTGAATGAGCTGCTGCATATCTGGGAACTAACTTCTCCCAGACCCTGACTTGTTTTTCTCCTTAAACATCTCCTCCTGCTATTTTTAGCAGAGGATTTTCTCAGCCGAATGCTCCCAGTTGAGTCCTGGTCAGAGGCCCTTTTCCCATAGAGATGCAGGCCCAGCAGTGTGAATGTACTGGTCCCAGTTCAGTCCAGTTTTGCTGTCCTGCTGGTTTTGGGGTTTACGTGTTGAATGGCCAGGTCTTTCCTGAAGTTTGGGAGGACAGTCGCCCCCACCAGCCTGGTGCAGGCAGATTAAATGGTGTCACAGACCCTAAAAACCAGGGGAAGCTGCAGCCTGGTCTGCAATGTCAGAGCAGCTGATGTAGAGGGTGGACAGGACTTGATAACCAAAAAAGGGTGGGAAGGAGATAGAAAGAAATGATTAGGCTGACATTAACAACAGGATCCGCTTCTCAGCACTAAAATCTGTTTGGATTCATTCCAGTTCCTCCAAGGGAAACTGTAGGAGCCTTTATTGTTCGTAGAAGTTGCAACTAAATTCGGACTGGATAAAGTTTGAAGGAAATACCTCTCAGAGGACAACCTTGCCTTGGCTGCTGGAAAAGAATGAGGTAACTCCCTTCCTCCCCTCTGGTTTTCTCGGGGCCGTTATTCCTCCTCAGCCAAAACCCTAACATGTCCATCACTCCTCCCCTGGCTCCTTGCTGCTCCAGCACACAGCAAGTTCTCTGCCCACTCGGGCCATGTGCCTCTGCAGTTAGGGATGTGTCCGGAAGGGCTGTGGAACCAAACTGAATTTAATGCAGATTTAATACCTGCCTGCCTGAGGGGTGTGGGGGGGTTATGTCAATCAAAAGGCTGCATCAGTGCACGGATGGGAAAATTGAGGAGTGAACCCCAGGCTTGTGTGTCTCATGCGCAGTCACAGCTGAAGCCCCGGGAGGATGGAGCACTCTGGATCCTGGAGCTCGGAGAGGGCTGCAGTCCAGCACTGGAGAGCACCAGAGCCAACAGTCAGGAAGGTCCCTCTAACAATGGCCCCTTCTTGGTCAGTGTATCTGTTGCCTGTGTGTCTTGGAGTCATGTCAGTGAAGCAAACAGATTGGGAGCATATTTGTACTCCCCACAGCACTACAGAAGCCAGCCCAGACACAGCAGAGCAAGCTGGGCTCTTTTCTGCTCCTCGTCTCAGTGCCAAGTTTCCAGCTCTGCTTGAAACCTGTGGCTGAGCCCTGCTTTGGCAGGGGTGAAGGGAGGAGGACAGGCTGGGTCAGGAGATGCTCTGCCTCCAGCTGGGCTGCTGCCTCCAGGGTGAAGGGAACTCAACCAGACACTTCTGAAGGTCCCCACCTGAGATCAGATCTGGCATCATGTGGCTTCACCTTTCTCTCCAGCCTCAACAAATGGGGCTGAGAGCAGCAAACACCTGGACAAGCAGCAGATGCTGCACAAGGGGCTGTCCCAGTGGCAAGAGCTACCTTCCAAAAGCCTCCCTGAGCCCAACAGAAATCCCAGAAGCCCAGGCCTTCTCTGTTAACCTTCCAGTGCACATTCCAACACATGGGCACTTAACCTCTGAGGCTCCTCTGGAAATCCCAGCACCAGCGTTTTAGGGATGAGCATGTTTTCCCTAACATCTGCCCCCTGTATCAGACGCTGCCAGAGCTGCTCGCTCTCCTGGCTCTGCTCCCAGCTGAAGGGCAGACAATAGGCATTTCAATGCAGTTTCCACTTCCCTCCCAAACAGCCTGGGGGAGATGGCAGAGCAGAGCCAAGAAAGCCAGGGCACAGCTTGCCAGCCAGCGATAAGTGTCTCTAGATCACTGTCTGCCTTTTCTTTTCCCTCCCAGTGTAGCTGAACCATCGGCCACAGCTATACCTGGACATATCCAGTCGGCATCCAGCTAGCCAAGCTAAGTCTTAGCACATCATGCCTGGATCTAGCCTGATCCCTCTCTGAGTGCTGCCAACACTGACTGACAGCCTGGATTCCCAATGCAGCTGGCCAGAGCACTGGGTCATGGCCCTCTCCTGTAGCTCTCTGCTGTGCCAGCTCACCTGCAAACACACCAGCCACCTCTTGGGCTGCCCCTTGCTCCCTCTTAATAGCAGCTAGCTGCAATGAACTGCTCTGGGGCACAGAGGAGCAGTTCCACCTGCAAGAGGTTCTACAAGGGTTCAGCGAGAACCGCCTTGGATTCTCCTGTTGTTCTGTCTCTCCAGAAAGAGCTCTGCTTCTCCGTCCTGGAGCTGTTCAGCCTGTTTGGCACCACTTCTGCTTCAGAGACAACAAGAGGGAGAAAAACGTGTCTAGACATCATTTGCCCTCCATGGAGCCCCATAGGCACATCAAAGCACCACTTCAGACAAACCTGCAAACAGGCCAAGTAACGATCCTCAGCTCTCCTGTGTCTGCTCCAGCCAGAGGCAGTCAGACCCTTCCCATCACAGGTTCACCTTTAATCCAGGCTCTTCTGACAGCAGGAAGAGAGGTAGGATGAAAGATCATCTTGCGGGAGAAGTTGCCTGGCCTCAGACTACCCCAGTAGGGGATCTGTCCTTCCTGCAAGTGGAAATCTCTCCTGTCTCCTCCTCGTGGCAATCTGCAAACCACCAGCTCCCTTCAAAAGCAGCTCATCCTGCTCGTCCCACTGCTCAGATGCTGGATCCCTCACCTGCCCAAAGCCATGTGCATGAGCTCTGAGCTCAGGCACAGCGAGAGACCAAAGAATACTTTCCTGTGGCACCCAAGTGGACAGAGGTCACCAAGAACTTGTCCACACTGTCAGAGCAGGACCAAGTCACGAGAGCTCAGGTGAACGTTCAAGGCACCCTGAAACTCAGGGAGCTGGTGAGGTTCTTAGGAAGCTGCTGCTTTGGGGAAGCTGCTGGCACTAGCATCAAGCCCTGACCCTCTGCAGACACCACAAAGGCGACCTCTAGCTCGTTATTTTAATAACGGTCCTTTGAAATCCCTTCTGTGCGAGAGACAGCGAAGAAAATCCAGCCTGGCTTTATTCTGTCTCGGGCAGAACCAGCCTTTATTTAGCAAACTGCTGCTAACAGCTCTGTCTCATTAGTCAGTGCTTAGGGACCCAGGCTGCAATTGTTCTGAAGTCTGGCATTGCAGAAAGAGCCTTGATAATGAGGTCTACGGGAGACGATTCCTCCTGACAGGCCCACAATGACCTAGAAATCCTATTTAATTCCCTGTCAGTGAAAAGTGCTGAGTAACAGCGAGGTGCAGAGGCGCTGGGGGCTGGTTTGAGTGGGATGCTGCAGCCTCTGCTCGCCCTCTGGGCTGGGAGGTGGGAGCTCGAGGCTGGAAAAGCCAGCACTGCTCCCCAGAGAGAGCAGAGTAGAGGTTTGTAATGAGAAGGCTGGTAGCCTCATCTGTAAAAGACTTGCCATCACACGGAGTACAAGGCAGTAGAGAGAGGAGTAGGCTCTTGGAACAGCCTGGTGCTGGCAAAGACTCCTTTGAAACCTTCTCAGGAGCAGCAGCTGGAGCTGCTCTCCTCGGGGCAGGAGGCACTATCTCCTCTGGATCATGCTCGTCTGCAAACTGAACCTAAACCCTGCCAAAGGCTTCGATTCCCTGTACTCAAATGGCTCAACTTTCCTCTATGTCCCCAGGCCCAGCGTTTCCAGCAGCTGCCCGACTTCACCTGCAGAGCTGCCAACAGTGCCTGGGGTACCGCTGGGCAGGCAGCTTCTCCTGGCCTCCTCTCACGCTGACGTGGGATGAACAGCAGCTCTCTGCTGCTGCGGGTGCCCTGGAGGAGAAGGCAGTGGGCTGGCCTGGGCTTGGGCCACCGACACATGACTTTCAAGTGGTTGGTTTCCACACGCAGTGTGGGCACTGTGGTTAGGAACCTCTGGGCTGGGTGGCCCAGAGCCAGGAGGAGAGGCAGAGGGTCTCTGCTGGAATGTGGGCTGCGTACAGCTGACCTCGAAGACTACCCCCTATAAAGCCCCTCCCAGGCATGTGCTTGCCACCTGTTTCAGCCAGCAGACGAGGGACTAAACCAGGAATTCTGGAAGTGAATGCACAGCCTGTTAAAGAGTGGTCTGAAGACTCCCACCCCTGTGAAGCTGTCACTGTGCTGTGCTCTCCTCTGGAGGAAGGCATCTCTGCCCATCATGTGCCAGACTGCGACTCCCATACTGCAAAGGCAGCCCTGTTGAAAGCACAGCTCGAATCTGCAAAGGACTGCTGTTAAAAAAAATAGGTGGAAATGAAATCATCACCAGCCAAAACAGCGTCTAGAGACAACTCCAGCCAAGTCCCTCGAATGTCAGCACCAGAAGGAGGGCTCCAAAATGGAGAACCCAGCTCACTCTGCACTGGCTCTGCTGGCACAGACAGGAGGATCTGCCTCAGACATGAGGAAAAGACATCTGCTGGGAAAGGAAGGACCAGCTTTATTTTACCAGCCTGTGTTCCCACCAGAGATGTGCTTTAGAGACAGCCTTGCAAAGTAGGAATTAAATCCAAAGGTGCCTATGCATCTTCCGTGCTGTCATCCCCTTATCGGTTATCTCCAGCCTACTCTGAGCCAGAAGATGAAAGGATCGTAACACCACTTATCTTCCCACTTAAGAACATGCTTAACAGCTTGCTGCTGAAGAGGAGGACACTCCAGCCGGGGGAAGCAGCTGTAAATTCTGCAAATGGGCTCCCTTGCAATTCTTTGAAGGAGCTGCTGCTTCTCAGTGAGGGAAGCAGATAGTTTAGGGAGGGAGGAAAGAGCCTGGAAGCCTTTGTAGGCAGAGAAAGTCTTTGCCTGGTGTCCAGATCGTGAAGCTGAGTGACAGATGTGAGATGTAAGGCATGTGTGGCTCAGAAGTGATTGAGCGTGAGCCAGGAATTGAAAAGCTCCTGGGAAATATTTAAGCAGCTAGAATGATGACATGTTTGTTGCTAGACCACAAGATGCTCCAGAAACACTTTCTCCTTGAGACTGTGCAGGGTTCCAGCCCAGAAGGTCAGGGATCCCCTTACATGCTGCAGGCAGAGCCGCTGCAGGGATCCCAGCTCTGGCTCAAACAGCTGAGGCCAGGTCCCAAAATCACAGAACAGCAGGGATGGAGGGGACCATCTCGTCCAACCAGAGCCTGCTGCCTCATCTCTGGATTTGACCCTCATCTTCCCTCTTTGCAGAACTACTTGTTACCATGGTGAACCTGGGGGCATCTCGCCTTTGCCCTTTAATAGCTGAGTCAAACCGAAAACAGCCATGCAGGATGTGTTCCAAATATTTGCAGAAAGAGGAGGATGAAGGAGCCTGCAGCAGAACACTGAGAGCTCCTCGGGTGAGGAGAACAATCCCTGTTGTTCCCCAACAGCGGGATGCTGGCGAGAAATGAGCCTGCCTCAGCACAACATTGAGGACTAAATCCCCAAGACCCCACAAATGCAGCAGGATCTGGAATCCCAGAGATCCATCACTGCATTTACTAGCCCTGAGTGCAGCTCAGCTGTTCACTTGGAGAACTCAAAGCCCAGTTGGCAGCTGGGAGATGGGGCACCAAAGTGCCTTAGAAGCTGCTGCCAGCCCAAACGTAAACTTCAAAGGGCTTATCTTGCCCTGTTGTGTGGGAGAGCATGCGGTGCCTGTGGGTAAAGACAGCTGTGTGTTGGCCAGGCCCACCAGAGGGTTTTTGATGGAAGAAGAGAGAAGTTAGTACCTGGCTTAACCCCCCCACCCTAACATGCACAGGGCAGCTTTGGCAGTCAGAGCCCCGCGTTGCCCTGGTGTTTATGGGGTGTTGAAAACTGACCATAATGAAGGGAAAACAGAAGCTACATGAGGATGGTCACCAACTCAAACAGCCAGTTCTGCTGGAGGGAGGATCTGTGAGCCTCAGGAGGTGATTACAAGGCGCTCTCCCTTTCATCTCCAGATCACCAGTTCAAAGGCAACTCCATCAGCACTGACCAGGCTGTAGCCAACTAATAGCTATTTGCTCAGGCACAAGGAATGAGTCAAGGCATCACCTCCTTACTCCATGAGAAATCAGACTAGCCCCATCAATGTACACCACTGCAATCTCAGAAGAAAAGCTGACACCAAAGAGGGAATGAAATCAGCACCTCCTCTGCTGTAGGAGCATCTAGATCAGCAAGATCCATGGTGGTTGAAGGTCGTTCATCCAGTCCTGCCAGCAAACACAGATCATTCACACTACCAGGGGGTTGTGTGTCCTCCTTCTCCCTGGGTTGCTGGTATCATAGAAGCATAGAATGGTCTGGGTTGGAAGGGACCTTGAAGATCATCTAGTTCCACCCCCACTGCTGTGGGCAATGACGCCTCCTGCTAGACCCCAAACATCTAAACACCTCAACAAAACCAAACCACTCTTGTAGGGATGGGGACTCCCACCAGCTGGGGAAGTCAGGGCTGGTGCAGAGAGCTGGGACTTCCTTTCCTAAGGTACGACACCCATGCACAGGACCTCACTACTCCACAGTGGATGTTTTCTAGCCTCTAAAAATAACTGACTCCAAACAGCAGAGTGCGGGCAGAAAGGAATATTTATCTTTGGGCTTTTGCAGAGATCAATGCTGAAGAAAAAAGATTAAAGTGAGGATTTAAGCCTGTATTAAAAATAGCTGTTGATAAGATCCTTTGAGGGGATAAAAGCTATTTTACAGAAGCAGCAAGAACTGCAGGACTGTACAACACCTTCCCCGCTGTTAACTGTGTGAGCACCCGGAAATCATTCAGGAGAGTGTTAGCAGCCAGAGCCCTCAGGAGGAAGTCCATTGGCAGGCAGCAATCTCCTTAATGGACCCTGGGGGTACCCTGGAGACGATGCCTTGCCTCTATAGACACCCGGTTTTTTTCCCAGTGCTGTGATTCAAGGGCTGCTCACGCAGCCGTTACCATCCAGTCCTCTAAGGAGTGCTCCTCATCTTTATGGCAGCCCAATAGTGCGATGAATTAGCCTTCTGGGAAGCCTTCAGTGAGGGAAGACACAAATTAGTACAATGAGTTCTTCCTTTTGCTTGGTTTTTTGACAGCACCTAGCACAGCCAGGCGCTGCCTGGTGAGCAGAAGCCATCGATACTGCTGTAAGGCAGGTAACAGCTATCGAGGTCTTTGATTTCCAAGGACGGCATCCTATAAAACAAATACGCTGTCCCCATGGCAGACCTGGCCTAAAAAAGATCAAGCAGAGCCCTGTACATTGATGTGCAGATAAAAATCGTTAGGTCCTCAGCTGTGCAACCTAGTCCCCTTGAGCATGGCCAGAGAGGGGAAGTGCAGGAACCTTTCTGCTGGGAATAAAAAGCAGGAGAGCTGTGCAGAGCCTGTTCACAGGGAAACTTGGTTTCTCCATGCACTTCTTTTCCAGGACTGTTTGCCAGTCCCACTCCTTACTGCTTATGAAACACAAATCCTGCCCTACACTGGGTCTGTAGAATATATGGGGCTCCTTAACAGAATCCCAGAATGATTGAGGCTGGAAAAGCCCTCTGAGCTCATGCAGCCCAGCCCATGACCTAACATCACCACAGTGGCCAGACCAGGGTACTAAGTGCCACAGCCAGGCTGTCCTTAAACACCTCCAGAGATGGGGACTCCACCACTGCTCTGGGCAGCAGCCCCTGAAAAACCTGGTCACACACCAAGAGGCATACTGGGCAGGTGAATGGCATGTCTCAGGTGAGGAGAGGAGTGAGCAGGGAAGTCAGATGCTTTCAAAAGACCTAAATGCTTTTCAGTGTCTGAAGGATGTCTGGATGATGGGACCAGGCTGTTCTCAGTGGTGCCCAGTGACAGAACAAGAGGCACTGGGCACAAACTGGAACACAGAAGGTTCAATTTAAACCTAAGTAAAATGTTTTTCATGGTGGGGGTACCAGAGCCCTGGAACAGGCTGCCCAGAAAAGTTGTTGAGTCTCTGGAGACATCCCAAACCCACCTGCACATGTTTCTGTGGGGTCTGCTCTAGAACCTCCTGTAGCAGTGGGATTGGGATAGATGATCTCCAGAGCTTCCTTCCAACCCATTCTACGATTCTATGATGATCTCAGTTTGTAGAAGTGTTGTATTTCCCCCTCTAAAACAGTCTCAAACTCTGTCCCAATTTGCATCCCATCTGCCCAGTATGCCCAAGCAATTTTTTTAATAGTGTGATTAAAACTCTTGAAATACCGCTGGGCACTGCCAACTGGGACCTTCTAGCCACGTGCCCAAAGACATCAGAAGTCGCTGGCACATTGCAGGTTTAAAGCCCAGAGTCTTCAGCTGAGCCAGCTGTGCCCAGATGAATTAAGGGGACCCTTAAAACCCCCCTGACATTACAGCTGTGTTGGAATAATCAGGTATGGTGATGGGAGGCGGCTGGAGTGTGCTCTGGCTTTAACTCTCAAATCCTGGGATTTATGACTTTAAAAAGAAACGCAACCAAAAACCTTGAGCATTACAGCATCACAATTTAATTTCATCTACTTCAGCTATTGCTGCACTGAATCCTTCACCTCCCCCTGCAACGGGCTCTGTGTTAAGCCCTTTGCTCCATCCCACGAGGGGCACTATATAACCCCAGACGCTATGTTATTGAGACTGACAAGTGATTCTTGCATGACAGAACAATTCCCATTAATTTGCTGAGCTTATCTCAGGTACCTGTGGGTTGTCAGGTTACAGCATGTACGTGGTTGGGTTTCTTTTTCATTAGGCAATGCCAGGCCAGTGTTGACTGGGCTCCCATTTGACAGCTCTCAGCAGTTTGCCAGTGAGTTCATAGGAATCAAGAGAGGTTCTCCTCCACCTCTACTCTGCCCTGGTGAGTCCACATCTGGAATATTGTGTCCAATTCTGGGCCCCTCAGTTCCAGAAGGACACAGGGCTGCTTGAGAGAGTCCAGCGCAGAGCAACAGAGATGATGAAGGGAGTGGAGCATCTCCCTGATGAGGAAAGGCTGAGGGGGCTGGGTCTCTTGAGCTTGGAAAAAAAGGAGACTATGGGGTGACCTCATCAGTGGCATCTAATGATAGGACAAGGGGCAATGGGTGTACACCGGAGCAGAGGAGGTTCCACATCAATATGAGAAGGAACTTCTTCCCAGTGAGGTTGACAGAGCACTGGAAGGGGCTGCCCAGGACAGGCTGTGGAATCTCCTTCTCTGGAGATTTTAAAACCTGCCTGGATATGTTCCTGTGTGACTTGATCTAGGTGATCCTGCTGTGAAGGGGGAATTGGACTCGATGATCTTTTGAGGTCTCTTCTAATCCCTAATGTTCTGTGATACTGTGAATCCTACCCAACTGTTCTCTCAGGAGCAGGGGAAATGACAGAGGTGTAAAAGTTGGTCAGAATCACCTCAACATGGTCATTGTGGACTCAAGACACTAAAGGTACAGAACTGGACGCTGAGGTACAAGAAGGTACCCTAAAAACTGATCAAACTATCGTAGCAGAAAGAACCAGGAAGCCCTAATTGTTGGTGCTGTTACCCTACTACCTGGCAAGGAATGGATAACATCAGATTGTCAAGGAAAATTGATCACCAAGGGCCACCTTGACATCGATGAAGAAATCTGGGACTTCAAGTGGACTTCACTCATTATAATCCTAGAACAGCCCTCCTGGCCAGAAAGCCACTGCCTGCAGGGAGAACCCTCGGACTCTCCTCTTTGGACAAGCGTGGAAGCCTGGCTTGAGAAGGCAGAGATTGGCAGAGCTCCACGGGCCAGAGGTGGAGCAAGGTGTGTTGCTTGGCATAAAAGATGGCTCCTTAGCAACTGGGGGCCAGCTTGTGGACAAGCCTTTGGGGCAAGCTTTCGGGAAAGCTTTTGGAAGCTTTCCCCATCAAGAATCGCCTGGAAGATCAGAAGATCGGTGGAGCGCTGGCCAGAAGATCAGAAGGCCAATGAACGCTGCCTGGGACCCTGCAGTGGTAGCTATTCCCCTCTTCCCTCTCTTTACTCTTTCTCCCTGTTCCATCACTCTTTTCTTTCTATCGCAGCCGCTTTACGGGTAAAGCAGTAAAACTGCACTATTGAACTGAAGCAGAACCCCCTTGGTGAGGTCGCCTCGCTTTTGCATTTTGAGAGTCCACCTCATGTGGACCATGACAGCGTGGCTTTGGGGTTGGTTTTTTGCCAGCTCCCATTATAAACTTTGCTTCTGGTTTGGATCATGCACCAACAGGAACTTCCATCAACACCCAATGCAGCAGAGAAGGAGCTTTGCAGAGGAACCCCCTCTCCAGACCTCACTTCTTGGAGATTGGTGGTTTTCCCTAAGAAATTCAAAGGCTGGTCTTAGGATGCTGCTCTAGCAAGAAATGGGCACCAGCTCAACTATGCAGCTGTCTCAGTTTTGCACTTCCAAGCTGTGTTAGACAGCTGAGCGTCTGCTCAGGAGTCACAAAGCTTTCTTACAGCATGAAATGCCGCGAGGCAATCAAAGCTAGCGACTGCTGAGGCAGAAGTGATACCAGGACCTCAGCTGGCCATTCCTCTGCAGGAAACATCCTCAGCGTGCAGCTCCCTCAACACTTCTCCCCAGAGAAGGCTGTTTGGCCTCTGCTTATCTGCAGTGAGAAGCAGAAGTTTGAGAGGAGCTGGTTATCCTTAGGAGCAGTGCCCTGTTGAGGTTTATGGACAGCATGTTTGAGGGGAAATGGCTCTAAGCTAGCAGAGGGGAGACTGAGGTGAGATCTGAGGAGGAAATTCTTCCCAGTGAGGGTGCTGAGGCCCTGGAACAGGTTGCCCAGGGAGGCTGTGGCTGCTCCATCCCTGGAAGTGTCCAAGGCCAGGTTGG
>JAOXOE010000856.1:2964592-2974631 GCA_028565055.1 Phoeniculus purpureus | reverse complement strand
GCCCAACTATGGCGTCACTAGCCCAACTAGGTGACAATTTTGTCAAAGCTGGTTTTTGAGAAGCTGTTTTGACGAGGGTGCTAATGGTTCCTTCCTCATCAGCATGGATGTCCCCAAAGTGGAAGCTGCTTCATTCCATGATAATTAAGAAAAATTATAATAATGGGTTTAATGGAAACAACTGGGGGGTGATGGGGCTGTGTTGGTGCTGCTGGGTACATTGGCAGCTCGTGCAGCTCTGGTGATGCAGAGGCCAGCAGTACCATCAGCTCTGTGGGTTGGAGGTCGACCAGATTTTGGGGAGCATTTGGTGTCACCAGGGCAGCTCGGGGGGGCGGTGGTGCGTGTTGCCGGAGATGTGGGATTGGGATTGCCCCTACAAACAGGGAACTGCCTCAGCTCATTTTAATAAAATGCTAGATTAAAAATAAAAATCAATAAAAGCCAGATTATTGAGATGGGATTAATATTTTTAAACACCCCTCCACCTCCAACATAAATAACGACCCAGTGTAGCCCAGCTAATGAGATTGGGAGCCTCAGTAATCAAGGCGGAGGATTAGAGATGATCAGAATAAATCCTAAATGATGAGGGACGTTGCCAAAGTCTATCCTTGGAAGACCCCACCAGCACAGACCTGGCCATGGAGGGTTCTCAGGATGTGCTGTATGCTCCCCTGACCCTGCGGATGCTCATATCTGGCTGTGGGTTTGGGCAGAGGCTGCAGCAATTGGTGACCACTTGGGTGTTGGAGCCCAAAACCTGGTGTCACCTTGCTTCATGCCATGGTCAAATCCCATCTGTCTGCCAGCATCCTATGTGTTCCAGGCTCCAAAGCTGGGTCAGGGCACTGGGACACATAGATGTTGCCCAAAGCCTGTTAACCCACAGCCCTTGGGTATCCCCAAGCACCTTTTTCTACAGCCACCCATGGTCTCCAGCTGTGCTCTCCCTTCCCAGTTTCCAGTTTAATCCCCATGTGTGTTTTTAATGCCTCTGCATGTCTCTAAGCTCTTCTGTACCCAGAAGCCAAATGCTCCTTGTAGGATTCAGATGTCTCCCCTGTGGATTAGATGGGATGGCTGCAAATTCCTTGTAATTTCCTCATGCAGGGTCTATTATCTGCTTCTGGGAGGCACAGGAGGAGGGGGCTCAGGAGCAACCCCCCTCTCTGTTTTCCATCGGTGTAATGCTGGGCTGGGGAGAGGTTTAGCCAGTGATCCTTTTGCGGGGCTCTGATTCAAGGATTCCCCTCCGCAGCCTTGCCTGCGGTTGCTGCAGGGCATGGCCCCACACTGGGGTTGGCTTCCTGGTGTGGAGTGATGGAGCAGGACAGGTCACCCTCAACCCAGGGAGGTCAGTGACCTCCCCAACCCCACACAGGGCTGGCTGCTGCCTGACTGAGCTCTCTCTCCTCCCTGAGTTAGCTGCCTCATGAGCTGCCAGGGCTGTTACATCCCACAGCATCCCCACTGCTGCCTTCAGGTGACTGGGATGCAGCCCTGCTCACAGGCTGGATATGCTGATTCAGCACATTGAGAGAAAAGTCTTTCCCTTAAGGATGGGAGTGGGAGCTGGGCAGAGGGGAAGGAGGTTTGGGAAACAAAGTCTTTCAGTCTGTGGATTTCTGTCTGGTCAGGGCTGTGGTCCAGGAGCTCAATCCCTGGCACTGATTGTCTTGTACTCAGTGTCTGGAGATCAAGTGAGCTGGTGCTTCTGGGTCCTGGGAGATGTTTGCCCTGCCCATATGGCTCTAGACAGGGAGAACATCCAGGGAAGGCAGACCTGTACACCCCCAAGGCTGCCGCCACCTTCCCGGGCTGGGGAGCCTGGATTTGTCTTTCTGATGCCTCAGTCGATGGCATCGATTGGGCTGGAGTGAGGAATCGATGGTAATTTGGTTGGAGGGCCCGGTGCCGGGTGTGAGAGGAGTAATTAGAGCAGCAGAGTCGGTGTGGGGCAGCTGCCATGGGGTTGGGACTCCAGGGCCTCCACCAGAGCCCATCGCCTGGGGAAGGATGGACAAATGGACAGCAGGGAGGGTGAGGGGTTGGCTCCTGCTTTCCCAGCATCCAGGATGTCCCTTGGCACCCAAAGCTGTCCCAGGCTGGCAGGAGGAAGAGAGTTACATTGCTAGGGACTGGCTCCTGAGCTGTGAGTTCTCATGCTGTGCTTCTCCTCCCTCTCACCTCTGGAGCAGCATCTCGCAACCCAGGAGGGGATTTTCCCCCAAAGAGGCACAAGCTAGGTTCTGGGAGGTGTCTGCAAGGGGACGAGCTCAAGGACCCACTGCATTTGCTAAGGAACAAGTGATGGGGTATCCTGCTGGCAGGCAGATCTTGCCATAGGAGGGGCAGAGGGGAATTACTTCCTTGCAGCCAAAGGAAACAGCATCAAAAACCCCAGGCTGGGCTGCTGGGCTCTGTGACGGAGCTTTGCCTGGCTCTCCCTCGCCCTTCCATTCTGCCCTGCATCTTGCTGTCAGATCCCACCCTCGCAGAGCCCAGAGCCTCCTGCTTCCCCCCCAGCTCTGCCTTCGCAGGGGTCTGCAGTCAAACAGCCTTTCTGCTCTTCCCCAGTAAGAATTATGGAGCCATCTGGATTTCAAAGGGCAGCTGCTTTAACTGGAAGCTGTTCCTTGCAGAAGGAAGGAGGGGGCCTGTGCCTGATGGACACCCCCAGCTTTATTCTCCTGTGGCAATACTGGAGAACCACATCCCAGCTGGGTTTTGGGGGATGCCTGTGCACATCCAGGCTTGGGAAAAAGCTGGGGGTGGTGTTCAGTGCTGGGTGGGTGGAAGGGAAGGGAAAGGAGGATATAAACTTGGGGAAAAGGTCAGGCATGCTATAAATAAGTGGCATCCGGGAAAAGAAATGTCAGTGTGCGGCAGTAGCGACACACCAGTGCCCAAGATTGAGAGGGAAGTGGTTGTTAACTGAGGGCACCAAATCCACAGGAATTGGGGCCAGCTGAACAGCAGAGGGGTCTCTCCCTGAGTTCTGTGTATCAAAGTGTGGATGTTGTGCTACCTGGATGTTTTTTGGGGTGTTTAAGGCACTAGAAGTTGTCTGATGGGGGAAAAGGAGGCTAGTGCTGAGGAACTCGAGCTGCTCCACTCCCAGGACCATCTTCAGCAAAGATGGGTAGGTGGGGGGGGTCTTTTTGATGGTTTGGCACACTAGGAGCTGGTGGGTCAGGAGACTGATGCAGGATGAGCATCCCAGGCAGTGGGGTTCCTTTTGGGCTTGGGCAGAGGCAGCAGAGCAGGGTGCTGTGCTGCCCACACCCTCACCCCACTATGGGGCACCTGCTGGGGCCCTGCTGCCTGCTCCCTGGGTCTGATTGCACATTTGTCCCCGGAGTGGTCTGACTCGCTGCCTAATCATCCTCGCAGGCAGCCCTGTGAATGCAGAGCTGATTGCTGCCTGGTGTGGGGGGAGCTGTCTAGGGGCCAAGCCCAGCTGTGGGAAGCCATGGTGCAGCCTCACACTGCTCCCACCCGGGTGGCTCTATGTGGGGGTTAGTGTTGAGCTGAGAACTAGCCCACTCGTCTCTCTGGTTTGTGCCAGTCTCCACTGAAGGGATGGAGCTGAGAGTCCTCGTGGTGCAGGATCCCAGGATTCCCACCAAAGTCCTGAGGGGCTGCCACACCTCCCCAAGTGCCTTGACAGTACCTGGGTGACTTGGAGGGTCCTTGGATCTGCAGGTTGGTGTGTCTGTCTGTGATTTCTGGGCTGGGGATTTCCTCCCCATTGCTCTCATGTCCCCTGATCCCCCTTCCTGACCCTGGGAAGGTTTTTGGGTGTCACTGCAATGTCCTGACCTTGGGGCACGGGATGCTGAGCCACCAGTCCTGGGCCATGTGCTGCTGGGCAAGGTGTGAATTGGCCACACTGGGTTTCCTTGTGCCCTTCATGGTGACATCTCGGCTGCAGCTGGAGGGGACCCATGGAAGGGTCACGGTGGATTTCGCCCTGCCTGGGCTCACGAACACCAACAGACAGCTTGGAGGGCTGTGGCCCCCAGTAATCCCGTTACAGGTGGCTTTTCTGCTTGTCAGGCTGTAATTGTGGGAGACAAGGGTTTGTCCCCCCCCAACATTGGAGGAGGCTGGGGGTGAGGGTGGTCTGGCTGGTTCCTATGGTAGGTTCCCTCTCCATGCACAGTTTGGTTTGTGGGTCCTCTTGGCATGGTCGTGGGGAGCAAGAGTGACCACCCCCCCAGGGTATGTCCTGTAGCTCTTCAGTCCTCAGGGGCCAGTCTGAGCCCTGACCAGAGATGCTTGGCTGGAGGCAGGAGGAGGGCAGTGGCTGGGGCAGCTCGGTCAGGGAGGTGCATGGCTGCAGCCCCCTGCTGCCACAGTCTGCTCCCCTCTGAACAAAGGCAGCTCTCAGCCTCCTTTGCCTCTTGGCAAGTTACAAGAGATCCCTTATCTCCAGCAGCAAAAGCCTTTTCCAAGCTCATCCCGCCCCCCCTCCACTGCCTTCCTGGGCTGCAACTCCCTTCACTGTCCTATGCCAGCCCTGTCAGAGTGGCTGGAGCCCAGCCTGGCACCTGCCTGCCCAACCCCTTCTCCCAGGGAGTTGTGGGGTCTAGCAGTGGATGGGACCCCCAGGGGCTTGTCCCCTTCTGTGGCTGGGTCAGCATGTGTCCTTGCCACTGGGATTTTGGGGGGACAATGCTTGTGTGGCACAAGGTCCAGCCCTGGCAAGGAGTGATGCCAAGTGCAGGGGGGCTCATCTCTGTGTGTTGGCCACCCTCAAGTTAGGGGTTACTGGCTGTGGTGGGCTCTGGCCACAGGCACTAGGCACCCCAAGGCACAGGGTATCCCAAGATACTGGGTAATCCAAGGTACTGGGCACTCCAAGGCACTGGGTACCCCGGGGTACCCCAAGATACTGAGTACCCCAAGGGCTGAAGCAGGGAACAGGGCAGGGGACAGTGAGCTCCTGCTGCTGGTAATTACAGACGAGGGTGCTGCCACATGATGTGGGGACGTCAGCAGAGTGTGTCACAGCCGATGACACGCTGCATGTGCAGGAGCTGGAAAGGATGCCAGGGTGAGAGGTTGGAGCACTGGGACAGCAGCGTCTGCCTCGCAGTGCTGAGCCAGCCCGACCTTCACTGAGTCACCTGCCACCTCCCTATGCTGCCATTGCACCGCTTGAATGACCCAGCCCATCCCTGTCCCACTGAGACCCCAGCCCTGCGGCAGGGCAGGCTGATGCCAGAGCCCCGTGCCTCAGTTTCCCCACAGCAGGGAGCAGCTGCACACACACACCCCCCCTCAGCCCCCCACAAGGAGCGATGCACGTTCCCGGCTTTTTGGAGATGTATGACGGGAAGCCAAGACAAAGTGTCATTACTCACGGTGGTGACAGCACCGATGACAAGTCCCCCAGCCCCCAGGAGCACGTGCTGTGCCCATGTTCCCTGCATGGGGAGGTGTGTTCCCAGTGCCAGAGAGCCCCAGTGAGTAATGGGGTGGGTGGCAGTGCTGGGGTGCCGTGGGGGTGTGGGAGTGGCAGTGCAGTGCTGTGGGGGGATGCAGTTGCTGGTACTGAGAACAGCACGTTCTAGCATCCTCTTAGGGATAGGGGGGGACCATTGCCAGCCCCAGGAGAGCTGGCTGGGACATGTCCCACCATGGGGCAATAGGATGGAGGGTTATGGCATGGGGACAGTCTGCCTTGTGCTGAGGGTGGGAAAGGTCCTTGGGGAGGTCAGGAGAGCGACTCCTTACTTGGGGAGCACACTCTGACCCATGGTCACTGCTGTGGGTCTGGGGTCCCTCAGCCTGGGCTGTGTCCACCCCAGCTAAGTTCCTGAGGAGCAGCACTATGATGCTGAGCTTGAAGACATTGGCTTCCCCTCAGTAGTGCTGGGACAAGGATGCCCCGCACAGCAGAGAGATGTATTTTGGCTGGAGAAGTAGGTGATGAGATAAGGATGGGGTATCGCTTACCATTGTTGGATCCTTCTTTGAGGTTAATAAGACAAGACAGACAATTGCTGCTGCTTGATCCAGGCAGTGCAGTGTGAGTGAGTCGATTAGTGGGCTGATGAGTAATCAGCGACGTTGGAGACCTGCTAAAGGGAGGAAAAAGTTGCTAATGTGACTCAACTGACCCCTCTCTGCAGAACTTAGTGTGTCTTTTCTGAAATACCACAGGTGGATTGTTCCACGACTTGGACGTGGTGCTGGGAAGGCATGGCAGGAGAGCTCTCCTCGCTTGCCAGATGGAATCACGCGCCGGCTATGAGCCACCGGCAACCGGAGAGGGGACGGGAGTGAATGAGCCTAACCCCAGCTCGGCACGAGCTGAGCCCATCTGCCTGCTTCTCCTTCAGTGACTCCATTGAGGGGCTTTTTGGGGCTGTCTCTGTGCACACAGTGATGCTCCAGGCTGGCTCAGCACTTCTGTGCTCAGCTCCTGCTATTTCAGGGCTCCAGCGTGTCCCTGCCCTGAATCCATCGCTCCTCGCCATGGTGGCAGGGAGGGGGCATGCTCGCTCCCTTCTCCCAGTCCCCATGCAGAGCCGGGAGCAGGTGACAGCTGGGCGATGTGGGATGCTGTGAGACACTGAGTCCCACTTTCCGAATGTGGGCCGTTGCCTCCCGAAGTGCAGGAGGCAGCTCTCCCGGGAGATCAGGTGTTGTGAGACTCGTGACTCCACCATGCAAATGCTGGAGGCTGTGAATAATCATGTACTTGTGCAGGGAGACTCAGCCCCTCGTGGGCTGGAGCATCCCATGGCCAGGCAGGAGGCAGCCAAGTCCATATCTGCTGCTCTCCCACCTGGGTCACCAGCAGTGAGGGGATAGGGGGAGAATGGCAGTGATCCATACACCAGGAAACACCAGTTATAAGTCAGCCCCACTCCTGCAACAAGTATTTTTGCTGCCCCATGTGAAGGCTGAACTAAACCCTTGCTGCTCTGAGTGAATCTCTGAATTTCCAGGCTGGAACCATAGCTCATTCCTGCTCTTGTGCTGATACACAAACATAAACCACTACCCCAGATCCCGAAGCCAAGTCCTAGGGAGCTGGCAGCAAGGATTCACCAGGGTTATACCTCTCCCAGATGGGATGGAGTGAGCTGCATTCCCCAAGTCCTTGTGCTAATCCAAGGGTTCCTGAGGATGTCAGAGTCATAAAAGAAATAACCTAGAAGCATCGAGATTTTCATCTTTCTTGCAGGCCAAGTGGCAACTTCATCACTAGGTGGTTGTCAGTGACTGAGCTGTGTGGCAGATGCTGGTCTTGCTGGCTGCTTGGCGGGGCAGAGGGCAAGGGGGCAGTTTTATCACAGCCCAGTCTTCAGTGACATCTTTTCCCTCCTTTCCCATCACCATGAGCTGAGGAGACCTTGGGGACCCTCACCCCAGCAGCATGAAAGACTGATATGGCTCAGGCCAGTGAAATGCTGCTGCCAGAGCTGCTCCCCTCAGAAAGAGAAGTGATTCACCTGCAGGACAGGTAGGTGCCACCTCCAATGCCCCCCTCAATACAATGGGAGCTGCATCGCTGAGCCCAGATGGGTCTGGGGGCTGCGTGGCTCATTCGGCTTCAGCTCATTCCCCAGCAGCTCCAGTCTCAGAAGGGGGTTACCCACCTTCCTCCCACATGGTGGGTAAGGGGTGGCCGTGGCCAAGGCCCTGGGTGCTCCTTGCCATGGCACCCTGCTGCCTTCGCCTGCTCCCTGCTCTGCCACCACAGACTGACGGGAAAGTACACGGAGTGCCCTGCTCATGTAAATAAACCCAGCTATAAATAGAGAGGGAGAGAAGTGTGAAAACAGTGGGGAATGGATTTCATAAAACCAGCAAATTAGTCTGGAGAAACAAGGGTGTGAACCAGCAGCCACGCTTCAACCCAAGCCCATATTTCCAGTTCCTTGAGGGATGCTAGTGGGGCCCCAGTGCTGTGCTTGGCTCAGGGAGGTATATACTGGCAATAGGGCTGGGTCTTCCCATCCATAATGGCATCCTGATGCCACCTGAATTGGGCTGTGTTAGAGTATTATCAATGCCCAGTGTCATTTGAATTATTCTTCCTCCTTGAAATTGTTCCAAAATCCAGCTGAAGACCTGAAGGTGGAGTGGCTGCTAAGCAGGGACTCCAGCTGGGCCAGAATAGATTGACCCTCGGGCTTGTCCCCTTGTGGACACTGGGCAATGGGTGGGTGTTTTGGGTGCTTTGGAGTTGGCAGGATGGGAGCAGGGAGGGTGCTGGCCAAAGGGGAAACAGGCTGTACCGCCCCAGCTCAATAAACCTGCCCCAACACAAGGGTCATCCTTGGCTCTGCCAACCCACCTCGCAGATCTGCAAGCTTTCACTTCAGACCTCGGGACTAAGAGCTGAGTCAGATCTTTATGAGAGCTTGGATTTTGCTAGGGAAGCAAACTGCCAGGGAGCTGGCGTGAGCTGGGGCTGGGGGATACTCTGCTGGGTATGGAGCTGCCCATTGGCTCTTGCCTCCTGCCCAGGGCTGTGCCTGTGCCCGACCCTCTGTGAGCTCAATCATGGGGGAAGGTGTTGAATGCTCCTCAAACACCAGCATCCCCTACAAAGGGTTGGGTTTGCTGCCTGTTTCCAGGATGCACATTGGAAAGAGAGATGGGAAGAGCAGCAGCTGCACCACCCTCTCCCCAGAAACTGTCCCAGTACTGTGGGCAAGTGGAAGATGGTAAATGCTGGGGACACAGCGACGTGTCCTCCTCTCCGTGCCAGTCTGTCCCCTCCCGGGCTGCCTGTCATCTTAGGGGAAGTTCAGTGGCCCGTTTCTCCTGCTGGGGCGTTCCTTGGGGAGTGAGCCCGGCTGTTTGCCCATCTGGCATCACCAGAGGTCTTTGCAGGGAGGAGAGGTGGGTTGGGCTGGGGGAGTGTGGCAGACCTGCTGCTTTCTACTAATTTTCTATTTGAGTGGCCCTCAATTTGCTGGTTTCAAATGGAAGGGGGTCACCCTGTCGCCTCCCTGTGTTCTGCTGTCACAGGGTGCAGGGGCAAGTGGCACAGAGAGAGGTGGCCAGGGTGGAGGAGGACGTACAGCTGGTGCAGGTGGTGGCAGTGGCATTGAGCCAGTGCTGGGTGTGGGGTGGCAGGTGAATGTGACACCAAGCTGAGGCAGGTGGTGAGGAGGTGGCTGAGTAGTGCTGGCAGAGGTGACAGTGAGCTGGTGCATTGGCGTGAGCTGGTGCATTGGCATGGCTGGAGCAAGGTGGTGGAGAGATGACCCTGAACTTCAGCTGGGGGCACAGAGGGTGGCAGGTACATTACCCTGTGCCCCTGCAGGGTACAAGGGTGCAGTAGCAGCGGGTAGGTAGCAGGGACATGACCCCAAGCTGATACGAGGTGGCAGGGACAGATGGCACAGCTGATGTGGAGCTGGGGCAGGGGGGTCAGTGCCACAAAGTGGCACTGGTGTGTCAGAGACGTGCTGTATGGCAGCAGAGTTGGGGACAGGGAGGTGACACTGTGCCAGAGAGACACAAGTGGGTGCAGGGAGTTGACGCTGAGCCAGTGCAGGGGGCACATCTGGGCATCAGGAGGTGCAAGTGAGCTGGTGCAGGGGACACATATGGATACAGGGAGGTGATGCTGAGCTGGTGCAGAGGAATGTCAGAAGACAGTGAGGTGGCACTCTCGGTGCAGGGACACCTCTGGGACAGGGAGATGACAGCGAGCCGGTGCAGAGGGCACATCTGGTTTCAGTGAGGTGACATTAAGCCGGGACAGGGGAATGTTAGAGGACAGGGATGTGACACTATCTGTGCAGGGGACACCTCTGGGAGGAGGAAGGTTCGGCTGAGCCGGTGCAAAGGACAAACTGGAGCCGCTGAACCGGTTGAATCGGGGAGCCGGCGGATGCGATGGTGGGGTGGTCCCTCTCTTCCCGGTCGAGGGCGGGGAGGTGGGAGTGTGCGCGTCTCCCTCTGCCCGGCGGGGTGACCCCTCCTCGGGCATCGCCGCGGCTGCCGGCAATGCGCAATGATACTGCGGCGCTGGGGGAAGCCCCCCCACAACACCCCCCGT
>JAOXOE010000856.1:2915857-2955289 GCA_028565055.1 Phoeniculus purpureus | reverse complement strand
GGCCCCCCCCCCCCCCCCCAGTTTTATGAAGGCAGTGTTAAACTAATTAGCAAGTTGTCACTCCTCACATCAGGAGAGGGCTTTCATTTTTAACCTGGCAGCAGGGCTCTGGCCTCTCTCGCTACAGTGGGATGACTGGAGAAGGGGATGTAGGCACCAGCAGTTCCTCGTTCGTCTTGCCTGACCTTGAGCAGTTAATTGAACCTTTGGGGGGGTTTGGCTGGGCTATGACACTGCACAGAGACACCTAATTGAGCCCAATTAGTGAGCAGGAGCTTTGTGGGGCTGCCGTGTGGCTCACTGGCCCTGTCCCTGCCTGCCCCCTCCTTTCCCCTGCCCTTCTCCCTGCTAAAGAGCTCAGGGGCTTCGGAAGAAGGATGAGAGGGAAGCAACAGGGTTGAGGAGAGCGTGAGAGGAGGAGGATGGTGCCTGCTTCACCTCCACCTCATGCCCAGATCCCACAAACCACCAGCTTGAGGGGCTGGAAGTGCCTATCAGTGCCCTGGCTCAACCCTCTGTTTAAAATGGGGTGGTTTTGGGGTTTTGTGCTGAAGGACAGAATAATAACTATAATTTCTCTGACCCGAGGAGCTGCTTTCAGGGGAAAGGCTGTGGTTTTCCCCCAATGCCTTACAATTTTCTTAGGGGGAGGAAAAATAAATCATTTTTTGGGAAAATTAAAAATCATTTGGGGAAAACCAAGTTTTTATTATTATTGGGTTTTTTTCCCCCACCCCAAGCAGATTCTGCTGCCAACCTGTGCCTGCAAAGTGGGCTTTAACAAGGGCTGGTAATTAGGGGCGGGCTGTAATCCCGCCAGCCTCTCTAATCAGGAGGAAGGAGCCTTTCGATCTGCACTGCGGTGTTTTCCTATGTTTTGACAATAGGATCTTAATGTGCAAGTAGAAGAGGGGAGATATGGGATGTGGAGCTGTTAGGGAGGAGAGGGGACAAGCCTGGGGTGTGATGTGGAAGGGATGCTCTCAGGACAGCCACTGTCATCCCCCTCCCTGCTTGTGGGGAGATGTGGGGTGTCCCCTGTTTACAGCTGGCAGCTTCCCCTCTGTCCCTGTGTCCCCCTCAGACTCACAGTGGCCACGGGTGAAATGGGGGGTTTATCTTGATCTCCCCCCGCCCCACAGCTCCCCCCACCTTCACGGAGACCCCGCCGCAGTACGTAGAGGCGAAGGAAGGGAGCAGCATCACACTGACTTGTATGGCGTTTGGGAACCCCAAACCCATCGTCACCTGGCTGAAAGAGGGAGACCTTCTGGGTGCCAACGGCAAGTACCAGGTAGGTGGGTGCTTGGAGGGGTGGAGGGGTATTTGTGGGCATCCCACTGGAAGGGATGGTACCAATGGGACCATGATGGTGGCATCTCATCATGCCTGGAGCTGGATGTCTTTTCACAGGGCTTCTCATTGCTGAGATGGCCATCTCCCTCCATCTCAGCCTTGGGGACACCTTAGAGCCCACCCTGAGTGTTTAGGGCAGTGCCATTCCCTGCTGCTCCCTGGGACACTATTGTTGTGGGGGCTGTGCACCTGGGGTCCCCGAGAAGGGCTGAGGGCTGCAGGACTGGGGTGGGGAGGTTGGGATAGGAGGGATTTCTTCCCCTCTAATGCCTCTCAGGACCCTTCTTGCATCCCGGAGGCTCTGAGGCAGAGATTCCCCCCTGAGCTGTAATTGGTAAATCAGGCATTGGAATCAGCGCAGGCACTAATGAGAGTAATTAGGAATCATTTGTTACTAATTGAAATAGAAAGATGGGGCAGAATGAGGTGGGGGTGGGTGGGAAGCCTGGCTAGGAGCAGGGTTCCCTGTGTTTGAGGTGGGGTGGAGGGGCACTCCTACCCTGGAGGTGACAGTCCCTGTCCTCCATTTTGTCCCCGTAGAGGACTTCAGCAGCTCCTTTGGCAGCTGTGAGGTGGCCCCATGGGGAGATGGGTGGCCAAGCTGGAGTAACCCTCTCATCCCCCACCCCAGGGGTGGTGGAACTGGTCCCTGGGGAGCAGGGGATGCTCTGCTCCTTGTGTTGGGCTGATGGTGCCGAGGTGCTTGGCAGGAGCCGTTTGGGATCTGCCGCCTGGCAGTCCCTGCTGTGGGAGATGAATCCCTTGCGAGGGTTATTTATTTATTTTAATTTCTATTTTGGTTTTTTTTATATGTCGTCTTTATTTATTTCTTCCCCTTGGCATCGAGCGCATCTCGGGTTTATTAATATCCCAAGTCTTGCAGAGCGGGAAAACCCATTTCTCAGCCACCTCTAAAAGTGCCGGCAGCTCTCTGCTGTGCACAGTGAGGAGAGGATGTGCTGGGATGGGCTTGGGGCAGATCCCCTGCTCTGTGGGGTCCCTGCTTGTGCTTTTAGGGTTATCCCTTGTCCCCCCCAGGTGAGTGACGGGAGCCTGACGGTGCTCTCGATCAGCCGGGAGGACAGGGGTGCCTACACGTGCCGGGCATACAGCATCCAGGGTGAGGCCGTGCACACCACACGCCTGCTCGTGCAAGGTGAGATCCCCCACCCCAAACCCCTGCTTGGCCATCTGCATCGCTGGGGGGACTGCGGGTGGTGCATTATGAGAGGGACTGTAGGGTCACGGCACCACCCTGAAGCACCTCACAAGCCTCGTGGTCTCAGCATCATGCCCGTAGCCTTGCATCCTGTTTGTAGGGTGGCATACTGCAGTTGATGGGGACAGGGCTGTGGCCCTGCCCATGGGCAACCAGTCCCCAGTGACAGCTTGGGTTTTATTTTAGGAGCGGGGGAAAGATTGAGGCTGTCACCGAGCTCCTTGTCAGACAGTGGTGATGCTCGGCCGGCCAGCCGCCCGCTCCCTCCTCTATGGAGTAAATCTTTAAATAGGTCAGCAGCTACTGGCGGGGAGAGCAGCCTGGGGTGTCCTCTGCTCCACTCTTCTCTGCCGGCTCCTGGCAGTTTGCTGTTTCCTGCTGGATCTGTCCCCACGGATGGGATCCTGAAAATGAGTTTGGGATGAGCCGGGGTGTGATGTGAACCTGGTGCTGAGGGACAGGGGTTGGGGCTGACCTGGCAGTGCTGGGGTGAAGGTTGGACACGATGATCTTGTTACTCAGGGCTGTTCAGCCTGGAGAGGAGAAGGCTCTGGGGTGACTTTATAATGACCTTCCAGTCCCTGAAAGGGGCTATCAGAAGGCTGGGGAAGACTGTTCACAATGAGAGGGAATGATAGGATGAGGGGACCTGTTTTGGAGCTGGAAATGGGCAGGTTGAGGAAAAAGCTCTTGAATCTGAGGATGGGGGATCCCTGGATCAGACTGCCCAGAATGGTGATGGAGTCCCCATCCCTGGAGCCATTCAAGGTCAGGCTGTCTGGGGCTCTGGGCAACCTGGTCTGGTGAGTGATGGCCCTGCTTGTTGTAGGGAGGTTGGACTGGATGCCCTTTGGAGGTCCCTTCCAGCCCTGTGATTCTACAATCTTAAGGGTCTTTTCTAACCAAAGAGATTCTGGGATTCTGAGCTGCTGTACCCTGGGAGGAGCAGAGCCATGTCCCAGGGGTGCGGGATCCCCAAAGCTGCAGGACAGGGTTAGGTGTAACAAGGCCATTGTGCTCCTCAAGGTCAGCCCTTGTGCACTATGATCTTGAGGGATCAGGGACAGCTCTGAGCCCCAGAACCCTCCAGCAACTATCAGCCTGTGATGCTTTGGTGGAGCTGAACCCGAGCCTCTTTTGTGAGGACACCTGTAGTGGTGGGGGGTGACACTTTCCTCTCCCTGCTGTAGGACCTCCCTTCATCGTTTCCCCTCCGGAGAACATCACAGTCAACATCTCGCAGGATGCGCTCTTCACCTGCCAGGCCGAGGCATACCCCGGCAACCTCACCTACCTGTGGTACTGGGAGGAGGAGAATGTCTACTTCAAGAAGTGAGTTGGCAGCGACTGTGTTCTCAGCCCTCCCCAGAGCTGGACTGAGGCCACCAGCGAGGTGGGACTTGTCCCCAAATCTCCTTGCGATCCTCCTCTCTCCTCTCACAGTGACCTGAAGTTGCGGGTGCGGATCCTGATTGATGGGACGCTCATCATTTTCCGTGTCAAGCCAGAGGATGCTGGAAAATACACCTGTATCCCCAGTAACAGCCTGGGCCGCTCGCCATCTGCCTCCGCCTACCTGACCGTGCAATGTGAGTGCGGGCACTGGGACCTGACCCTGGGAGATGGGGCTGGGATTGGTGATACTCTACTCTGACACAGGCCCACTGCTCTGCGGTCCCAGTATGATACTGGGAGGTTCAGATTGGTGTCACAGCACCCTTTGGGTGAGTGTGCAGTCATACTCAGCAAAAGGCTGAGCATCCCAGACCTAGGGATGTGTGGTTGGGAAGGCTCCTGTTGAATAAGGACTTGGGGATATTGGTTGATAGCCGGCTTAGTATGAGCCAGCAGTGTTCAGGTGGCCAAAAGGCCAATGGCATCCTGGCTTGTGTCAGAAACAGTGTGGCCAGCAGGGGCTGGGAGGTGATTGTCCCCCTGTACTGGTGAGGCCACACCTCCGCTATTGTGTTTAGTGCTGGGCTCCTCACTCAGAAGCACATTGAGGTGCTGGAGCAGGTGCAGAGAAGGGCAATGAGTTTGTGCAAGTGCTATGAGGAGAGGCTGAGGGAACTTGCATTGTGTAGTCTAGAGAAAAGGAGGCTGAGGGGAGACCTTATTGCTGTCTACAACTGCCTGAAAGGAGGTTGAAGTGAGGAGGGGCTCAGCCTCTTCTCTCCGGTGACAAGTGATAGGACAAGAGGAAATGGCTGCAAGCTGCACCAGGGGAGGATTAGGCTGGGCATTGGGAATAATTTGTTCACCCAAAGGGTTCTTAAACATCAGCACAGGCTGCCTGGGGCAGTGCTGGAATCACCAACCCTGGAGGGAGATTTAGCCAACTTGAGGACTTAGTGTTGGGGGGCAGGGATTTAGGGTGACCTGGCAGTGCTGGGTTGAAGGTTGGACTGGATGATCTTAAAGGTCTCCTCCAACCAAAGAGATCTTGTGACTCTGTGCTCATAGCAGATAGGCATCATGAAAGCCAATGGCCTTAGCATTCCAGCTAGCACTGCTCAGCTGGGACCAGCATCCACCTTGGCTACAAGCAGTTTGTGACTAGGGGAACATCTTCTAGCACGTGGAGCAGGGAAACACCAGCTCAGGCCTCTCAGCCTTGACTACCTGTTTGTATTTTTGGGTGTTTGTTATGGGGGCTCATCCCCACTGTGTGATGTTGCTAGCGTCGTGTGGCCCATCTTGTTGTAACTGACCTAAAGGAAGGGGAGAAGGGACATCACAGAATCACAGAACATTAGGGATTGGAAGGAACCTCAAAAGATCATCCAGTCCAATCCCCCTGCCAGAGCAGGATCCCCTAGATCTAGTCGCAAAGGAACATGTCCAGGCAGGTTTTAAACATCTCCAGAGAAGGAGACTCCACAACCCCCCTGGGCAGCCCCTTCCAGTGCTCAGTCACCCTCTGGCATTGACAGTAATGGCCTTGATTGCAATATTGCTCTGCTCAGAAAGGCTGTGGTGGCCCTACTTGATGAGAGGTAGGGTCAGCTTGGAGGAGACTGAGTGGTGACCCCATGAATGTTGATGGAAAGGGTGGGTGTCAGAAGGATGGAGCCAGGCTCTGCTCAGGCACAAGGTGCAGTGGGGACAGGCTGGAGTAAAGGAAGTTCCATGAAAGCATCAGGAAAAGCTTTTTGCCTGTGAGGGTGGCAGAGCCCTGGCCCAGGCTGCCTAGAGAGGTTGTGGAGTCTCCTGCTCTGGAGATGTTCAAACCCAGCCTGGATATTCCTGTGTGACCTGACCTAGGGGATCCTGCTCTGACAGGATAGTTAGACTGGATAATTCTTAGAGGTCCCTTCCAACCTCTGACACTCTGTGATTCTATGAGCAAAGAGGGCTGCTGCTGCCTGTGGGTGGTTGGTGGGAAGATCCACATGTGTGGAGAAGCACTGGTGGGTCTGAGCGTTTCCCCATGGGGTGGATGATGGAGCAGAGGGATGGTGTGAGCACTAGCCTGGCAGAGGTGTGATGTGGGGCCTGGGATATGCCCAGCTGGGTGGCTCTGGGGAAAGCCAGTGGCCTCAGGCCATTAAATCTGCCCTAGTGCTAATCCAGGGCCACTCAGCAGGACTGAGAGCTGCTAAAAATAGCTCAAGTGGCAGAAAAAGA
The DNA here is from genome assembly GCA_028565055.1 of Phoeniculus purpureus. Classification (NCBI taxonomy): domain Eukaryota; kingdom Metazoa; phylum Chordata; class Aves; order Bucerotiformes; family Phoeniculidae; genus Phoeniculus; species Phoeniculus purpureus. The sequence goes on along the minus strand of JAOXOE010000856.1, from coordinate 2,949,087 downwards.
ATGGAGCTTGGACAATCTGCTGTCCAGAGAGCCCTGTGAGGCTTTGGGGTGAGGAAGGGGGGGATTCATTTTTGTGATGTGAACCCCTTTCGTCTGTATCAGACCTTCTTCTCATTAGTGTGCTGTGCTGGGGGGGAGGTTTCTGACCCACTGCTGCAGATGGGGAACGGCTCTGGGTCATTAGTGAGCTGGGCTGGCCCTCAGCCAGTGACCTAGTAGTGAAAGGCTCGATCCCATTACCCTCTCCTAGGCCGCCAGAGCCCTTGATTACATTTCCTAAGAGGCAGAGTGATGTGCAGGGGGGTAAAGTCTGCTCCATATGCAGCGCCTGGCAATCTGGGTTATGGTGCCATTGCCAGGGGCACGTGGATTTGAGGAGCTTTTGGGGTGACCTGCTCCAGCAAGGGGGGAGCAGAGCTCCCAAACCTGGTGACTTTTGCCCCAAGATCCAGAGAGACCTTATAGCAGCTTCCAGTACCTGACCAGGCTACAGGAAAGCTGGAGAGGGACTTTGCATGAGGGAGTCTTGTAATAGGGCAAGAGGGATGGGTTCAAGCAACAAAAGGGGATATTGAGATGACATCTGAGGCAGAAATACCTTCCTGTGAGGGTGCTGAGGCCCCAGAACAGGTTTCCCAGGGAGGTTGTGGCTACTCCACCCCTGGAAGTGTTCAAGGCCAGGTTGGATGGGGCTCTGGGGCACCCTGGTCTGGTGAGAGGTGTCGCTGCCCATGGCAGGGGGTTGGCACTGGGTGAGTTCTGAGGTCCCTTCCAACATAAACCAGTTTGTGTTTCTGTGAAGGAAGCCTTAACGAGAAGGAACCCCTGCATGCTGCTCCATCCCTTCCTCCTGAGCACTTTTCCTTTCCTCCTAGCTCTGTCGTTTTGCATCAGCAGCTCAACAAAGCGCATCCTGCCCTTAATGCAGCGTAAGCCCCGTCAGGATTTTCCCATCACCTTGCGCTGCCGCCGTCTAGACTGAATTGTAGAAATACTCGCTCCTCTTATTAAAAGTCACTTCTTTTTTGTAGTTTTGAAAAAAAAAAAAGAAAAAGATAAGGCAAAAAAAAAAGGCTTCTTATTAAAGGAAACTCGGTTCTCTCCAACCCACTCGCACTTAATTAAAAAGCTCTTTAGAAGTGCTGTTAATGACACATCCTAGACGGGAGGATCGTGAGACTCTTGGCTGCGTGGGTGGTGCAGTGTGGAAGGCGGGTGGGGGGGTATGGGGTATTTTAATATTTAGGTATTTTAAGCGTTTTGCATCCTGTCGGGAAGGGTGGAGGTGGTTGATGCTCAGAGTGACCCAGCCCCAACGAGGCACAAGCTGCCAGTACAAACAGGTGGGAAGGAATGCGCTCGTGGCAGCCTGGTCACGGGTCCCTTCTCCCACCTTGCTCATTGTGTTGTTCAAGTTGAAGTTGCTGTGATTTTTATTGCTGGAGTATGGAACCAGGCTGGGATGGGTGGTGCTTTGCACCCCACGGGCTGTGGTAGAGCAGCTCAGGCTTAGAATTGTAGAATCATCATGGCTGGAAAGGACCTCCAGGATCATCAAGTCCAGCCGTCATCCCAACGTCTCCCTAACCCCTAGACCATGGCCTCATGTGCTCTAGCTACTCATTTTTTAAACCCTTCCAGAGATGGGGACTCCACCAGCTCCCTGGGCAGCCTGATCCAGTGCCCAACCACTCTCTCAGGAAAGAACTTCTTCCTAAGATCCCATCTAAACCTCCCCTGATGCAGCTTGAGGCCATTTCCCTTCATCCTATCATCGGGAGAAGAGACCAGCACCAGCCTCACTATGACCTCCTTTTAAGTAGCTGTAGAGAGCAATGAGGTCTCTCAGCCTCCTCTTCTCTAGACTAAATAACCCCAGTTCCCTCAGCTGCTCTTCATAGGGCCTGTTGTCCAGCCCTCTCCACAGTCTTGTTGCCATTCTCTGGCTCCACTCCAGCCCCTCAATGTCCTTCTGATACTGTGGCTTCTTACTGGTGTGGGGTGTATTTGATGTTTCTTCTTAAACACAACTTGTAATGAACCCCCTGAGCACAAGGAAAGTCCCTCACAGAAGCACCAGGTATTGCAGAGGTTTTGTGTGTGGTGATTCCTGAGAGAGTCTCAGATATTGAGGCTGGAAAAGACCTCTGAGATCATCCAGTCCAGCCCAATGACCTGACATCACAACAGCCTGCAAGAGCTGGGGTGCTGTTTGGGTTTGGATTCATTATCAGAGTGCTGTCAATCCTCATTAGCAGGGTTGAGGGGAGTGCTGGGCTCTACCCCTGTTCTGATGGTATGCTGCTACTCCCCCAGATCCTGCCCGCGTGGTGAACATGCCCCCCATCATCTACATCCCCATCGGGATACACGGATACATCCGGTGCCCCGTGGAGGCAGAGCCCCCAGTCACACTGGTCAAGTGGAACAAGGATGGGCGTCCCCTGCGAATCGAGAAGGTAAGAGACCCTCTGGGAAGGGATGTGTGGGGACCTGCAGTGGCACAGAGCTGCAGACCACCACCAAGCATCCCCTGGGGCCAGTCTGGCTATCAGGAGAGGAGCCCCATGGGTGGGATGCTGCTGCTTTTCCTGATTAGCTGCAGGCAGAAGTGATTTGGGGTCTTGTGTGTAGCCCTGCAGACACTCTGTCTGCATCTCCCAGCCCTAGTAGCTGCTTCCCTCTATGGTCACCTCCTCGTGGCCCTGCTTTTATTTTCTTTCCAATGGCAACCGATGGTTAAAACCCTTTTAACAAGTCTCTGTCTCCGTATAACGATGGTTTGATCAGCTAAGCAGGGGTAGCAGCTGTTAAATATTTAAAGAGAACGCTCAATAATTTCAATGTTTTGTTTAAATATTAAAGACCTGAAGTTTTAATTCCATCTCAACCTGTTGCTGCCGTGGGCTCCTGGTGCTCAGTGCCATCAGCTCTGAGCTCGCGTGAGATTGTCTCCTTGGTGCCACCAGGATGAGTTAGGGTGGGATAGACTTGATATTCAGCCTTGTGGGGTCCTTTAGGGTAACTGTGTGTTACTGGTTGAGTGTAGGGAGGAGAGCAGCCCCAGGAGAAACCTGCATGTCTTGGGGTGCATCCAGAGCAGGGCAACCCTTCCTGGATAGGGGGCTGTGTTTGGATCGGCTCATCTTGCCCATACTTTCCTTTTCTGTGTTTGAGGAGGTGATTTGGGTGCTGGGAATGGCACTGAGCAGCTCAATGTGGGGTTGGACTAGATGATCTTTTAAGGTCCCTTCCAGCTCCCAACACACTGTGATCTCCCAGGCACAGGAGGGCTGCCTTGGGCATGGATGGGGGGGCTTGGCTGGAGGCGAAATGATGAGCCCATGGGTAAGTGAGCTTCTGTCTCACTGTTGCAGTATTCTGGCTGGAACCTGCTGGAAGACGGGTCGATCCGGATTGAGGAGGCAACGGAAGATGCTCTCGGCACTTACACCTGTGTGCCTTATAACGCCCTGGGGACGATGGGCCAGTCTCCCCCTGCCCGACTGGTACTGAAGGTAGCTCTGCTTCTGAAACCCTCCCTCTGCAGCTGACAGGGGAGCTGCTGTCGCTTCCCTCAAACAAGACGTCCCGTGTGCCCACGGTGATTCATGGTGTCTCATTGAGACTCCTGTGTTAGGTTTACCAGACACATCCGCTGAGACGACTGCGGGGTTGGTGAAATCAGGTCGAAGCTCGATGTGATGTGGGTGGGTTTTGTTGGGTTTTTTTTCCTTTTTATCTCATTAAACTTAACCAGGGTGTCCTAGTGCAGCTGCTCTTTGGACAAAACCTCCCTCTAGGTGGATAATTTGGTGATCCATGGGAGCCTCCTTAGTTCTGCGATCCTTATGGGATCCTAGATGATCTTTTGAGGTCTCTTCCAATCCCTAGTGTTCTGTGATTCTGTGATTTGTTTGGGAAAAGGGCTGGTGGTGGAGCTGCTGATTGGTGGTGTCACTTGATGTAGGTTAATGCTCTTGGTTTTTTCCCTTGACTGCAGGACCCCCCCTATTTCACGGTGCTACCAGGCTGGGAGTACAGACAGGAGGCAGGGAGGGAGCTGTTGATTCCTTGTGCTGCTGCCGGAGACCCCTTTCCCATCATCGCCTGGAGAAAGGTACCCGGCCTGCCAGACAAATCTGCAGTGCCTTTGGCTTTTGGTGAATATTGCAGACAGAGAAGCCACACTCTGTCCCGGTAAGAACAAACTGCAGGTATAGCTGCTTCGCTTTGGGCTGAGCCACTGCCGTCCTGTCCCGCAGGTGGGTGGGGGAAGCCTGGCTTGTGACCACAGAGTTCTCTGGTCCCGTGAAGCTGTCCCGGCAGCATCATCAAAGCTGAACGCTGCCTCGGCCCTCCTTGTCTTCCTCACCAGCGCTGCCCACAGGACACCCTCCTCCTCACCTGTCAGCAGGATGTGGCAGCTCCCTTGGTACTGTTCTCGTGGTGTGAGAGTGTCCTGGGGTCTCTTGGACATGTTTTGGCCAGAGGCTGGACCAGGCAGCAGCTGCTTTGCAGCCCCTGATTTTGAAGAGCCTGGAAGAAGCTGTTTCAGTGGTGCTGGATGGGACATAAGGATTTCAGGATGTCCCTTTCTGTAGAGCAGGGTAGAACCTGATGTAGTGACAACCCTGGAGAAACTAGACTTTTCCAGACCTCTTCCAGCCTTGTTCACTCCTTACCTTCACTGCTCCCATAGGAAAGCAACTATGCAGGGGACCTCCTGGCTCTTTGTCCCCCTGTCAGTATCTTCTCTCCAAGCTTCCCATCCCCTTCTTTAGGGCTCCTGAGAGTGAGTGAGAGGTCCCTGTGTCACCCAGTGGGCACCATTCTCTGTCCTTCAGGTGTGAGATGGTGCATCCCTAAGTTTCTTTTACCAACATGAGGATGACCAAAACTCGAACAGATTGCACAGGACCTACCCAAACCTTGTTGGCCATTTAGTGGTTTTCTTAGTTTTCTTCTCTCCAGTCTTTTTCTTTTCCAGCCCCTTTTGAGCCTTCTGGTGGTCCTTTTCATGTCATAGCTCTGGGCTTGTCCCCATGGCTCTAGTCAGAGCTTACTTGGGCTGGGCTCAGCTTCCTGGTGCCAGAAGCAAGCTCCCTCACTCCCCATCCAGCCCACCAACACTAATCATTCTCTTGAAGGACTTCTGAGGACTTGGGCTTGACACTGGTAACCCCACATTGCCTGTTGGTTCCTCTGCCCGTCGAGCATGGCATTGAGCCATGGGGTGACACCAGGATGGTGTCAGCTGGCAGAGATCCCTGTGTGAAGAGCAGCTGAAGAGGACTCAAGACAACACCAGATTTGCAGGACATCTCAAACGGATGGACACAGACAGCAGTTGTTCCAAGATCCGTCTTTCCGTTTGGCTTAAGAGCTCCTGGACACCTCCACACGCGCCATCCTTCTGCATCCCTGTGGGGCCCTTTCTACCCAAACCTCTGGTGTGAAGGGTGCTGCCTCTCCTGAAGTTTGGACATCTGGCCCAGACACTGCTGGGGAGGGTGTCCCTGGGGGCAGCTGGTGGACTTTCCTCTGCAGCAGTTTCAGCTTTGGATGCTGGAGGTTGAGCCCTGCCGCAGGGCTCGGTGCCAACATGGGTGCCCTGGGGGTTTCCGCTTGCGTGTGAGCACTGAGCTCCAGCATTCCTGACGCCTGCCTCTCGCGTTGCCCCGCCAGGTCCTCTCGGAGCCGGGGGAACTGGCTGCCTTTCCGCGCCCGGACAGACCAGACCCCTTGCCGGTGGCCCGTGGCGGCCCCTGGGTCGCGCAGGTAGCTTAGTGACCCCGCTGCCACCTCTCCCTGCCCCGCAACCCGCTGCTGAGTGGTGTTTTTTCTCTCTTTGCTTGACTCCCCACCCCACTGCTTGCCCAAGGTAGGGAAGCCCAGCAGGAGTAAGCACAACACGCTGCCCGGCGGCACCCTGCAGATCCGCTCCCTCGGCAAGGACGACCACGGCGAGTGGGAGTGCGTTGCCACCAACATCGTCGCAAGCATCACTGCCAGCACCCACCTCACCGTTGTAGGTAGGGACAAGGAGATGGGCCCCTGGGGATGGGGATGCTTGAGCAATGCCTGTTTAAGTGGTATTTTCCGGTGGGGTTGTCTCCTGTTCTTTTCAGCCATGTGAGCATGCAGCTGCTCCTAGTGGAAAACTGCTCCTAGTGGAAATTCCAAGTGACCTTTGCTTGGTGCAAGAAAAGTTGCCCTCGAATCACAGCTAAAAGGAGACCCCTTTCCTTTGATCTCAGGAAGAAATTCCTCCCTTTGAGGGTGCTGAGGCACTGGAACAGGTTGCCCAGGGAGGTTGTAGCTGCTCCATCCTGGAAGGCTTTAAATCATAGAATTATTTATATTGGAAAAGATCTTCACATAATTCCAGAATGATTGAGGCTGGTAAAGCCCTCTGAGCTCATCCAGCCCAGCCCAGGACCTAACATCACCACATTGGCCAGACCAGGGCACTAAGGGCCACAGCCAGCCTGTCCTTAAACACCTCCAAGGATGAGGACTCCACCACTGCCCTGGGTAGTTCACTGCAAGGAAGATTCAGACCTGCCCAGGGTTACAAGGTAATTCTAGAAAAGTTCACTCTGAAGCAACATCAAAACACAGCTTAGCCCCTGCTGCATGTGTTCAGGTGCTCAGTTTATGCAGCCCCAGGCAGCTCTGAGATCCCAGGTTGGCCAGGTGAAGAATTGGTATAGGAAGGACATGGGAACATCAAGATATAGAGTTAAGCCTCTATCTAGACAAACATGGAATCATAGAATCATTTTGGTTGGAAAACACCTTAAAGATCATTTAGTTCCAACCCCACAGCCATGGGCAGGGACATCTGCCACTAGACCAAACCCCTGACATTTCCAGGTGGCCTTGAGCACCTCCAGGGATAGATCATCCACAGCTTTCCTGGGTAACTTGTGTCTGTCTCAGCACCCTCAAGAGTTTGTGAGGGGCCGCGGCCAGGACACCTGACCCAAACTGAAAAAAGGCATAGCATATGACATCACTCCCAGTATATAAACTGGGAGGAGTTGGCTGGGAAGTGTTGATAGCTGCTCAGGGTCTGGCTGGGTATCAGTGGGTGGTTAGCAGTTGCTTTGTGCATTACTTGTCTTCCTTTATTTTTATTTAACTGTTTCATCTTCCTTTTAATTACTACTACTATTATTATTAACATTAGTACTGTTATTATTTCTTTTATTTCAATTATTACACTGTTCTCAAGCCACAAATTTTAGCTGATTTTGATCCTTCTCCCCATTCCATGGAGTGGCAGAGAGGAGTGAACTGTGTGACGTTTAGTTGCCAGCTGGAGTTAAACCACCAGAGAATCCCACAGGTCCTAGCGGGATACCAGTGCTTTGGACAGGCACTCGGGTGTGCAGAATATCACAGAATGTTAGGAATTGTAAGGGATCTTGTAAGATCATCCAGTCCAATTTCCCTGCCACAGCAGGATCCCCCAGATCAAGTCACACAGGAGCATGTCCAGGCGGGTTTTAAACGTCTCCAGAAAAAGAGACTCCACAACCCCCATGGGCAGCCCGTTCCAGTGCTCTGTCACCCTCACTGGGAAGAAGTTCCTTTTCATATTTATGTGGAACCTCCTGTGTTCCAGCTCACGCCCGTTGCCCCTTGTCCTGTCGTTGGATGCCCCTGAGCAGAGCCTGGCTGCATCCTCCTGACCACCCACCCTTTCCATATTTATAAACATTAATGGAGTCACCCCTCAGTCTCCTTTTTACCAAGCTCAAGAGACCCAGCTCCCTCAGCCTTTCTTCCTCTGGCAGATGTTCCACTCCCTTCATCATCTTTGTGGCTCTGTGCTGGACTCTCTCAAGCAGTTCTGTGTCCTTCTGGAACTCAGGGGCCCAAAACTGGACACAATATCCCCATTTCTTTCTCCCGAGACATTTCCAGGTGAATACTAGGGCATTAGACCTCTCTCCCGTGCATCAAGATGCAGCTCTTCTGGCAGAAACTTGTGACCCAGCTATAGCAACACAGAATGAGGGGATGTGCCACCTGCTCAGTCTCATCCTTTCTATCCGCTGAGGCCTTTTGCACTGATTCACTGACATCTACATTAACCCCACAATGTCTAATGGTGCCACAGCTAAAGTACCAATCAAAAGCACCACCTGCCTCGGCTGAGACACTTAGGATGGAGGGGATCCAGCATCAGCACTAGCGGCACTTTCACATCTACAAAGACTTTCCTGGTCACTGGTTTGCGTGGAAAAGGGCAGGATTTGCTGCCCTCCTGTGAAGAGGTGCCCAAAGGGCATTGCCAGGAAGGGCAGTGTGGAGGCAGAACAGCCACAATGCACCGCTGCATCATTCATCGGCTCTGTGTCAAAGCCCAGCGGAAACACAGCTTTCAGTACGAGACTGTGATGAAGTGATGATCTTGCCCACATCTATGAGCAAGGTCTGCATCACATTTATCTTAGTGAGAACTGAGACCCTCCAGTAATTTTGCTTAATCTTTTATATGAGGTTCTGAATTTACAAGCGATTCAATCTGGGTGTTTGGACAGAAAGGGAAACCCTGACATCAGGGTCCATGTGCTGTGTGGTTTTGTGACAAGCTCTACGGCATCTCCTTGGACTGGTAATTATGGTGCCCAACAGGGTGTTGAATGTGGAGTTGTCTAAGAGGTTTCGGTTCTCTGTCTAGTGTTATTGTCTCCTGCAGAGTTGGGAGTTGCTGAGAATTTCCTTTTGTTTTGAAAGAAGGCATCTCTTGACTCCTGTTTCCTTCAGTCTCCAGCTGCTCATGGCTCATGACTTCTACAGGCTCGTGGCACTAGCCCCAGGACCTGCTGAGGCTTGGAAAGTCCAACCTCCAACCAGCCCAAACCCAGCCTTGAAAGGAGAGACCCAGGGCAGAGCAGGGGGCAGGATGGCCTCTCACAGTGCACTCCCTGCTGCTGCTCTCCCAGTGTCTTGCTTGCACTTGAGGTTCTGCTCTTCATCTTGTTCATAAAACTGATGCTAGGCAGGATACTTGGCTCAGCTCAAGCATGACCCACAGCCATAAATCTGCACCGTTCCCCCTACTCACACCCCCACGGAGCTGCTGTCACTGCCCGTTCTGAGTTGAAAAACCAAACATGACATTTCCCAGGTGCAGATATGTTTGTCTCCCCTCCCTCCCAGACTTCCTTGTCCTCTCTCTTTTTGAAGAGATTTAGCAGGCTCTCTCCTTCTGGCTGGGCCAGAGGGACTGCTCTGACACACGGAGACACAGCTGGCTGTGGCAATCCAACCACCCCATCCATTGTCCAGCCTGAGAAGCAAGGATGGAGGTCTAGCCTTGACCCAGGATGACTCCAGAGGAGACACCTTTTCCCTGTCCCAGCACTGAGGTGGTGGGGAGGATAGGGAAGATTTCTTGATGCTCACTGACTGCAAGAAGATCTTAATGGAACACAGAAAAGGAGTGCAGTGGGGAGAAAAGGAGACACAGTGGGAAGCTGATCTTGTAGCAAGATTAAACTGGGGTCCAGTGCTCCTCCCCTCATGTATGGACCCCATACAGACACTAATCCAGTCTCTACTGCACAGCCCCACGAGCTCTTAAGGGAGATAAGGTGCTGGACCCACAGCAGAAGTGGAGTCTAGGGGACCCTACAGACCCTTCTGACTTACAAAAGGGTACCTAAAATGCAGCAAAACTAAGAATCAAGTTTTGGCACTCTAGATGGTCCCAACCACTCGGAAGTCCCTATCCCGTAGCAGTTAACGCATATAAAGAACTTGAAAATGTCCTGCTGTGTGAGCCATAGAAGCAAAAGCCCCTAAACTACAAATATGCTTCTAAAGCTGGTGTCAGAGATGTCATCCTTGGTTCAGAAACCCCTAAACTACAGACAACACACCAGCAAGCAGCTGTCACATGGTTGTCCCATACTCCTCCCAAGGGGTATGTTGCTGCTTGGATTGGAAACGAGATCTTGTGCCAGTCTGGATCTTCTGACCAGTATGAACAGTCATAGGGCTGGTTAAACAGCCCAAAACTGGGATTCATCCCCATTTTCTGCTGGCATTTTACCTGTTGTCCAATTTAGGTGCCTTGCAGCTCTGGTCTTCATTAGCAGCCATCAAGAAAAAGATTTCCAATATTCAGAGCGCCATGGAAATACCTTCCCACTTCCCAACCACCATGTCCATGGTTCTGCAGTCATATCACCTTAAGCACAGGTCCTGGATAGCAGCAATCATTTAAGTGAGGGTTACCTGGGCATGCTAAGCCCTGACAGAACACCACTATCAGTCTTCTAGGAGACCATAATCTAAGAGCTCGCAGCTGCAGCCTGGGTACTGCAGAGAAATGGCCACAAGTTGCACCAGGGCAGGTTCAGGTTGGAAATGAGGAAAAAGTTCTTTAGTGAAAGAGTGGTTGAATGTTGGACCAAGCTGCCCAGGGAGGTGGTGGAGTCACCATCCCTGGAGCGGTTCAGAAGGCAAGTGGATGTGGCACTTTGGGACATGATCCAGTGGTCATGGAGGTGTTGGGTTGAAGGTTCATAACCTTAAAGGTCCTTTCTAACCGTAATGATTCTGTGATTATGGTCTTGGGTGAAGGCAGCAGATCTGAAAACTATGTCCTAGAGTGGCATCCACGCCACTCTGGGACTCTGGGTGGCCATGTGTCAGCTGATCAGCTCACGAGGACAGAAGCATTTCCAGACCCCACTCTGGTGGCAGGCCCATGTGAGTTTTATACCTTATTATCTGCTCGAGTGACGGATTTCTTCCGTCTCAGGGCTGTGTGGAGAGGTGTCCTATTTCTGCAGCTGGTGCCAGGAGACTCCTCTTCAGATCACACAGTGGTAGTAGGTGACTACAGCTCTTTATTGCTTAACGGTCTGGTGACATTTTTACGAATGACGGAAGTCCCAAGACTCTTAGACTTGTTGATCCTTCAGAGATGCCAAGCATCTTCCCTGACTAAAACCCCCATTCACATTCTTCTCAGTAGATGAAATAGCTGCAGTACATTTTGTCTTCCTATCCTCCATTAAAACCATCCTCTGCTTCTGATTAGCCTGAAGGCAGATGTGGAATAACCTTGGTATCCATTTGGAGGGAACCTTTGGCTTCTTCCACATTGGATGAGAGCCTCGCAAACTGGACGTGCCCATGGCACCCAAGCTGGTATGGGACAGTGAGTCTGCATACTGGATCATGTTTGATGAAGGCCAGGAGAGGGATGTGGGTTGAGGTGCACACAAAGGCAGTGAAGTGTGTGGCTTCACAAGAGCCTGTCCTGCCCCCTTCATGGATAAGATGGCTTTGAAAGAGCAAGTTAAGTGTGCCAGGGTAAACGAAGTCTTTATGAGGGGCTTTTCTAAAATCTCTCACAAGAGGGATTTTAGAACCTGGTAACCAGAGCATAAGAGGCAAATTCCCCATCTTAAAACCAGTCTTGGGTAGCGGAGACAAAGAGTTTGAACCCTATAAGTCTTGGCATGCCGGAGGTGAGCAACGCCCGGGGCACCACCATAATTAAAAATAATAACAGTGAACACTTTCAAAGCACTTGGTAAACATGATTAACTAATTAGTCAACTCTTTACTAATTAACCAGTCATAGGACTGGTGTTGCTCAATATGTTTAATGATCCGGAGAGCAGTTGAATAGCTGGGGGCAACGTCTGCAGAGAACGTGGGAGCAGCGCCGGGGATTGCCAGAGAGGCTGAGATGAGCTCACAGCCGGAACGGGGCTCCCACAGGAGGGGACACTCACTCTGGCCATTGCCAGGGGCTGGACTTGCTGATCCTACTAAAGACAGAGCTGTCTTCTCCTCCCCTTCCCCCGCCAATCCTCTCCTCACCTCTCGCCCTCCTCTCAGCACTGGGGACTTGCCTGTAGTTAACATTTAGAGCCTTTCAGGCACAGCGAGATGCAAATGGAAATGTCCAGACGTACCTGCAGTCAGTCCAGGCTAGGGTGAGGCTGAGCCACCCAAACAGCTATGTACCTCAAGGTGCCTCAGCACAGCGATTCTGAGCCTCCTCTCTCTTCCCTTCCAGGATATCAAGAAATGGATTTACACCAGCATGGGACTGGGGAGAAGAGAAGTAGGACCAGGGAGCCTCTTTGGTTGCCATTGCAGTGCTAATTGTTTGGGTTTCTCACCAGTTCCTCAGTTTCCCCAGGGCAGGTGCTGTGTGTGGTGCCATGTCACACTAGATGTCCTGCTCACATACCCCAGCAGCAATTGGATTTTTAAACAGGGCTCTACTTGGAAGCTTCCCAAAAATTGAGTGAAAAGTAAGCTGGTTTTAACCCTACTTGTCATGATTGCCCTGCCCCTGTCTCCCTCTGTCTGAGCCCCTGCCACCTTCTGCCTGCACACACAAACCCCAGCAGGTTCTTCTCCAAGATACTTCTGGAGGCACTGGGATGTCTGTCTCTGTTGCCTGTGACAGGTGTCACACCTCAGGAAAAGCAGCTCCAGCACATCCCAGAGCCCTGCAGGGCACCTTCACACTTCTGTGGTGATCCTGGCAGTGAATGGCACCTTTAGAATCTGAGCCCTACCTGTAATTTGGGCCTTTGCTGTCCAGGAGTTTCTGAATCCCAGATGCTGTGTAATTGAGCACTGGAGAGGATCTGCATGGCTGTGCCCGTAGCTGTTACTAAAACATCCCATGCTGCCAGGACCAAGGGAGCACCATGCAAGGTGCTGAGCAGGGCTGAACCATCATTGTCCCTTTATTCCTTGGGTAGCTGGGAAGTGCTGAGCACCCACACGCTTCACCCAGAACTGATGGCATCACAGAGCCAGGCAGTTTTCAGCCAGTACTCCAGCTCCTACAGCACACTTGCAGGAAATGCCAACCTATTGAGAAGGTGTGACCTTGGGGCTGTTCACCTGGAGCTCTGCTGGCTGGATGGTCTTTTCTCACCAGACATCCCCAAGACAGGGAAGAGAGTGGACTAGGACAGAACCTGGAACCTCTGCATGATGTGGTGGTGCTGGGTGCTCTGCTGATGGTCACTGAACATCTACTCTTGCTGGAGTCACCACAGAGTACCTGGAGAAAGCATCCTCTGCATTTTCACAGAATCACTGAATGGTGGGGCCTCTGGAGACATCTAGTCCAACCCCTCTGCTAGAGCAACATCACCTAGATGAGATCACACAGGAACACATCCAGGCGGGTTTTGAACGTCTACAGAGCAGGAGACTTCACAACCTCTCTGGGCAGCCTGTTCCAGGGCTCTGTTACCCTGACTGTGAAAAAGTGTTGTCCTAGTTGGCCCTTGGACCTTGTGGATGAAGACCCACCACTGGGCAAGCGGCTCCCGCTGAATTACCAGCTTGTGGTTGTGGTAGTGAGAGTTTCCAACTGCAAACACTTGATTCTGCAGTTACCAAGAGAGAAAGAAAGAGAATTCTCCCATGCAGAACAGTGTTTCAAGGTCAATAGAGAAAACCCTGTGGCCTGAATACCCAATCTGGGGAGACTGGGGAGCCTGGCAGGGAGGCTCGGGGTCTGGGTGTCTGCGTTGCCACATTTGTAGCCAGGTTACCATGGCTCATCCACAGTGCATCCACACCCCGGGGGGCTGCTTCTTGCCTCCATTCAACAGGCTCTGCTCTTCCAGTATTGAGAAGGACAGTTGATTTGCAGAAGAAAAGCGAGTCCTTAGTGGTCCTGTCATGTCATCGCTCCGGGGGGTTCACAAAGGACTGTGGGTGCAGCTCAGAAAGGAGTTTCCTGTGCTGCCCCACAGCCCCTGGCATGTCCCCGGGACCAGCTGCCTGTGGGCATAGTGCCTGTTCCCTTCCTTAGGACTGGGTGCTGCACCCAGGGGTGGCTGAACACCCTGCTCACCTTGGTCAGTGGGTCTCAGACATGGCTCAGTTCCCAGGGTGGCCTCAAAAGGGACCTGAAGCACAGCAGCAAGTGGTGAAGACACAGAAATAGCCACAATGCCCTAATTCAGGGGTTCAGTTCACATCACCCCATGCATGGGAGCATCTGGCTGCCTGGGTACAGGGAGTTCTGGGACCTCAGTGCCTCCACAGACAGGGCTCAGCAGCCACTGAAGAAGGGAGATGGGGACCCCGTTTTGGGAGGTTTCTTCTAAAATGCTTAAGCTGAGATCCCAAGCAAGGTACCCATTGAGGATGCTGGGACCACAGGTGCTGCTCAATGTCCAGAGGACACCCTGGCCACCCCATCTGTCCATCCCGTGCGTAGTTGGGGACCCTCCCTCAGCTCTCTTTTGAGGCCCTGACAGGGTTTGCAGTTGTGGGTCTGCTGCTGGGGGAAGGGAGTTGGGTGCTCGATGTCTGCCCACCCCCTCCCCTCCTCCTGGGGGATGAGAACTGAAATAAAAGATCCATTTCTTTAGAAAGCCAGGGCTGACTATGGGAAGGGTCCCTGTATCCATGCAGCTCACCCGGCCTCCCGCTCCCCTGTTTAGTAATCTCACTCCTGGGCCCGAATTCATTCAGACGCTGTGAAGGATTAGCTGACCTTTCTTTCAGAACTTGGTAAGCTGGGATGTTAAAGCTTCCCCAAAATTAAACGCTCAGGAGTCTGTTTCTCAGGCTAGGAGCCTAGAGAGGGGCTCAGCAGCCACAGCGGCTTCCCCAGCATTCGCACCCAGGCAAGAACAGGCTGGTGACTGTCCCTTTGTCGCCATGAAAGTGATCAGATCCACGCAGCCCAGCTGCACAGTTCTGGCATGGGGTGAAACCAGCTGGTTTTCTCTCCTATGAGGTAGTTCATCGGTTTTTCCTCTTGTCCCTATGTGGGTTTTAGTTCCTGCTTTTCTCTGCCACCACAAGAGGATGGGGAAAGGGGAGATGGGAGCCCGGGAGCTAAGGGGTGGGGAAGGAGGTGAAAGCTCTCTGAGAACTGATGATGCTGTCACAGGTGAGGGGTGGCACAAGGCAGCAGGGACTAGCAGCTGTCACCTTTGTGGGTGAGTGTTTAATCTGAAACCCAACAATGACTTATGGCTGGGTAGCGTTTTGCTGCCTTTGTTCTCAGGCTGGGACTGAGCATGGGGGTTTAGTTGAAGATCCCAGGCACAGACATGATGAAGTGACTTAAAGAGTCCTTCCCGCAGAGGTGGAATTGGACACAAATGAGGCTGTGCTCCCCTAGACGAGGATTCTCTGAGCTGCTTTCCTGGGTGTGTGGGAGATGCAGGAAAATTCTTGTCTTTTTCTATATTTTTGCTATTAATTTTCCCCTATCAGTGGATCTCAGAGCTGGGAGACTCTACCTCAGCATGAGCAGAACACGCACCACCGCCAAGGCACAGTTGGTCTCCCTGCAGCTTGGGACAGAGAGCTGGCCCTGGGCACTGGCAAAGGAGGTGAAGTGGCTGCTTTTCCTGCTTGAGGACACTGAGGAAGCAGCTGGAGCTGCAGGGGAGCTGGCGAGTGCGTGGTCCCTGCCTCACTGCCCTGTAAGATGCTGCCAGCTGCCTTTGGGGGACCCTTCTTGCTGACGGGGGCAGGGAGGGTCTCAAGGACAACCTCACACCCCAGCAGTGAGGGCAGCCGAACTCCTGGAGGCAGCATCTTGCCGGTTTGGTTTCCGACTCTCCTGTTCAGGGTTCAGTTGTTGCAATTGGCAGCACAGGAGAGAATTTGTCAGTGCAAGTGAAGCCTGCGAGCAGCCAAACCCGACCTCCTGCCCGAAGCCAAACAGGAGAACAAATTGCACCCAGGGAGAAGCTCCGTCCAAAGCCCATGGAAACCAGTGGGGAAACTAGAAATTATTTATCCTTCTCCCTTTTGTTTTCCCCTTCTATCTCACTTAAACTAAAGCCATTTGCAGGCAGCAAGAAGAAAACAAATGCAAGTGCTGCTGCAGCAGCCTGACTCAAGCAGACCCACTGCTCTTCTCCTCTCCCTATCCCCTCACACTCGGTTATTTTACAGAAGCCATGAGTGAGGTGAGGAGATGCCTTTGTTATCCATTTAAATGACTTGTTTAAACAGGCAGCCAGCTTCTGATGAGGACTAATTTTATAGGCACCATAACCTGATGCGAGAAGTTCCTTTTACGACTCTGCACTCCCCCTGTCTCAAGCAGGAGCAGGGGCTGCAGCCGAAGCTCTGGGGAGTTCGCGCAGACCTGCCAGTTCGCTGGCAGAGAACGGCACTGGTAATTCACAAAAATAAAACTGTCATATGAGATATAAATTAGATTATTGCTCTGTTCAGAGATGAACTGCTCTGTTCACCCGCGGGGCTGCCGCCATCCAAGAGCATCTGTTGCAGTCACAGATTCTTCCAGCCCGCTCGGCACTAGTGACCTCCCAAATATCCCAGCGGCAGCTGGAGCACACGCAAACACTCCATGTTCTTTCCATGGCTGAACAGCAAGTGCTTGGGCTGTGTGAAATTGCTGGCTGGTGGCCTCATCTCATCTGAGGACTTGGGGTGGCATCCAGAGACCCCTGGCTGAAGGTAACGGGGTCCAGACTGTCACCTTGCAGCAGGCGCGGGAGGCTGAGCTCGTCCCAGTTCAAGGGTTTGCAGAGTGTGAAGTGCACCCTTGGCACAGATCAGCAATATTAATTGCCCATGAGAGGAAGCGTATAATCAGCCTTCAATGCTGTATAATTACACAGAAATTACCAGAAGAAATTAATTCCAAAAGGTGAACATATGGGCTGCAACACTGAAGCCAGAGCTGGGTTCTGCCTCTGGTTGCTGCCACTCATAGCTGAGGGCAGAATCTAGGCCAGAAGTGTGTTTTCTAGTTTGTGATTTATTGTACCAAAATGGAGCTGGTAATGAAAACCGTGCTCCACTTAATACGCAGCCGACTTCCAACAAAAATGCCAGCAGGAACTCTTTCTTCTCCTTTTTGCATTACAGCTGCCCCTCAGCAGAGGATCTCTGAGCACTGCTCTCCTGCCGTGGCCACAGAGAGCGGCACCAGCACGCCATGAACCCCAACGTTCACTGGCATTTGGCTCAGCGATGGGCACACTGCTGTACCCCTGCCAGTCCCCAGACAGCCTCTTCCTATCTCCTCTATCATCTCACACTTTCCCCTCCCTGAGCAGGGCTGAGCCTCAATCACAGGTTTTTCCTCAGTAAGCAAATAAAATCAAGGCTCTGTGACTCTATTTCCTCACATCAGCCTCCAAAATTCCTCCATAGACTGGTTCTGTTTTCTTGAACTTGCCCATCTCTACTGCAGCACTGACCCATTCAACCCAAACCATGTGGATGCTGAGCACCTATCACAGCACCCAAAGCCAATGGAGCTGGATGGAGTGAGACCTTTTCTCCTTCCTGATGCAACCTGCTGCTCCCTAGACCTCGAAAATGCCATTTATCTCCTGCGTGCAGAGAACAAGCACTGCCCCCCTTGTCACTGAGAGGAGCAGGCTGAGAAAGCTCTGAGGAAGCCCAACAGTGGTGAAGGCACCCTAGAGCCCTTACAGTCCCCCACACTCGCAAACACGGGGCAACCTGTGGGAAATGGTTGAGAGATGGCCGAGTGCCACGGCTGAGCCCCTTCGCTGCAAACGGGAGTTCATTTGCATGCCGGAGCTGTAGTCGGGTGCTTTACAACACGGTGCAAGCATATAAATGTATTGGAACCTTCAATATTCCTTGGCCATCACCCCACAGCACAATGCCCCTGGAGAAAAATCCTCCAGAGGGGCTCAGTGGAGGAGGATCTCAAAAAAAAGATGCCTCAAATGAAACCTTGGGAGCAAATGTACAGAGACACGCAATGCACCAGCTCTGGGCGCACGGCATATCTGCAGCAGAGCTCCCCCAGCCAAACCCCAGAGTGCCAGCGACAGCAGGAAACTCATGGGCTGTGTGACAAGTGGTGTGGCCTCCCCTCAGCAATCTTACTGCCTCAATGGGTCCTGGGTGGCTTCGCAATCAAGGTCCCATTCAAGCCAGGAAGAGTCAAATCCTGGGGATGTGTGTCAGGCCAGCACTTCCCACTTCTCTTTCAGTTCATGGACACCTATAAATTTTCCAGGGACAGTAGTACAGTACTTGTCTTTGCCACAGCCACTTCCATAGGCTCCTTAAAAGTAGTTGAAGAGCCTGAGAAATTCATTATATTTAGCAATTAACAGTGATGAACCTGAGTTCAAGGATCTTCTCCCAGCCAAGAGCCAGAGTGAAAACGACATTGTCCCTAGTCCAGGCAAGCGAGTTATTGGCCATAAATACATTTATTCCAAACACCGACCTGCTTCACATCCCTTTATTTAATGCAGTTGCTGGAATAAAGGGGAAAATAAAGTCAGAGAGTCTTCTCGGCTCCCTGGATCTCGCACCAGAGCCGGTGGAATTCTTGTTGCTATTCTTAGCGCTGCGATGGTTGTTGTTATTATTATTGTTATGATTATATGCATCTCGCTCTCGTTTGGGTAATGAATAATGGATGACTCCATCTCGATCCCCTTTCAATGGATGCACTATCCGGGGAGACTCACTGAATAATTTGGATCATTCGTTTTCAAGTGCATGGTGCTGCCGACAAATTGTTCGCTTTTCATTCCTGGGGACGTTCATTGGTCACCCAAATCAAGGAGAGGGGGGGATTGCTTTGGTTGCCCCAAGCACGTGAGGGGCTGTCTGGGGTTTTGTTGGGATTTTTTTTTTCTTTCCTTTTTTTTTAACTTTTATTCGGTGAAACTTCGTGGAGGCTAACAAATCCCTCATTTCGGGGGCTGGGTTTGTGAAGGGATTGATCTGTGAAATTTTTGTGTGCATTTGGTGGATTTGCAGAAGCTGGTCCCAAGTCAGTGCTGATGGAGTGTGTTCACCCTTATTTAATGTTTTAAAGGGATCCCTGGTTTTGCAGTTTCAGTTGTTCCAAGTTGTTTTGCAGCTGATTATTAAGCTTTTGCCTAGTGGTAAACTAGAGAAATGTGGGTTTAGATCTGCTTCTTTGCTTAAAATCCCAGGGACCAGTAGATTTTCAAGACTTGCATTTGGGGACAATTCTGCCTTAAAACCAAGTGCTTGTATTAACCTGATTGAATCCAGGGGCTGCTTTCAGGATCCTGCAATGCCCTGATGCTGTGCACATGGTCCATCCCGTGAAAGCAGCATCCCCCAGCCCCAAGTAGGCACCGAACTCAGCAGAGACACATCCCCGGGCACATACAACATACAGCGAAGACAAGCTCTGCTCCTCACTCTGCTGACAGAGCAGAGGGTGGAGATGGTTGATTTATCGCCACTGGTACCCACAGTTTGTCAGTGGCATCCACACCTTGGCACATCTCAGCGGATTTGCTGATGGATCTATGGAAAACCTGTCATGCTGAACTGCAGAAGGAACTGACAGCAAAGCTGTGCTTGCCCACAGCCACTCTTGACCCCTCCTCTGCTAGGCTGGATGATGCACTGTGCCCCTAAATCCTACCCAGCTAAATCCAGGGAATTAGCGGAGCTCTGCATCACTGCTCTGGCTCCGAGCTCCTCAGCCCAGCACGGTGGGATTGCAGTCCCACCGAGGCAGAGCATCCAGCATCCTGCACCACAGTGACTGCAGAGAACAACCTCACGGTTCTCAGAACTCTGATTCAGAGGGGCTCATCCCTGCCTGCCCTGCCCTGCCTGCTGCCTGCGCTGCCTGATTTACGAGCAGCATGTGAGGGACAGGCACTGGGCCGCTGGGCTGAACAATGCGGGAATATTAGCCGAGTTACAAAAACAAACAAACCAAACCCCGCCGGGAGCCCGTTTCATTTATCTTCTTTTGTCCAGTTTTGCTTCAGCGTGAAAGTCGCCCTTTCAAGTCCAGCAGTTACGTTCCAGCCCCGGCGGGTTTCTGATCCAATGCGTTACACTGGGAGCTTCCCAATGGCGTGTTTTCACAGTTCAATTCATTTCTAAATATTCAGCGGAGTTTCCCTCCCTCCTACCCTCCCAGGACTTTTTGCCCAAGAGCTGAGGGTGTAAAGTACAGGGCCGGGGATACTGGTGCACAGAGCCTTTGTGTGCAAACACAAGCTGCTGTTTGTATTTGCCTTCACACTGTCAGAGCCCAATTGTGTGCGGTGCAATACTGGCTACCAGTCTGCTTTCAATATCCGCTCGGCCATCCCTGCTGCCAGAGGGACGCTCCCCCTCCCCGGCTGCTTTGAAGCAAAGTGATTTAATTTCATGAGACTTTCGGTAATCACGGTACAATCTCCAACATTAACCAGAACTGACTCCTTATTGCAAAAGGGCGGGGGGACGAGCAGCATGAGCAGCATAAGCAGCCTGGCTCAGCACAGCCAGAGGATGGCAGAGCTACGAGGGCTGCCTGCCTGCTCCTGCTCTGCTTATCAGATAAGGCTGGAAAACAAGAGCGTCTTGCCAGCAACACGAGGGAGCAGCCGCTTTGGCCATCCCAAGGATGCTCCTCTCTACCAGCTGCTCTGCTAAGCATAAGCACCACATGAGTTGATTTTTAAAACCAGACCTTTTTCTCCAATCCATAGCTCTATTCACTGTTTACTTTCCTTCCCTGTTCTATTTACAGTGCCCTGGTAGCTCTCACATCTACCTCAGGATGGGATTTGCTCTGAGACAGGTTCCTTCTGGTTATGCATCAATACAGACTACGGTGGCCAGTGGTGCAGGAAGAGCCACGACCTCCCTGGATGGGCAAGGGTCTACGGAAGGGTTGGGATGAAGAATAGGAGCCTGAGAACAGGGAGATTCAGATCTTGCCTTCTCACACTGTGTCACTTGCACCTTCCCACCTCCCTATCCTTCCCAGAGCATCTCCTGGTGAAGCAGGGATCACACACTAGACTGTGAAGGAAGGTACTACTGGGGCTGAGAGCAAGACAAGGTGCTGCAGCAGGTTGCCAGCATTAGACAATCCCCAGTGGGTGTAAAAAATCCTTCTTTCTGATCAGATGCACTGCTCTTGCTCTCTCTGTCTGTCAGGGTCTGACTGCCTAAGGCTGGATCCTAAATATCCAGGCAGTTGACATTAAGGGACATTAATTCCCCCCATGGACCTGCTGTGAAAATAGTCATGCTCGATCAAAATGCAGCACAGACCGGTGATCCTCGCAGCTTCGCACTGCTCAGCCCGGCAGGGATAAGAGTCATGGACAGCTCTGAAATGCCATGAGGTAATGACAGGGACTCCTCATCCATCTTTCCATCCAAATTTGGGAACTTGTTATGCAGAGATGTGTGTAGAGATGGTGATCAGGGATGGAAAAGCCAGGCTTCACCCTGTGCAGTCTGAGAGTTGGCAGACCCAGCATGGATCCGGCACCCAGCACTGAGAGTGAGTGCACAGCACAGGGACTGTGAGCCAGCACCAGCCTGCTCACTGTCCTTCTCTCATTCTTACCTGGGATCTGGTGGAAAAGAAATCCCCTGTCCATAGAGCCTTGAGGAACTGGAGGATGCTCTGCCTGCTCCGTCATGCACTATTCCCAAGTCTGCATCTACTTTGCTGCTGTCAGGTAGCTTTTCCCATCCCAACAGGGCCAAAAGAATAGATTTTCTGTAAAATAAACCTGCAGAGCCCAGTTGCCCACAGCCCACATCAGTACCCTGTTTGCTCCTGCCCTTCATGTCATCTTTGCCCTTTTCCAGTTGAATTTGGATGTGCTGGGTGCAGGTCCTGCCTCTCCACCCACTTCTCCCCAAACAGGGGAGATGCAACATCTCAGACCCTCAAGCAGAGAAAATGTTTGTCTCTGAGACACCCCAAGGCTGCTGGCCCTCACCTGCCCCAGCATTCCCATCCACAAGCTCTGCCTCACTGCTCATTTTTGACAGAAGATGGTGACGCTCTCCTGGGCTTCTCCTTTACTATTGTGAGCTCCTCCATCCCCAGGGATACATCACAGTAGTGGGACTAGGGGTGCAGCTCCCCACACTGCTCCCAAGGCACTCCATCACAAGAGGGGATCGATCCTTCACTGGCTGGTACCACAATCTGGGTGGCAATGGCCAGTGAGTAAAGCCAGAGGCCCCTGCCAGCCCAAAACCTTCTGTGAAAAATTAAGGAAGACCCAGTACCTCCAGAAGAGTGAGAAATGGAGGGTTTTCCTTTCCCAGGCTCCATTCTTCTATCAAAGAAGCACATGCAGATACAATAGTAACCCTCCCCCTCATCATTCACAAGAAAGGATTTGGAAAAGTCCCACCTGCACCCTCCCTGCTCTCAGAGCTAGGTGTGTGACACGGAACAGGCATCCTTTCCTAACTACTGCTTCCATTGCTCACTGCACTCTCCAGTGAAGTGACAGAAGATGCTTGTTATGAGCAGCAGCAATTGTGTGCCTGGTTTGCATTGTGGGTACAGCAGTCCCTCCAGTGCCAGCCGAGACCTCAGGGCACCCAACACCATCCTGCTGAGCCCTGGAGTACAGCAGTTTCTCTGGCCATACCACTCCATCAGGTTTTAAGCTCCAGTCTCCTCTAAAACCAGTGCCATTCAAAATAAATCCCTAGCTCAGCCTCCCAGGTTGGGCTGCTGCCTCCTCCATCTCCACTCAGCATGAGTGCTGGTGCTCTCCTGGGGCGGAACCTCCTTCTTTAGTATCTACAGAAAAAAAAGGGGTGAGATTTTTCCTTCCCCACTAGTTAAGCCCCTGCCTTCTGCTGAGCTGAACACATACTCCTGGCCAGAGTGTAGCAGACCCCCTTCTGCACTGATTGCTGACGCAGGCTGCTCCTGCCTGGGATGGAATGAGGGTGGCTGAGCCTCATGCTCCCCCCAACAGCTTCCATGAGTTCAGAGCAGGAAAACCCTCCCTGTCTCCTTATCAGTCCCAAGGGCATCCTAATCCCCTATAAATGAAAGCTATTACACAGATATCTCTTTTAAAGCCTTCAGCCAGGCAGCCCCTTCCCAGCAGTCAGGGGGATTTTTCAGAGTGTGGTGAGCAGGTATGAGCCAGCAGTCAGAGCCGCACTGGCACCAGGTGAGGACCTGGCCTGATTGTCTCTGAGCTGAGCTTTGATTCCCACTCAGCACAGAGACCTGATCCTGTAACACCAGGCTGCAGAGCCAGGCTGAGCCCTGCTGTCATGACAGGCTCTCCAGCTCTGCCATGTGGGATGCAGTAAGACCTTGTGGGGATGCTCTGGAGTGGAGCTGGGGTCATGTAGAGGAAATACTCCTTGCTTCTCACAGCAGCAAAGGCCAAATGGCAGCCACTGCTCCAGAGACACCCAGAAGATGTGAAGCAGATGTGACCGCTGGGCTCTGCCACTGCCACTCTGCGCGTGCTGATCCTGACAGTGAAACCTCTGGCTCCCCTGCTTCTGCCTGAAAAATTCAGGGCACTTTTGGTGTCATCATGACCCCAAATCACAGATCAGTGATCCTTGTAGGGTTGAGTTTGGGGGCTCTGAAACCCCTCTGCATGGTGAAGGCTCAGCCCTGCCATGGTGGGGGCTGCAGTGTACTGGGCTGCAGGCAGCCACGCCAGTGCTTTCTAAGAAAGGTTGGGTCTGGTATCTGATGGGTCCTGGAGCTGCTTTGAGTTTATTTCTACTCTTTGACAGTGAGACGGGGTGAAATGAGGTACAACTGCTGCATTGCTATGCAGGTAACCAGCTGGTTCTGTTCTCCCGACAAAGGGCAATGGGTGTAAGTTGGAACATAGGAGATTCCACGTAAATATGAGAAGGAACTATTTCACAGTGGGGGTAACAGAGCACTGGAATGGACTGCCCAGGGGAATTGTGGGGTCTCCTTCTCTGGAGACGTTTAAAACCTGTCTGGATATGTTCCTGTGAAACTTGGTCTAGGTGATCCTGCTGTGGCGGGGGATCAGACTAGATGATCTTTCAAGGTCCCTTCCAATCCCTAATGTTCTGTGATTCTGTGAAGATCTTCACGCTATGTGTCCCACAAAGCAAAACTGCCTGGGGGATAAGCATCACAGCACCCCAACATCCCCCAGAAGGACCCCAGGAAAGCTCTGCTTGCTTGCACACACCAACCTCAGCACACAATAACCTGTAATACGCACAAGAGTCTCCAAAATCCCTGCAACAAATATCAGGGCAGGACAGAGCCAGAGCCAAAGGTGGCAGCAACCCTTTGTGGTCAGGAAGGCTGTTCCCCATCCCGAAGAATGAAAGGGTGATACATTAAGAACATAGAGCCAGGCTCATGTGTCCCAGCTGCTCTTGCCTCATGGGCACAGTATGAAAACCAGAACCCTAGGAGTGTTTTTACCAGTAGGATCCCTATGGACAGTGGAGATCTAAGAGCTCCATCCTCAGTGAGGCAGCACGTCCCTCTGGGTGGGCAAGGGGAGTCTGCAGGAGTGAGGACAGTGAAGGCTGAATAAGGATGGCATGCTTTGGCCCAGAAAGAGGAGGGCAGAGATTAGCTGTGGACAAGCTCAAGGGAAGGCAAGTGTCCAACCTCCGAGTGCCAAGTCTGGTTTTGTTTTAGCCTTAACTGCGCTTTTTTGTTTGTTTGTTTGTTGGTGTAAAAACCTTTCTGTTGGAAATCAGTTTAACTTTAAGCTTCCTGAGAAGAAAAGCCTGTGAGAAAGCTCTGCCCAGGCAAGGCCCACTTGGGAAGCTACAATGGGAGTCTCAGCAGCTTATGAGTCCATATTTCTACAGCTACAGAACCCATCTGCTGAGCCACACAGTTACCAACAACTTGTGCAGTTGCCCGTGCAGAGCCCACCGGGAGCCCTACCAAGCTGAGTGTGAAGGACCTGCAGGTCTGCGGAGAGCACACTGAGGGTGCAACTAGAGGATAAGCCTGTGCAGGGGCTGTTCCAATTGCTGGCTGGTGCTATGTCACTGGTGAAGCAGCCCCAGCTGCAGCTTTTCCCTTGACACAAGGATGCTGTGAAAGTGTGTCATATGTGTCCCAAGCCCAAACACACTCCTCCTTCAATGTCTATAAACAGAGAGACGGAGGCACGGTGGTAACAAGACAAGCCTAGATATCAAGGCTGACTGTTGCTGATACCCTCAGAAAGTAGGGGGTAGTGTGAGCACAGTGCAGCTCTAAAACCCACCTGCCAGCCTCACCTGGTGAGGTGATGAGAACCGAGGCTGACACAGGGATGATTCCTTTTTTCCTGTGAGAAACCACAAATGTCCAGGTTCTCGTGGGGCAGTGTGAAGAAAAAGATCTCCTGGCTTTTCTTCCCAGAACTTGGCAGTCTTGAGAGAGAGAGTCTGGATTGGTAAAAGCAGGTGTCTGCTTCACAGGGAAGTTTTTGAAGCAGCACCACAGTATAAAAGGGAGACTGCTTGCAGAGACCCCGGGGAGGTAGGGTCTGTGCTGTCTCTCTGCAGGACTCTCCTTCTCCCTCTCTATAGACAGGCTGCTGCAGACAGAATGGACCTAACTCAGGCAATGCCCTGGACTATTAGTTTAATGGACGTTTTCTATGACAGGTTTGGGTGGATTTTTCTGTTGTTAGGGACTTTCTCACTAACTTCGGGTTTTCTGTTAGGGTGCTTTTGGTCAGAGGTGTTCTCCTTTACTTTGATGGTGCTGAGTTATGTGATCTTATCCCTACATTAGGTAAAGATAGACAATAAACTGTGCCTTCTGCTGATGGCCATGATCCTTGGACTGGGTTACAGCATTGTCAAAACACCCTGGATGGCTTTTGCTTAGGGCTATAGAGGTGCTCAGCCTCAGGCAGTAGCACTTGTCTCAGAGAGGTAGAGGGTGCTGAACCCTGGAGGTCCTGTATGGGCACTTTGAAAATCTTGCTCAGAGCCTCTGGCTGGATAAGGAACGCTGCTGCTTTACAAGGTGAGAAGGGATGTTTGCAATAGTCCTCTGGAAGAGATGAGCAGGGCAAGTGTCAGGGACACTCAGACTTCCACCTTTTCCTCACAGAGGGATTTACAAAACCACTTACAGTGCTCTGCCTGACTCCCATCCCACATGGTACCAGGGACTGAAGGAAGAGGGGGTGTCATGGATGAGTCCCTGCCTGGCCCGGCTGTACCAACCCTGCGAGACACTTACAGACAGGATGAGAATGGCAAAAGCTGTTTAACTGGAGGTGATTAATGCAGGCTAAGGACAAGAGATCACCTAAATTTAATGAGAGACATTAGGAACTTCCAAGAGGAAATCCCACAGTGCTTCCATCCCTCCACAGGGCTGGAGTGAGAAGAGGTCACTGCTGTGGAAAGATTTGATTTCCCTGTTGTGATGAGAGTGGAGGGCAGCCTGACAGCTGGTTTAGTTATTGCTAGTCTGCAGACACCTCCCCAGACCACCACAGAGATGATGCAGCCCCAGGTCTGTCTGGAAGGAAGTTTTTCATTTGCCAGGCTGTTCTCTGATAGGTCCTGGTCCCTTCTGTGTCTGAGAGCAAATTTCCTTTTAGCTGAGGGAAAGATTTGCTCACAAGTTGCTCTGACTTGAGACACATCCCACCCTGGGAACCCAAAAGCAGTACTGCACAGAGCAGAGCCAGTCCAACATCAGGCTTCAAGCACAGCCAGTGCCAAATCCTGTATCAGAAAACACAATGCGTTTCCTTTCCCTTGCTGTGGTCGCACTTGTTTTTGTTGAACTCTCTCTAGGCATCACAGAGGGCCAAAAGCTGAGAGGCACCCAGCACCTGCACACAGCACTGACGTCAGGCACACATGCAGGTGCTGGGCGCATCTCCTGGCCCCACAGGGGACTGGGCTGCACAGCACCAGCGCCAGCACTGGGAATGGAGCATGGAACTTGGTCTCAATGTGCCTGTCATCAGGCTGCAGCCTGCTTTTGTCTCACTGTGCTTTTGCTGGCCTAGGCCAATGTAAAGGTATGTTGTGCAAACCAAAGGGAGTATTCAAGAGTTGAGCTTGTCCGGGCTCCATCTCGGCACCCAGAATAACTCCATGGGCCAGGAGGAACTGTGGAATGGTGTTGATTGCATTTTATTGATGTTGCTAAACTGAGTTGAAATCCCTGCCTGTGTTTTCATGCGTCCACACACGCTCATCAGAAGTTAAGCTCAGACAAGATTTTAGTTCAGGCCCTTTCCAGCTGCAATCTCCTCTCACAGGGGAGCTGGAAGCTTCATCAGGACAAACTAGGTTGGAGACATGGGGCTTGGGCTGGACCAATGCTGAGCAAATGGAGCCAGCCCAGAGGCACTGGGGAGAAGGAGGATGGAGAACAGAGCTCCAGGTTCGTCTCCAAGCTGTGTCCTCCCTGGAGCATGTTAGCTCCCAGGCGCCCGGCCAAATCCAGACTGTAAGGCCAAGCTCTACGTCGATGAGTTGTTTGCCAGGTAAAGTTGATGGGAACCTGAATCAGAAAAGTTCTACTAGCCAGGGTCTTTCTTCAGGATTAGATCCCTGGAGAACATCTCCTTATGCAGTGCCTGGGCTCCCACAGGCAGCAATAAGTGATAAAGAGAAATTAGATCTGGCCAGCGAAAAACGTTCCCGTGGGAAATTTTGACTTTTTGTCAAAAACTCCAGCCCGTTTCTTTTCTCAGCCCCAAAGGAGCATGAATAGGAACAAAGATTGGGTTTTGGCAAGGGGAATGGGTTTGCCAAAGAAAACACCCCGATTTTTTAAGCAAACCAACACATTTTATCATTTTTCTCCCTGATTGAGTTAAAAAAAAAAAAAAACCAAACTAATCTAATGATTTTCTAGGAAAAAAAAAGAAAAGGAAAATTCAGGGAAAAATTGGTAATCAGGTGTCATGCTGCTACTGGGGCAAATTCATCTGATTTGGCTAGTTCAGCCACTTCCTCACCACTGCTGCTCAGGAGGGTCTGGGCTCTCTGCTGGTGGAAGATCCCTCCAGCGAACATCACCACCTCCTGACCACTCATCCTCCAGCTCTGCTCAGCCACAGCCAGGTCAGCAACCCCTGGGTGACCCAAAGCCCAACATTCTCTCTGGATTTAGGAGAGAAACCAGGTGGGCCGATGGTCATGAGCAAGTGGGTGGGAGCTGAATAAGGTTATTGTGACCTTTATCTGGGGGGCATTAATTCAGGTAGTGTAGGCTTGGCAGGGCAATGATGTTGTTTGGCGGTGGCTGCTTTTGCAGAATGATAGGTACTGCCCCAGCAGAAACGGGCTGGGGAAATTCATGTATGGTAGCTTCATCCTTGCAAAATATTCACTTCCCAGCAAAGTTGGTGGGAAAGGATTAAAAAAACCAAACCGTGGAGTGATTTTCGTTTGCAGAAGTCTGAGGTGGCTGTGCATGGTCTGAAATGCAAAGCCTGGCACAAAAGTCATACATTTTACTGGAAACTGGGAACTTGTTTCCTTTTCATTGGAAATAAATTGGAAGGGGGAAGGATGGTAAGAGCCAGGGGCCAGTAGAATAACTGAACAGAAGCAGTTTCAGGAGCCCTTCAGGACTCTGAAAATCAGATCGAGGGTCCAACAGCACCCCGAGATCGATCGCACAAGATTTTATGGCGGGACAAGAGCAAACCCGAGATAAATACCGGCTCAGCACTGTCGGCATTTCCGAGCGGCACCCACCGCCTTCCCTTGCGGGAAACGGCACCTCCCCGCCGATTCCCCCCGCGCTGGGGCCGCCCCACTCCGCCTTGACGGGAACCGCAGCCTGTCGGAGGCTCCGGAGTGGACCGGCCGGAGGCAGAGCATCGTCCTCTGGCTCCGGCACCGCCATCGAGATCCCCGCACCTTCCCCTGCTACAGCCGCGGTGCCACCGGGCTGCTTGATCGGCCCCCTCCCTCCCCGCCAGATAACCCAGGCTTGGCCCGGCTTCAGTGCTGAAGAAATCGCACTGTCTGCAGGGGACATCTGATTGTGATTTGGGAAAAAAAGGGGCAGAAGGGAAAAGAAAAAAAAAGCCCAACCCGGGCCGCTCGGCGGGTGATTTTTTTCCTATCGTCGGAGCTGTATATATTTTGGAAGACGGGACCGTATTTTCCATGTAAACAAGGCGGCTGCGAGGGCCAGGAATGGGGCAAGGAGACCCGAACCCGGGTAGAGCCCCAGAGCACGGGGATGGATTACCTCCAGTCCCCAGCACATGGCTGCTCCCCAGGACTGGCACTGGGAGCAAGGGATGGGGGGCCGGAAAGAGATGTCAGAGGAATGTAAAGGGGTATAAGAGTACCCCAAATCCTTTACCCTCGGCCACGGCGGGCAGAGGTGAAGGACGCCCCGTCTACTCTCCAAGGGCTGTAGATCGTTTACAGCGCAGGTTTCTCGACCGAGACAAAACGAACCGGAGGCTCCTCGGTTCTCCTTCAGCCTTGGGGCTGGTTCCAGTCAGTCCACGCCGACCCGCCACCTCTCGCAACCCCCGCCCGCACCCCCGGAAGGTGCCGCGACGCGAACCGCCGGCTTTGCCGAGTCGTCTTCCCAAGCGCCCTTCCCGCCCGGGCACGGAGACCCTCGGGCGAGCTGATCTTTGCCGCGGGGCTCTGAGCCCGTGTTCCGCGACATGGAACGGCGCTGCTTGCGAGCTCCCGGATCCCCGGACCAGACCCCGCTTCGACTTCTGCAGGGCTCCCGACCGAGAGCTGCCCGGACCTGGAGATCCTTCCCAACCAGGGTTCCTCAGCGCTTCTCCGAACACGAACGAGGTTTCCTCGGTCTCTTAAGTGTTCCTTTTCACCTCTCTTTAGATCCTCGGTGTCCCACTCCCCACGTTTCCGAGTCCCCCGGGTCCCTCTGCTCTGCTCTCCAGTATCCGCCAGTGTCCCCGTCCTGAGGCCCCGCTGCTTTCTCTGTCTCCCGTCCCATGCCTCCTCCGGGGCTCTCGGTACCCCCTGCCATAAATCCTTGTGCTTTGTTACCCCCTTCCTGGTGATCTACATTTCCCCGTGCCCGCTGCTCTGCACCTTGGGGTCACTCCGTGTTGTTACTAGATGCCCCTGTGTCTCCCCGCCCTTCCCGTCCCACGCTCCTGCGTCCCTTGGTGTCTCCTTCTTTGCGCTACGATCTCGAGTACCTCAGTGTCCTCACTCTGTCCTTCTCTTCATCTGCCTGCATGTCCTTGTCCCGCTCCCAGTATCTCTGGATGTCTCCGCGCTGCTCGCTTTGTCCCTTCATGTCCCTGTGCCTTTCGCTCCCCATTCATTAGGTGCTTTGCCGACTCCCGGCTGTCCCCACGCCCTTCATTCCCGTCCATTTCGAGTCCTGGATGTCCCCATGCCTTTCTGCCCTGTCCCTGACGGTCCCTCGCCGGGTCCTGAATGTTCTTATGACTTTTACCCCCGCCCCCGATGATCCTGGATGTTCTCGGTGCCTTTTGCCTCCCCACCGTCCCTGACGAGTGCTCAATGTCCCTAAGCCTGATGGTCTCTCGCCAGGTCCTGGATGTTCTTATGCCTTTTACCTCTGTTCCTAAAGGTCCTCGGATGTCCCCATTCCTTTCGCTCCCCATCCCTGATGGGTTCTTGTCCCTGTTCCCATTGCTGCTCGTCCCTGACTGTCCCTTGCCGGGGCCTGGATGTCTCCACATAGTTCTCCCCGTCGTCTCCTCTGCTCTGCCCTCCCTCTCGCTGCCCTTCCCGGCCTCCCGCACCCTCCGCAGCGTCCGAGCCCCACGGCGGGACTCACCCACGCACTCGTTGGCCTCCCGGGCCGTCGCTCTCTGCCAGGGTCGGTCGTAGTGGAAGGGTTTGCAGCGGTCGCACTCGGTGCCGGCTGTGTTGTGTTTGCAGTCACACACCAGGCTGTCGTCGCGGTCGCGGACACACCGCGACGCATGACCGTTGCACTTGCAGCGGCCGCCGACCTGCAGGTCGGACACGGCGTAGAAGTAGGAGTCGCGGGCGAGCTCGGAGTCATCCTCGCTCTCGTCGCCGAAGGTGTGGAGGCGGCTGAAGGTCACCCTGATGTCGGTGGCCGTCACCCAGTCCTGCAGCACGGGCGAGTTGTCGAAGTCGTGGGCGGTGGGGCGGCCGTCCAGGGTGCTGAAGGCGATGAGGCCGCCGGAGAGGGGCCGCACGTCGGTGTGCGAGTCGGTGCAAACCGCCTCCTGCTCGTTCTGCTTTGTGATGGCGGCGCGGCTCGGCTTGTTGTACATCTTGCGGCACTGCGTGGAGTAGAACTGGAAGGGCACCCAGGTCTTGCCGTAGTCCATGGACTTGTGGATGGCCATAGATTCCGGGCGCGGCGAGCAGAACTGCAGGCTGACGTAGGTCACCTCGAATTTCTTGCCCAGGGAAAGGGTGAGGGTAACGTTGTGCGGGTACTGGACGTAGCTGTCGGACTGCCAGCAGGTCAGGTTGTGCGGGTTGTTGAGGTCGGTGAGGAATGAGGGCGGGTGGGCGCGCTTGGGGTCGGAGGCATTGCAGAGGTGGCAGGAGCGGACCTGCTCGTCGCCCTTTTCCGTCACAACGCAGTACCTCGACGGCGGTTTCCCGCAGGTGCTCGACACCTTCACCTCCTTCCCGAAGGCCGAGTTCACGAAGTCCGGGATGCAGCGGCGGGGCAGCCCGTGCTCGTCGTAGCAGGGATCGGGCTGAGCCGTCTGCACGGCGAACATCCCTCCGCCGTGGTAGCCACCTAGCAGGGGCTGCGCCAGCCACGCCGCGGCCAGCAGCAGCGGGGCCAGCGCCGCCTCCGCGCCCCTCCGCGCCATCCCGCGCAACCTCCGCCGAAGAGGAGGAGGAGGAAGGGAGGGGAGTGGGGAGGGGGGAAAGCTGCCGCTCTATCCCGCAGCAGCTCCGCGGGGAGATTTGGCCGACGGGACCGGGCGCAGCGGCTCAGGGAGCGCGGAGCATCGCCCGCCCCAGGGCCAACCCCGCGGAGAAAGGGGCGGCGGCGGCGGCGGCGGCACCACAAAAGTGCGGCGGGCGGCGTGGCCGGGTCCCGCCCGCCTCCCGCCCCGGCTCTCGCACGGAGAATGACTGGCGGTCCCAGCCCCCGCCGCGTTTGAGGTCACGCTAGAGTGACATCGCGCTCAAGGAACAGAACAACGACATCCACTGGCGGCTCGGCCAGAGACACGCACAGGACTTGGGGATGGGGAGTGGGGGGGTGGAGGTGGAGAGGGAAGGAGCCCGCCTCGACGCCGCGGTGATTTTCGCGGAGGTCTCGAGAGGCCGCGGGGAGAAGGGGAAGGGTCGTCTCCCTCCGCCTCCAGCTCGTCCCTCTGTGCAGCTGGGGATGGTCCGTGGGCCATGGGGCGGGGAGAGCGGGGGAGCGGCTAGGAGGACGTCCCCGGCGCCTACCTGCGAGGAGGAGAGGATCGGGGCCCTCCCAGCAGGTCGCTGTTGGCCTCTCCCTCTCTAAAAGGCCAGACAGAACCTGACCCTTCAGCTAGACTGCGAAGCGGGGCCAGGGCACAGCCACCGTCCAGCTCAGGAGCCCAGAACCCGCCTGGGGATCGTCCTTGCTCCGACGGGGCTCCCGTTCGGTAGGTCTCAGCCTGGGAAATGAAACTTCATTCCGGAGAAAATTCACTGCGGAAAATCTCGAGTCCTTGGACACCACATGCAGACTAAGGGGACTGGCGACCCCCAGCAGGTTGTTTTAGTGGGCTGGCCTCTGTGAAGAGGTTGTTTTCCTGGCACAGCCCCGGGGACTGCCCAGGCACTCCCGTTAAATCGGGGAAAGGATTAAAGGGCGGCAGCACTTGTCCCCCACCAGGACGTGCCCCAGCCCCGGGACCCCCTTCCCCCTGTGCCGGGCGGGCCACCTCCCCCGACGACTGCCTTCCCCAGATCCACTCGAGTCTCTTTCCCCGGTGATCCCTGTACTGAGAACGTGGAGCGATGATGCTGAGATGGAGCAGAGGGGTTTCCCTACCGCGGCTCCTGGCCTCCCTGTTAGTTCCTCCTTCCCTCATTAAAAGGGCACTTTTATTTTTCCAACCGCCGTGCCCTCTCCCCGGGCGCTGCCCACGCCCTGTCACTCAAGCTCCCCAGCCCTGGCACTGCAGTTCCATCCCCTCCCCGGCGAGCCCCGTCCGTGCGGCCCGAGGGGACGGGGGCTGCCCGGGCAGCGGTGAGCCCCAGGCCGGCCTCTGCCCCCTCCCCTTCGCCTGCCCCTCTCCCCGCTTTGAATTCTTTGCCACCGAGCTGAATAAAAGTGGTTGTTGTAAATTGAATTAGTGCCTGATTAATCTGCTCCCGGGCCTGCTAACCCAGCGGGGCGGCTTTGGCAATGCAACCGCCTTCCCTGCAGGGCAGCGGGGCTCCGCAGCCTCCCTGCCCCCATCGCTCCCCCCGGAGCCCCCTCAGCCGCCCCTGCCCTCTGAACTCTCACAACAGCTTTACCTGATGTCCCAGAAACGAATTTTCTTATCAAAGTGCCC
>JAOXOE010000856.1:2888781-2915757 GCA_028565055.1 Phoeniculus purpureus | reverse complement strand
GCCCTGCCCTCTCGTCCTGGTGCTGGTTGCCTGGGAGAAGAGCCTGACCCCCACCTGACTACAACCTCCCTTCAGGGGTTTGGAGAGAGGGAGAAGAAATCCCCCAAGTCTCCTCTCCTCCAAGCTAAACACCCCCAGCTCCCTCAGCCTCTCCCCATCAGCCTTTCCCTCCAGTCCCTTTCCCAGCCTCGTTGCTCCTCTGGACCTGCTCCAGCCCCTCAATCTCTTTCTTGAAGAGAGTGGCCCAGTACTTGAGGGGATGCCTCATAGACCATTGAGTCCAACCGTTAAGGTAACTCTGCCAAACCCACTGCTAAACCATGTCCTTAAGCTCCAGGTCTCCACAACGTTGTCACCTGTTTATACTTAACCTGTATCTGGGGATAAAATCTAGCAGTTGCTCACTCTGTCACCCAATGATCCCTACTTGGCAGAGAAGGATGACTGTGAGGGTGAACGGAGCCCTAGAACAGGCTGCCCTGAGAGGTTGTGGAGTCTCCTGCTCTGGAGACTTTCAAACCCAACTGGATGTTCCTATGTGACCTGATCTAGGGGATCCTGATGTGGCAGGGGGGTTGGACTGGATGATCTCTAGGAGTCCCTTCCAACCCCTGACATTGTGTGATTCTGTGACTGGGAAGAAGAGGAGACCCAAGGGCTGAAATGAAAATGATTTAGACAAAACAACCAAATTAGTACCAATGCCATTATAAAACCATAGGATCATTAAAGTTGGAAGACACCTTCAAGATCACCAACTCCCAACTGTCAGCCCAACCCCACCCTGTACCCTAGGGCCACATCTACGCATTTTGAACCTTTGGAAGTGTCCAAGGCCGGGTTTGATGGGGCTCTGGGCAGCCTGGTCTGCTGAGAGGTGTTGCTGCCCATGGCAGAGTCTCGGAACTGGATGATTTCTGATGTCCCTTCCAACCCAAATCATTCTGTGATTCTGCGATAGTGCATGGTTCTACCCTCCTTTGACTCCTCACCCTTCTTCCGGCAGGCACAAGCCCTCACGCCCCGACCAGTGTACACGTGGCGGTGGCCATGACCTCAGCCAACGTCTCCTGGGAGCCCGGCTACGACGGTGGATACGAGCAGACTTTCTCAGTTTGGTACGGCCCTCTGTGAGTCATCCCGGCATGCTTTTGCTCTCTCTGCTTCTTTTCCTTCCTAGCCAACCCGAGCTTCAAGCACACCGGGTGGGGAGGAGGAGGGTGGTGGGGGTGGCATGGCCAGCTCTGTGCCTGCTGGGCTGAGCCTTGGAGGGATGGGTGGTGGTCGGGGGGATCACATAGTTCCCGTATTTCCTCTCCCTTCTGTGCCAGCCAGTGCCTCCGTCTGCCCCAGCAGGTTTGATTCTGCTGGCAGTGTTAAGCAGACGCTCTGCATTCGTGTAACTTTGCCTCTGGCATCTAATTTGAAGATAAACTGTTTATGAAGCTTAACAGCCAGGGAGAGGATGGCAAATGCAACCTTTGTAGAGCACGTCCTGAGAAGAGCTGTGACTAAGCAGAAATGATTTATCCTTGTTCCACGGCTCCCTGGAGGTGCTTAAATCCCAGCTGAGTTCATGACCGGGTGCCATGAGATGCCAGCTGGGCTGAGCCTTGTGGGGCTTTGCTGCTGCCAGCCTGCCTGCTCTACCTGGTACCCAAAGCCAGTGGGTGAATTCCCACTTTGGGCAGTGAGGCTGGTCTGGGACCTACTGGCTTTACCCCAGGGCAGGTGGGGGGTGGGAAAAACCTGGCTGCAGTGAAGTTGGGGTTTTTTTTCTATGGGGTCTGCACTTGCTGTTGTCATCCTTTCCAAAGAGCCATCCTTGGGAATGTGGAGGGGATGAGTCCTCCTCTTCCCAGCTTTTCTTCAGCCTTTTTTCCCCGCTCTCTGCTTCCTTTCCTGCCTCACTTTGCCCCAATGGAGGCTGCTGGTAGAGGAGACAGGGCAGCCACTGCCTGGAGTGAATCTCCTCTACTGCAGCCCCAGGCTGGGCACTCACAGGGTGGGGCTGGGCAGTCTGGCAGAAGATGGGAAGGAAAAGGAATGAAGAAGGCAGAGAGGGAAACGATAGAGTGGGTGGAGCCATGCAGACCTTGCTCTGATAGAAATGTCCTTGGGAAGGAGTGGCTAAACCTCTTTACCTCAGAGAGAGGTGGCAGCTGCTGCTGCTCTGGCTCTGCAACCTACTGTCAGGTTCCTGCCTCCTTGAGGCTCCTTCAGACCATGCAGTGGGGAGAAAATTTGCCTTAGGGAATTTACAGGCTGTTGAGGGGATCTGGGATGGGGGGCAGAGACCCCTTATGTCCTGACTGCAGGACTTAAGCCCTGGAGGCAGTGCTGCTTCCTGGGACCAGGGCCCTGGGAGGGTGCTGGGTCACCCAGTGCTGCTGGCCAGCCATGCCCTTTACTGGCTGCCATGGCTGTGGAATGATTGAGCAAACCCTGGCTTTGCCTCCTGTGGAGCTTCTGCTCTCATCCCACTGCTGTGGTTGTTGATGCTGGAAACAAACCCTGGTTCCCCAGAGATTTGCACCATCCCACCTGTGTATGCCACTCAGCAAGGCGTCTTGTCCCATCCACAGGGACCTTGACCCTCTGCTTAGCCCCTCATTTGCTGCAGCAGCACTGGAGAAGAGTGGTGCAACGGCAGTGGGGTGTAAATGCTGCAGGGAAGCCTGCTCAGGGCAACAGGCTCTGTCCCACTGCCCCCCTGCCTCCCTCTGCTGCAGCGATCAGGGACTCTGCAAGCTACAGCCTGAGCTGAAGCTGCAGCCATGTAGAAGTTTCCCTGTCTGCAGTCGCTCATGTGTGGCTGCTCTCTCCCAGCCTGCTTGTTTCCATTGCTTGCTGCTGCTTCTCTTGCCTCACTTCAAGCTCCTTTCACAGCGGCATTGTCTTTGCTCCATCTTTTATGTCCCCCTCACGCTCTGGCTCTGTGCCGGTGGCTACAGATGCACCCTCTGACCTCTGTAGAGCAGACTGTCTGCAGTAATCCTACCCAAATCCTCTGCGGATGTCACAGACCCCTGCAGCTGAGAGCTGGGAATCTCCAGAGCTCTGATATCTGCAGCAGCGTTGCACTTCAGTGATGCTTCTCCAGGTCCTGGGCTCTTTGATCTTGCAGCTTCCCAGCAAGGTTATGGCTTGTGGAGGTGGCTGCACGCTGGTGTGTGCTGCACTCACACTGGGATGGCTCTCGGGGCTGCTTTTCTGCCCTGGGTCTGCGGATTCGACCTCAGCAGTGAAGGGCTGTCCCCTGGTCTCCCCACAAAACCCCAAGTTACACTCCAGGCTGTGCTGGCAACCCCTGGCTTGTGCAAATATGGCAATTTACTTCAATGGCTCTTGTGGGACTGCATGAACAGGGTGGCAGCTGAGGGAGAACTTGGCTCTGGCATGGGAGCTGTGGAGGTGTAATGGGAACAGGGTGCTGTCCCCTTTGTTGAAGGGAAAATGTGCCAGCTCCTACTTTAGCTCATGGAATCTGAGGGAGACAACCTCATCGGGACTGTTAGCACTGCCTGTGGCCCTCACCCTCCTCCAAGGGTGCAGCTGGAGGTAGCTGTGTCCCTATGAACCGGGGGATGCTGGTGGGGCACAAGGAGATGGTGTCCTAGACCTGGCAGTCCCTGTATGCCCTGTCCCTGAGACAGCTCTTGGGTGGTGACTGGCTGCCCCCCATCCGTCTACATCACTGCTGCCCAACCCAACCATCACTCAGGAGAGCTCCATTTTCGCTCGGGAAGTTATTGCAGCCTCTTTGTCCCCCCTGTCATAGGCCCCATCCCTGAGGATTTTCCCTTTTCTCTCGGCAGGATGAAGAGAGCCCAGTTTGGCCCCCACGACTGGCTGTCTCTCCCTGTGCCAGCTGGGTCCAGTTGGTTAGTGGTGGATACCTTGGAACCAGAGACTGCCTACCAGTTCAGTGTCTTGGCTCAAAACAAGCTGGGCACCAGCTCCTTCAGTGAGGTGGTCACTGTGAACACTCTAGGTAGGTCCTCCATGGGCATGAGGAGGGGGTTCAGGAGGTCTGTGGGGAGAGGTGGTCCTTTGCCTTTGAGTGTCATCTGCTGGAGTTGGAGATGATGATCAGCAGCAGTAGTTTCCAGCTACTTGGAAGATAGTTCATGGAGAGTCCTGGATGAAACTTGGAGGTGTTTATGGTTGCATGAGGCTTGTCCAAAGAGAGACAGTGTAAGAGAGCTGTGCTGAACCAGTCACCTTTCCGATCTTCATGAAGTTCAGCTGGGGTCAGGAGTATTAATAGATCACAAAATCACTTGTGTGCATCTCACAGTGGGAGCTAGAACAAAGAGTCTGGGGCTGGTGCCTTCCATGGAGCTGGCTCAGAGGAGAGGGACAAAGAGCAGGAGGTTTGCTAAGGCTCTGCTCCATTTCTTAGTGTCACAGCATTGCTAGTCCCCTGATTTTTTGGAAAGTCACTTCTGTATCTCTGAGTGAAGAGGACACACACAATCATGGAATAATTTAGATTGGAATAGACCTTGAAGATCTATAAAGTCTAACTCTATAGCCTGCTCTACTAAGTCCACTGTTAGCCCCAACACCACATCTAGGTGGCTGAGATGGCAACTCAAGTCCCTGCACTCCCTGGGCAGCCTGTTCCAGCCCCAGGTCTTCCTTAAACCCCTGGAAGATGGGCACTACCTTTGCCATGGTGGCCCCTCTGCAGACCTGCACCCTCCATGCGACCCCCACCCCGTCTCAGAGGTGTCCTTGTCCCATGTGCTCTGTTTCCAGCATTCCCTGTAACAACTCCAGAGCCTCTGGTGTTGGTTACCCCACCGAGGTGCCTAACAGCCAACCGGACACAGCAAGGCGTCCTTTTGTCGTGGCTTCCTCCTGCTAACCACAGCTTCCCCATTGACCGCTACATCATGGAGTTCCGTGTCGCCGAGAGATGGGAGATCTTGGACGACGGGATCCTGGGCACTGAGAGCGAGTTTTTTGCCAAGGACTTGTCTCAGGTGAGCAGGGGCTGCCCACACCCATTTGGATGGTGCTGCAGCTTTGGGGGAGCTTTTAGAGTGGCTTGGACCGTGTGTTGGGGGCTTCAAGCAGCTGGATCAGGTTGGAGGCTGCAGTGGGGAACCTGATGGATGCTCTTGGTGTTGCAGGACACCTGGTACGAGTTCCGGGTCCTGGCGGTCATGCAGGATCTCATCAGCGAACCCAGCAACGTTGCTGGCGTGTCCAGTACAGGTAAGGAGTGACTCTTTCTTCTACCCCTCACTGTGGGAGCATCTCCGCTGAGCTAGTGCTCAGGTTGCACAACAGCAGTGTCTAGGGTTGTGCTTTTGGCTAGGAGCTGGACTGGTGGGTGCAGGGTTGGGATCAGTGTCCTGGTCACGCTGCCAGCCGTGTGCCACCTCCTGCTGTGAACAGGCCAGTGAGTGAGGACAAACGGCCCCATTTAGTCCTTTCTGCCGAGCTCGGCTTTGTTAGGCGGCTGCTGGTGCAGAGCGGCAGTGCAGCTCAGCTCTGCGGCGTGCCCGGAGAACAAAGCTCCGACCGGCCTCTGCGCAGCCTGAGAATGGGAAGGTGCAGAGAGGGAAGCGTAGCACTGCAGTGCAGAGTACAAGGAGGGAGAAAATCTTTGCTGCAGGAAACTGCAACATGCTGCAGCTCAAGCACGTACCCTGCACCCTGGTCCTCAGCTCAGAGGATGCTCTTGGAGCAAGGGACAGGCTGTGGGGTTGTGATGGGGAAGACAAGAGCAGAAGAAGGAGATGGGGATTCAGTGATCCCAGGTTTTATGGAAGAAGCGAGGAGCCACCCAGCTCTGCGGTGTGCAGGGATGCAGCAGTCTCTCTCTGCCCCCAAGTGGTACCAGCACAGAGCAGAGAACTGCCTGCTGCAGTCTGCGTGCTGCTCTGCCTTTCATCCCCTCCAGTTTCCTGATGGGACTGGGAAGTGCCCACAAGGTGTTTATGCCCTTCAGTCCCCAAACTTCTGAGCCAGACAGATTTAGATGAGATTTGAGGCATAAATTCCTCCCTGTGAGGGTGCTGAGGCCCTGGAACAGGTTGCCCAGGAAGGTTGTGGCTGCTCCATCCCTGGCAGTGTTCAAGGCCAGGTTGGATGGGGCTCTGGGGACCCTGTTCTGTTGAGAGGTGTTGCTGCCCATGGCAAGAAGTTGGCACTGGATGATTCCTTCCCACTCGAACCATTCTATGAATGGTCACTGACCCTGGTGCAAGTGCAGGGCAGGAGCACTGGTGTGTGCAGGGTCTCAGCTTGGGTCTGCTGGTGGTGTGGATGTGCTCATGGTTAGTGAAAGGGAATCATGAGGGTTCTGAGCCCTGTTTTAGTTGAAGAGCTGATTGCCTTGACACAGGGGAAAACATTGTATGCTGCTGCAGTGGATTGTTGGTTTGGGAGATTGGAATCATTGATTGTATGGGGTTGGAAGGGACCTTCAAAGATCATCTAGTCCACTTTTCCCTTTTCTGCAACTTCGGGCATCCTGCACCCCTGGTACATGGCTCTTCTCCTCCCAGGGTACAGCAGCTCAGAATCCCAGAATCTCTTTGGTTAGCAGAGACCTTTAAGATTGTAGAGTCACAGGGCTGGAGTGGACCTCCAGAGGTCATCAAGTCCAGCCCCCCTACAACAAACAGAGCCATCATTCACCAGTCCATATTGCCCAGATCCCTGACCTTGAATGGCTCCAGGAATGGGGCCTCCATCACCTCTCTGGGCAGCCTGTTCCAGGGATCCCCCACCCTCAGATTCAGTGATCTGTTCCTCCTGTCCAGCTTCAGTCTGCCCTTTTCCAGCTTCAAAGCATGACCCCTTGTCCTATCATTCCCTGATCATTCCCTGCCCCTGGGAACAGTCTTCCCTAGCCTTCTGGCAGCCCCTTTCAAGGGTTGGCAGGTTGCTGTAAGTGCAGGTTTGGTGCAGTTGTGCATTTGTATGTAAATGTGGATTTGTGTGGTGTGCAGGGTTCTTCCTAGCTAAGACCAAAAGCGTTCATCCACTGCGAGGTCGCTAAATCCCCTGGCAGTGACAAGCAGCAGCACTGGCTGCTCTCCCCAGGTGGATGGGTTGAGAGCAGGGTCTTCACATCATGGCATCATTCAGGTTGGAAAAGACCCTTGAGATCATCAAGTCCAACCCATAACCCTACTCTACCAAGCTCACTGCCAGACCAGATCTCTAAGCACCACATCAAACAATCTTCACTGTTACCACACCTGGCCCCAGTTGCCTTCACACTGCAGTGGATCTCTGGGGAAGGCATCAGGCAGGGTGTGCAAATCACACCTGATAGCTGCCTTTTTTTACCCCCAGACGTATTCCCTCAGCCTGACCTGACAGACGAGGGTCTAGCCCGCCCAGTGCTGGCTGGCATCGTTGCCACCATCTGCTTCCTGGCTGCTGCCATCCTCTTCAGCACACTCGCTGCCTGCTTCGTCAACAAGCAACGCAAACGCAAGCTCAAGCGCAAGAAAGGTGAGCAAGTCCCTGGTGTGCTCCCTCCCTTCCCTCCCTCCTTTCTCCTCCTCGTTTGTCTTCTGTGGCTGTGTTGTGGTCGTAACCTTCTTCCCTGTCTGTCTCTTCTTGGTCTGTGCGCGTCCTCAGCTGAAGCCCTGACCTCATCCCTCGGCTGTGCCTGAAAGCGCTCGGGAGCGGGAGAGGCAGGGTGGGTGACCAGGCAACACAAACTAGCTGGGGATTTCCGAGGGCGCTCTCTTGTGTGGTGATAACTGCTAGAGCCCTGGGGGTTTAGGGCTTTTTGGGGAGGGGTCCTCTGGGACAGAGATGGGGGGAACTGCTCACCTCCTCGGGGTCTCCCTGAGGCAGGGCTATCCAGCTGCTTCCTGCCCAGCCTGGACCGGGCAGCACTTAAAGCCCACACTAGGATAGAGAAGAATCCTGCAAAGGAGCCCCTGCCCCTCTGCTTCCCCAAAGCCGCAGGAGTGGCTGGAATGGAAAAGGGCAACTGGGGAGCCAGAGGAGAGGGCAGGGCCATCAGCTCCTTCTCCTTGGATGGGCAGGACCCTGTGACGGGAGCTGTTTGTTGTCAGCAACCATTAAAGCACTGCAGCAATGAAACCTTGGCCTCTCGTTGAGTGTCTTTTGTTGTCTGAATGTTGGGTTTGTCTTGTCTCTGCCGTGTTGCGCCTCCTTAGTCTTCTCTCTTCTTTCCCCTTTTTATTCTCTTCCAGACCCTCCTCTCTCGATAACCCACTGCAGGAAGAGTTTGGAGTCCCCGTAAGTATCTTAGATGTGGCACCAGCCTGTGGGGGCTTCACGTTGCCTCCTTCGTGTCACAAGGCTCAAATGGAAATGTCTGCCCCCATTTGCTTCTGACAAGTTGGTTTGGGTGTTCCCTAAACTCATGGGAATGTAAGGGTTCGCAAGAGACAGACAGGCTTTGGAGCAGAAAGCAGCAGGGATAAACCCAGCAAACTTGATGCTCAGCGATGACCCCGTTGGATCTGTGGACACTGACCAAAGCTGGAGTTGAGTGATGGAACTCAATTACCCAACTGAATGGGCTCCTCTAGCCTGCTGTGTGCAGAGCCCTTCCTTCAAGTTTGATGTAGTTTTGGTTTCAAGCTCTGGTTTTCCTTGGGAAGTTCAGAGGCTCTTACAGCTCTGTCTTTTCTCCTCTCATGAAACGTTCTCTACAGAAGCTTCTTTCCGCACATGCACAAAGGTGGTAGATTGTGGTGCAGAACCCATCAGAAGCATTTACAGCCAATAAGCAGT
Organism: Phoeniculus purpureus; assembly: GCA_028565055.1. Taxonomy (NCBI): domain Eukaryota; kingdom Metazoa; phylum Chordata; class Aves; order Bucerotiformes; family Phoeniculidae; genus Phoeniculus; species Phoeniculus purpureus. Next base: position 2,907,012 of record JAOXOE010000856.1, on the reverse strand, counting down.
GTGTGTGAGTGAGTCTGAGATGTGGACACCTCATGCTTTGGCTTCTGGATTGTTGCAAACAGTCCTGGTGCTGGCCAGTCTTGCTTCTGAACCCCTTGCAGGGTTCATCCTCTGCACTGAAATAACCAGGGCTGCTCTGGCTCCTGTTGGATCTGCTACCTGTTGCTCTTCAATCCTGTTAGTCTGAGGCTTTCTGCATAGGAATGGGTGAACTGTTACGGTCTTTCTACCTCTTGAGACTCTTTTGAGGGGGGAAAATTATGATTTCAGATGATCTGTTGGGGTGTCCTAGTGAGAGTTCTATGCTGAGTTCTGCAGGAGTGGGCATTTGCCTGGCATCCCTCCTCTCAGGGGCTCTCCTGGATGTAGATAACTCAGGTGGATATAGGGAACCTCTGAAAGAGCTGAAAGTGTGTTCTGGATCTGTCCTTCATCCTGCTGGGGCCTCTGCAGCTTGTTGCAAGGTGTTGACATCCCATGAGGGGATGACTTCTGCTGCTGGTTCTCTGGCCAGGCAAGACTGCTGTCTGGGTTCTCCCAGTGATTCCTCTTTGGAGGCTGCTAGCACTTAGTTTTCTCTACCCAGCCAGGAGTTCTTCTGGTTGAGAAGAGCTCCTTTCCCCTCTGACCGTTCCCTCTCTCGGTTTTTCTTCCCTGTGGTCCAGGTTGTCTTCCGGAAAGGTGAGTCCTGAGAGCATCCGCACACTTCGTCCGCCCTCAGAATCCTCCGACGACCAGGGCCCACAGGCCAAGCGGATGCTGAGTCCCACCAAGGAGAAGGAGCTCTCCCTGTACAAGAAGACCAAGCGAGCTATCAGCAGCAAGAAGTACAGTGTCTCCAAGGCGGAGGCCGAAGCCGAGGCCACAACCCCCATCGAGCTCATCAGCCGCGGGCCAGACGGCCGCTTCGTCATGGACCCTGCTGAGATGGAGCCCTCTCTGAAGACGCGGCGGATCGAGGGCTTCCCCTTTGTGGAGGAGACAGACATGTACCCCGAATTTAGGCAGTCAGATGAGGAGAATGACGACCCGGTTGTCCCGGCCTCTGTCACTGAGCTGAAAGCCCAGCTCACCCCTCTCTCCTCCAGCCAGGAGTCCTACCTTCAGCCACCAGCATACAGCCCCCGGTTCCACCGAGCGCTGGAGGGTCCCGGTGCTCTGCAGGCCACTGGCCAGGCCCGGCCGCCGGCTCCCCGGGCTTTCCACCACCAGTTTTACGGTTACCTCAGCAGCAGCAGCCCCGGGGAGGTGGACCCACCGCCATTCTACATGCCAGAAGTCAGCCCGCTGAGCTCGGTCATGTCCTCCCCGCCACTGCCCCCCGAGGGGCCCTTCGGACACCCCACCATCCCCGAGGAGAACGGGGAGAACGCCTCTAATAGCACGCTGCCCCTGGCCCAGACCCCCACGGGCGGCAGGTCCCCCGAGCCCTGGGGCAGGGCTGAGTTCCCCTTCGGTGGCCTGGAGCCAGCCCCTGCGCCATTCCCCCACCAGCTCCAGCCCTGCGAGGCACCCGAGGGCTCCCAGCCCACCGGCTGCCTTCCTCGGGGACCACCACCCTCCTCCCTCCAGGTGGTCCCTGCGTCCTACCCGGGCATCTTGCCCCTGGAGGCACCAAAGAGCTGGACCGGCAAGTCACCGGGCAGGGGCCAACCTTCCGTGCCCACCACCACAAAGTGGCAGGACAAACCTATGCAACCCATGGGATGTCAAGGGCAGCTAAGACATACCAGCCAAGGTATGGGCATACCCGTGTTGCCTTACCACGAACCGTCCGAGCCCGTCGGCCCCAGCGGCACAAGCACATTCAGCCTGGACACCAGGTGGTACGAGCCCCGACCTCGGCCCAGCCCTAGGCAGGTCAGGAGGGCTGAGCCCAGTTTACATCAGGTGGTGCTACAACCTTCGAGGCTTTCTCCTCTGACCCAAAGTCCCCTCAGCTCCCGCAACAGCTCCCCGGAGCTGACCGCACGCGCCCGGCCCCGGCCAGGGCTCATCCAGCAAGCGGAGGTGTCGGAGATCACCCTGCAGCCCCCTGCGGCGGTCAGCTTCTCCCGCAAGTCCACGCCGTCAACGGGATCCCCCGCGCCCAGCAGCCGGGGGGACAGCCCCAGCTTCCGACCCACCACGGCCTTCACCTCCCTGGCCACCGGCTACTCCAGCTCCCAGGGCTCGCCCCTGCCCACGGACACCGTGGATGTTTTTGGAGACATCCCCTCTCCGAGAAGGGCTGGCGAGGAGATTCTCCAACCGGAGCCGACAACCACCACGGTAGCCACCACAGGGTAAGTGCGTGAGTCCCGTGGTTTCCCCTCACCCCGGCCCCTTTCCCGGCTTCCCCCACCCCTGCCTCGCCCGCTCCCTCTGACTCCTTCCCCGCCATCGCCATCCCAACTCGTAGGGTCTCTCTGGGCGCGCTGCAGCATCCCTTTTGGAGGCGGCATCCCGCGGGCTTTGCTCTAGGAAGAGGCTGGTGCCGCACGCGGGTTGCATGGCCACTGCCCACCCAAGCTGGGCTTTAGGCAGGCGACCTCCTGCTGCCTGTGGCCACTTGCCTTCTTCCCGGTGGCTCTTTGGGGCACCAGAAGCACCGGGCCTGGGACTATGGGCCGTCTACCAGGTGTTGCAAAGACCTGGCTCTTGGCTCACGTAGGTAAGTGTGTCCTGGTGTCACTGGCAGTTGTTTCCTCTTCTAGCTGCTGGCTCTTGGCTTTCTTCGAACGGTAGGGCCGCTGCCGCCGCCGCGCCTCCGCCTTCCTCTTCCTTCCCGCGGAGTCTAGAGAGCTTTAATGCATGACAGAAACAGCTATCACGGTCACCACCCCACCTGCAAAAGGGATGCTGCAGCCCCAGGATGCGGGCAGGGAGAGATCAAGGACTTAGCCACACCAGCAGCATGTCAGGAGAGGAGGAAAAATAGAAATAAGCTAACCCCAGCGGAGATCGGGAGGCCGCCGGCACGCTCAGATCCTACCCTAAAGAGGGATGTGGCTGCACTAGACAGTAGCGGCTGGTTTTCCAGGTACCAGGGTTGCTCCAGGCAAAAAGCGTCTCTCTCCTTCTCTCCTTCTCTCTTTTCTCTCTCTCTCTGTATTCCTCCTCTTTCCCTCTGTCTTTCACAGCACCTTAGACCCTGTAGCCGTGCTTTCGTTCCCATCCTTTCGTCTCGCTTCATTTCGGCTTGTTGTCTGGTGGGGTCGGATTCCTGCCCCCGGCTCTGGCTTGTGGCCCAGTGGAGTCGGGGCGGGGACCAGGGACACGCAGGCCCGTGGAACCGGTGTGGTCGGAGGCGTCCGGAGCGTGTTTTGGGGAGAGGGTGGGGGAAGGCAGCGTTTCACCCCGCAGCGCCCTCCACATTTCACTCCTGCCCTCTGGTACCTGGAAGCGTTATGGCCTTAGAGAAACAAAACAACCCCTCCGGCATGGCTGGGATGGAAGGAGGGCTCAGGGCTGTGAGAATGGGGTGGGGAGGGATTGGAGCTGAATGAGCCCGGAACGGCGTCCGGGTGTCTCTGGAGAACACAAGCACGGAGCGATGCAGTCCAACACGTAGGTCCACGTCTCCCAGGCAGGGCACCCGTGGAGAACGCCGCTCCAGGACAGCTCTGTGTTAGAGAGCAGCACCGTTGTCCGTGCTTCTCCGCAGTGTTACCCATCTGCTTCGTTGGTTATCTCGTTTTTTGGTTTCTTCTTTTTTCCTTTTCTCTTCTGTTTCTTTCCCCCCTTTCTTCTCCAGCCTCGTTTCGTTTTGTGTTGCCGTTTGGTTTCTTTCCCTGCCTTTTCCTTTTGGAGTTGTTGACGTGCTGATGTGTTTGCGGAGCTCGGCTCCTTGCGGGTGTTGATAACTGCTTTGTTTTTGATTAATCTCAGCTATCTGGGCAGTGTTGTCGAGACAAGCTTCTCCTCAGCTCAATAGGTAAGGGTGATCCATGTCCGAAAGGATGGTGTGGGCGCTGTGGAGGGTGGCTGGGAGCGGGGCATGAGAGGGGACACAAAAGGGGCTTTTCCAATACCATCTCTTCCTTTAAAGGGGAATAAGGAATCTGAAAACACTTAGGAAACACCTCTGGACACTCATAGTCTCTGTGGCTTTTGGGTTTCCCCTCCCAGCACCATGCTGCTGCTCCCCAGCCATTGGGGAGGTGGTTGGGGCTGGAGAGCTCAGTGGCGGCAGCTGTCTTCATGGTGGGGTTTGGGATGAGTCAGGCTGCCGTCTCCCCATGGCCACGCTTCCTGTCTTGGAGGATGGTGAGGCACTGGCAGGGCTTAGGTGGTGCAAGGGTTGTGTGGTCTTGCGATGGAGTTATCCAGGATGACTGGGACCAGGAGGAGCTTATGGCCACCTCCTGAAGTCAGGTAAAACATCCACATCTGGAGCAACCAGCTGCAGACAGCACTCTTGGAGTCAGTCTCCAGTTGGAATCCAGGACATGGAGACTTTGGTTTCTCTCCAGTGCTGGAGATCACTATCCTTGGATGTGTCTGAGTTGTGGAGATCTGGAGCTCAGGGACAGGGTTTAGTGGTGGGTTAATGATTGGACTTGGTGATCTTGAAGGTCTTTTCCAACCCAAATGATTCCATGATCCTTATTCAGATCTGTTTTTCCAAGTCTCACTCATGGAAATTGGGAGATTTTCTTTGAGGACAGATCATTTGGATCCTACCTACAGCTTCAGGCTGCTGGTTTTACCATTCCCATCCCAAACATAATAATAAAATCCTTCCTCTCTGAAGTCCTCCTTGGAGAAATCTTGAAGACAACTGATCCAGGGCAATTAAATAGTCGGAAGGAGGTCTTAAAAGACTCTCCCAAGAAAATATCTCTTTGGCTCCCTGAATGGGGCTGGTTTTCCTAGGTGGCCATGGGCATCCCTGGAACTGAGATGGAATAATCGGGAGATGGTTTTCAGACCTTAGAAACCAAGAATGTCACTAAGAAAGCTAAAGCTATTGTATAAATGATAATAGTCATTCCAGACCCCGAGGAGTGGGAGCAGTGACCTGCTTGGCTGTCAGCCTGGCTGGTTATGAAAGGAGAGGTGAGATTGCAGATGGGACTGTTTCTAGACCCATTTCTGGGACGGGTCTTACAGAAACTTAAGCTTTGCTGCCCTGAATGGGGAGAGTCCTGGTTGGTGTTCTCCTAACAGCTCCATCAGGATCCTTGTTGGACTGGAAATGAACCTCAGGAGAGATGAGGTGCCTGGAGAAATCAGGTGGCTATTTCCAGGAGGAAGGAATTCCTCCAGCTGACCTGGAGGGTTGTCCTGGGGAGGGAGAGCAGAAGCAAGGACGGTGCCAGGTCACAGCAATGGGACTGTGCTCTGTGGAGGAGCCATCATCTCTGCGTGGCAAACCCTCTTCAATTCCAGCCTCGCAGCCTCCAAGGCTCTTGAGCACTTGGCCACCACCTTCTCTTGTTTTCCCCTGCTGATCCTCAGGCAGGGTGTCTCATGGGGAGCAAAGCTAGTACCAAGCACTTGTGATATCTGGGCTGTGCCAGTCTCCTTAAGGATCGGGGAAGCCCTCAGTGAGGAGGAGGTGACTGGTTTGTCCGTTCTTTTCATGTGGGAGCATTAAGGACACAAGTGACCCAGCCTTTAGCACTGCAGAGGTGAGTCCAGGCTCATGCTTGAGTTTGTTGAAGCTGTTGCACTGATCCTGGCTGGCTCCTGTCTCCAGTGCTGGGTGCCATGGGGTTTCGGGAACGGCAAGGCCACGTTGCCCAGCAGGACAGTTGCTGAGGAGCAGCCGCGCATCCTGTTCCAAGGTGCTGCTGAAGGTTGGAGTCACGAGAGTGGCTCCAGAGTTGTTATCCCAAAAAACCCCAGGGAAGCCAGAAGAACAAATCTGCTTTAATGAGCAGGGAATCCTGTGAAGAGCCCAGCCAAGTAATTTGTCGATGATTTGGGGTCATAAAATTGTCAGTGCGTGTGGAGCGAAGGGATTTCGCAGTGGACCGGCCAGACCTGTGCACCGCAGGAGTAAAGCCAAGAGGAGGAGAGGCAGAGGCAGTTCTGGCTCGCTGGCAGCTGCAGCTCTGTGGCCTCTGCTAGGTGAAGCTCTGGGAACTTTTCTCAACAGGCAGGACTGGTATCACTGATCCTGAGCAGCACAAGCAGCTTCCCCACTTCCACCTCATCCTCTGTGATGCATTTAGGGGAGGTTTAGATTGGATCTTAGGAAGAAGTTCTTTTCCTGGGAGTGTGGTTGGAGTCTGGAACAGGCTGCCCAGGGAGGTAGTGGAGTCCCCATCCCTGGAGTAGCTAGAGCACTTGAGGCCATGGTCTAGGGGTTAGGGAGCTGTTGGGATGAAGGTTGGACTTCATGTCCTCTCCAGCCATAATGATTCTATGATGTCCCAGCGTGGAAGATGGGGGCTGTCACCTCCCTGTAGAGGGAAACCCAAAAACCACAGACAAGGCACCAAGCTCCCATCCCCTTGGGCAGCCCCTCTAGTCCCCAGCTTGCTGGGGCAGCACTGCTTGGTCAGGGGCTTGTTGGTGGTATAGCGTTGAGTGACGGAGGGATGTCAGCGCCAGGCGTGCGGGAGGAGGAGAGCCCTTGCTCCCTGCTTGAAAGCAAACAGGTTCCCCTTTAAAGACTGTCCATGTGCTGATCCTCTGCATGTGTTTCATGCCTCCTCCCGCTTGGAGAAGTTGTGAGTCTGCTTGTCTGAGTGCGTTTTTCTTTTTTCCTTATTTCTTATTAATTTTTATTATTATGATTTATTTCTTTTCAGTCTCTTTAATTTCCTTATATATTTTCTCACTCCTGTTTTTTCATTTCTCTTCCTCTCTTTCCCCCCTCCCTTTCTTCTCCCAGTGACTGTATCCCTCTCTTCCTCGCCAGTCTGGCCCCTGTTTCCCTTCACCCTCTCTCCTGTCAGCATGGTGAAGTCCGTTGTGTAGATGAGTTGTGGTGTCTGCAGACATGTATAGAAGGGTCCCCCTTCTCTGGTGGGTTCCCCACTGGGACCAGCCCCTTCGTCCCTTATTCTGGTGCCTCGGCAGCAGCAGCAGCACTGGGGTAGGGGGCTATCACCAGTCTGTTTCTCCAGCACCTCTTGTGCTGAAGGATCTCAAGCGTTGCACGATTTCCATTGAGCAATTTGTGTGAGGAGGATGGAGGGTTGGAGGACAAAGTGACTGAGACACAGTGGACCTTGGCCCCTGAGGATGCTCTTAACTGGTGCAAACTCTTCCTGGATGTCAATATCTTAAGGAGAGGAGGAGACTGGGACTATGTGTTGAGACCTCCGCAAGGTGAAAAAACACTTATTGCGCCCTTCGATCTCCTGGGTCCTCCTTTTGCATGGGTTCCCCCTTCTGGGTGGGAAGAGGTTAATGCTGCCTTATGGACCCTCTCCCTTACATCTTCACTTTGTATGTGGAAAGACATTGGAAGTGCAGCAACTGAGATGTGTGTTGGGTTGGATAACTCTTCTGCCCTAGCTATCTCCTCATGTCCTGGGGCTTTCTGAGGACTGTCAGTACCTTTGTGGCCTCTCCAGTACCTCTCTGTCCACAGAGCTCAGACTCTTGCTCGTTCAGAAGGGTTGTCCTCTGAAGATGTGAGGAAAATTGCTGCTCTGGGTGTCTGTGGTGCCTCTCAGAGGGTTTGCATCAGGAACTCACATGTACTTCTTGAAGCTTCTTTGCTTGGCTCTGCACTGAAGTCTCTGGAAGAAGTTCTCCCACCTCTCTGAACCTCTGCTGGTGTTGAAGATAACTCTCATGAATGGGCAGCTGCCCAAACAGTGAGCTCTGGGAGCAGGCAGAGGCTTTTGGCTGAGCCTAAAATGAAAATTAATTTGAACGAGTCAGAGTCCTTTGAAGAAATAAAGGATGGGTAGAGCAGATAAAATGTGCCTGGTGACTAGCATCATTTTGTCCTCCTCTGTATCTCTTCCTTGCCAGAGGTCAGCCAGGATTAAAGTGACGCATGGGTTCCATGTACTCACTGTTTGTATTTGTGTGTATAAATACGAGGCCAATTATGGAGCAGTAGTGGAAATGAGCTACAGACAATTTCCTCCTAATCCCTTGCGTAAGTCTGTCTAATTTTGTCAACGTGCCACAGTCGGATCTTCTGAGAAGGAAAAAGGAATGGAAAAAGCAAGAGCCTTTCACAGTCTGAGCCTTTATAACAGCAGCAAATATGGGTGGTGCAAACGGGTGGTGGGGATAGGCAGCAGAAGGATGGGCAAGGTGGTGGCAGGATCACCCTGCTCACTGGCATCCAGAACTTGGCAAGCATGAGGTCCTTTGGAGATGGATGAAAAGCTGGACAAGAGCCACCAATGTGCAATTGCAGCCCAGAAGGCTGGCTGCATCAGAAGTGTGGACAGTGATTGAGAGAGGAGATTCTGCCCCTCTGCTCTGTCCTGGTGGGACCTCACCTGGAGTCCTGTGTCCAGCTCTTGAGGTCCCAGCACCAGAAGGATGAGGAGCTGTTTGGAGCAGGTCCAGAGGAGGCTGGAACACCTCTCTTACAAGGACAGGCTGAGCTGAGTTTGTTCAGCCTGGAGAAGAGAAGGCTCCAGGGGGCCTTATAGTGACCTTGCAACCCCTGAAGAGGGGCTGTCAGAAGGCTGGAGAAGACTGTTCACAAGGGTAGGGAGCAACAGGATGAGGGGTCATGGTTTGAAGCTGGAAAAGGGCATCTTGAGACTGGACAGGAGAAGAAAAAGTTGTTGAATCTGAGGGTGGGGGATCCCTGGAACAAGCTGCCCAGAGAGGTGGTGGAGGCCCCGTCCCTGGAGCCATTCAAGGTCAGGCTGGCTGGGGCTCTGGGCAACCTGGTCTGGTGAGTGATGGCCCTGCATGTTGTAGGGGTGTTGGACTAGATGCCCTTTGGAGGTCCCATTTAACCCTGTGATTCTGTGGACTGGAGCAGTTCAGGTCACTTTTAACTAAGTTTCTGTGAGATAGATCTTGTGCAGGCCATAGGATGGTGGATATCAGATGGGAAGAGCCTGTTGCTGACCATTTAAGCAGGAGCTGTTGCAGGGAAGCCCCATACTATTGTCCGTTTGGGTCACTGTGGTCTTATTCCAAGCCAGTGTGTGCCAGGACTGTCAGTGCTGATGCAGCTGAGTGGGGAGCGCCCCAGCAGATCTCAAAGCCATAACTTGCAGCATCTCTCATGAGAGATGGCAGCGCTGAAGCTCTATGAGTGTGTATGGGCTTGTAAACATCAGCTCTGCTGTGAGGGAAAGCTCTCCCTCGGATCCAGCCAGCAGGGCTGCCAGCTTGTCTTGTGAGTTCCTTCATCTTCGGCTGATGTGCTGCTCTGCTGGGAGCTGGAACAGAGGCTCTCCAGGAGCATCCATGCCTTGATGTCTCTGTTGTGATGGGAAGCACAAAAAGGGGCTTTTCTGTACCCCAGCCTTCGGGTTTCTGTTGCATCTACTGTGTCCCAGCTGCTTTAGCAGCTTATGCTGCACTTTCCCTGGTGCTCTCCAGTGCCGTTAGCAGAATGGAGCAGCTCACCTTCAAAACTGATCTTCACACTCGTCTTCAAAGCAGCCCCATCTCCTCCCCGTGGGGAAACATCCCTCGGGAGCTCTTTGCCTGTTCCACTTCAGCTGAAGTGCCAGCGCTCTGGCAGCCACTCGGGATCTCAGATGGAACATGCCGCTGTCACGCTGCACTCGCCGCAGTGGTGGGGACTCTCAGAGGAAAGCTGTGGGGTGTCCTCAGTGCTCCACCTGCAACCCACAGGAGGGGAGAAGCTCCAAACCCGCTGTGGGTGGACGTGCTCTTGTACCTCATCGTGTACAAGCATTTTACAATGCAGATGGGTCATGCCAGGAATGAGGTGGATGAGATTGGCCTTGGCTTTTGGTGACAAAGCAGGAGTCCGGATGCACTGGTGCTGCCTTCTTGCGTCAGCCAAGATCACTCTTGAAGCCTGGCTTCTGGCTTGTGAAGAAGCTGTGGTTTGTGGGATGCTGATCCCTGTCGCAGAGAGCTAAGGATGCTGGAGTTGCTGTCAGCACTGTCCTCTGTACAGCTGCTTTGACAAGGTTTGGTCACTGAGCTCTGGTGACTGTGTTGTGATTGTCACCTCCTCCTCTGAAGGGTAGGACAGGCTCCTTACGAGGATGCTGGCTTAAACCTCCGGACTTTCTTCTCTAGATGTTGGCTCTGTTGTGTTGACAGCCCCTTGGTGGATGCTCCTCCTGTCATCTCGGGGCTAAGTGGGGTGGAGGACGTTATGTGGTGGCTCAGGTTGATCCCAGGTGACCTCTGCCACGTTGACTCAACCTTCTCCTGCGGCATTAGGGTGTTGGTGCGATGTGGAGGGAAGTGAAAGTAAATCAGACAGGGGGAATGAAAAGGGAAAGGAGCAAGCGTGGGGGTATGCTGGGGTGTGCTAGAAATGAGAGCTGGACCATCTGCTCTCCTCAGAAGGTTTTCCTCTACTCCCTGCTCTCAGTAGTTGCACCATCCAATCTTCAGATGGGAAAACAGGTTCAGTGAAGAAAGTAGAGGAAAACCCCCAAAACACTCTTTGCAAAGGGTTAGCCTTGAGCTGCTTCCTGTAGAAGCGTTACTTGGGGGCTGAGGCTGAAAAAGGATCACAACTGCAGGAAACAGCCCTTTGCAAACCCCCTCCTTGTCTCTCATGATCAATCTCATGTCAGTGCTGTCATTGCAGTATCTCGTCCTGTAGGGCAGGCAAACCCTGCTCTCAGCCTGGAGCAGATGGTCGTGTGCTGTTGCGTTGCCATTGTCGCTCGTGGCAGGGTCCTGGGATGAGGTACTGCTCCCGGATCTGCCAGCCTGTGCTCTCCGTGTGTGTTGTGTGGCTCCTGCCTTTCTTTTTGAGAGCAGGGCCGGGCAGGATCCCGTCTCCTTGTGTTGTGGCACTGGTGTCGTCCGCCCCGGGTGGCTCGTAGTGCCCGTCTCGATGCTGCCGTGACGCTTCTGCCTGTCTCTTCCTCTCTCTCCATCCCTAAGGGGTATCCCACCACTTCCCAGAAATGCCCTATCGGACATAGGATCTGCCCCGTCCATTTTTCCGTGTAGTGATGCTGGCATGGCAGGCAGGAGAGCTGGGGTGCCAGTGGCTGGATGGGCAACATGGAGGAGACATAGATGGACAGCAGGGACCCCGCAGATGCCTCGCTCCCTCCCACCCTGCGCTCCGGCACAGCTGACTGGCCCTGGGTTTCTCACCTTTTCCTTTTCCATGGCAGAGCTGGCTGGGGTCAGCCGATCCCCCGCCGAGGACATCCAGAGCCCCGAGTGTGGCTGAGAGCTGCTGATGGCACCTGTCTGCTTTTCCTTCCTAGAAAACATCCATCTCCGTCTGGGGACGCTGCTGCACCTGAGAGGCTCGAAGCTCTGAAATACCAGCGGATAAAGAAGCCCAAAAAGTCATCCAAGGGCTCCTCGAAATCCAGAAAACAATCCAGTGAGTGTGAGGACCCTGTGGTACCCCACAGCATCCCCTTTGCCCCGCTGTGAGCAGAGCTCAGAGGTCTCCAAGCCTGGGGATGGCTCCAGCCTGGGGTGTCTCTGGGGCTGTCCAGCCACAGGCTGTCTCCTCCCTCCTCCCTGCTGCTTTGAAACCATATCCCCTCCCATGCATCTCCCATCACTAGTGGTTTGGCTTGGATTTTGAGTGTGAGTTGAATTTTCCCTGATGCCCAGCAGATGGGTTCAGGGCCAGGATGGCCATCCCCTCCCTTTTAGGGCTCTGCTGCTGCCGGCCACAGTCCCACCTGCCCTCTCTCTCCTTGCAGATGGCTCTGCCTCCCAGGTTCAGCATCCTCCCAGCTCTCAGGTACTGTGGCCTGACGAAGCTGTCTGCCTCCGCAAGAAGAAGAGACACCCTCGTCAGGACCCCTTTGCCCGCCTCTCGGCGCTTAAGGACGACCTGTGCCACCGGCAGCTCCCCGAGGACCAGACAGCCATTCTCAACAGTGTGGACCATGAGGACACCAGCGGCCATGCCACGCTGCTCTAGCCGGCTGCCAGCACCAGGAGGTCCAACTGGAGCTGGTGGAGGGAGCTGACGTTGCACCGGGGGATGGAGGTGATGGGAGAACAGGGAGGGGTGACCCCTTTCCACTGCTGCTTCTGTCAGGGGGTCCGGTGGATCGTGGTGGGGATGAGCTGGGGGGAACCTGGGCAGGTTGTGGGTTCGAAGAGAATGCCTGGAGCTGGGTGCTCCTTGGATGTATTTCTCCCCTCACCACAGATAGCTTTGGTGGGGTGGGAAGGGAAGGGCATTAGATGTTGGTTTTGGAAAAGATTTCTAGGCTTAAAAGGCATAGATGGAGCTTTTGCCATCTGCCCCTGCAGTGTGTGGTTGAGGGGGGGAGGTGTGGGGTGAGCAGCTGGCCCTCAGTTGCCAGCAGAAATTACAGAGAGTGTAATTAATGGATGAGAAACTATCAACCCAGGCTGGAGCTGGTGATCCCATCCATCTGACTGCGATTCGAAACAACATGACCAAATAATCCCTTTCGGAAAGCTGAAAATCCCCCTGCCTGCCCCTTCTCAGCCACAAAACCATCGGTGTCATCATTCCTTGTCTCTTGCTGAAAGGGAAAGCCAGGCAGAGCCAAAGCCTTGGAACTGGGCTGAGATGTGGGAACTCACCGAATGTCTGTCTGAAGCTCGTAGCTGTGTCCTCCTTGCTGTGTGAGCTCCGGATGTGGGACTGTCCACCCATGGGTGTTTTCCCCCAAAGGGCAGTCTGTGTCTCCCGGGCAGGTGTTCTCCAGTGGGATGCAGTACAGGGGATTCTTAACCAGGGTAACGTTTGTAATCCTCATTCGTAACCAAACTGGGGAGACGCTGCCACAGGTGTGGGTGGGAGATTTGGCTCTGTGGTCCCAAAAGCCTCCATCAGCCCAGGCAAGAACAGCTGGAGAACCCTCAGCTCTGCAGATGGAGATGGATGGGGATGGAAGGCTCCCTGGCGTGACCATGTGCGTCTAAAGCCGGGCTTTCTGCGTCAGCTTAACGCGCGTTGATGCTGGTTTCACTGGTTTCCCCTTTCTTTTTCCTGCTCCAGCCTGGCTGTGTAGGCTCTGACACCCGCTGGGGTTATGTCTCTCCCTTTGCCCCATCAGAGAAGCCCTGCTGTTCCCTCTTGGTAACACTTCACCAGAATGTATTTCGTCTTCAAAACACTTGGGGTAGGTTTGGTGGCCGGTGGGTTTCTGGATTGAACAGGCCTTTTATTTTTGGTGTTCTGTTGGTTTTTTTTAAGCAGGAGAGGTGCAGCCTGCTCTGAGAACAGCTGGGCTGGCTTTCCTGCTCTGCCTCCACTCTCTGACTGTGTGGCTTTGGGCAAGTCACTCCAACCTCTCTGTGCCTCAGTTGTCCCATCTGTAAAATGGGGATCAGTCATATCTGAGCACTTTGGACAAGCACTTGGTGTCCTACAGACTGCAAGTGCTGCCTAAATGCTGAGTGCTAACACCAAGTGATCTCCCTACCTTTAAAATACCTAGAAATGTTCCTTTTTTTTTTTAAAAATGATTATTATTATTTGGAAGTGGTAAAATCAACCGCTGCCTCCAGGTTTGCACACTTCTTCCTCTGTGGTCAAGTGCTAAACCCTCCAGCCTGCCTGGGAATAACAGAGTGTTCTGCGTGGATATTCTTGCTTCGAGTGGATTCAGAAGCATCGAAGAGCCTACACGCATGTTTTTTGCCCCAGGCTCTCCATTTGCATCCAAACCTTTTGTTTATTCCCAGGTAGAATTGCCAAGAGATTCTCCACAATCTCACCTTGAATTCTGCTTTGCCTTGGTGATTGCTCTTGCTGCTGGTTGAACCTCCAAGGGCTTCGATGTCGGGAGAGACACGTGAGCTCCTGGCTAGGGTCCGGCACTCCAACCGTGCCAGGCTCTCCGGAGTGGTCAGCTTGGAGCCTGTTTATCACTCTACCTGGAACTGTCTGGGTTTAGAGGTTGTGCTTCCTCTTCCAGCAAGATGCTCGGAGTCCTGCAGCCACTGCAGGCAGAGCTCTGCATCTTCTCCAGTCTCGAAGCCCTGATGTAGGTTGGAACCACTCGACAACGAATCCTCTAAATCGATCTCAAGAGATTTCCCAGCTTTAACCGCTTTGTGCAGGGAAGGAGGGAGGGTTTCACAGAAGTGCCCCTCTCTCCCCAAACCTGCCCCAGGGCTTTTTATTGAGTATGTGACCAGTGACCTGATGTCACACCCTCAACTCTCTGAGTGAGGATTCACCTTCACTAACAAGGACGACTGCGGATTTCTTTTCTTTGAGGGTGTTTTTGGGGATTTCCCTAGAACCCGCTCGGATCTGAATTGATTTTAATGCCATTCGCCCGCTCGGCAGCGGGGAAAACTCTGCCTGGACGCAGTGAGACCCGGCTGCTCCCCATCCACAGGTGACAACCGGGGCTGGCGTCGGGGGCGGGGAGGCTCCGCGCTGGCTGTGCTGCGGCTGACTTGCTCTTCCTTTCGCTCCCATTGCCTCAACCTCTCCACCAGAAGGTTGTTTTCCCACGTGAGTGCTTTCCACATAATTTATGACGCCTGTTTGCACGTGTTTTCGGGCTCCTGGGGTTGCTACCTTGGGACTGTGCCCTCACCCTGTCGTAGAGGAGCTCTGTAGGACTTGCCGTGCACAGGGCAGGTGGACGGAGAGTGTCAGTGGGACGGGGTCAGTCTTTTGAGAGTTGTTTTCCTTTTGCAGGTGTTTTGAGCCACTGGGTCTCCCCTGCTTTTCATGGTCTTCAACCCTTTAGAGGCTGGAGCTGCAGCCCCTCTCTCTTTCAGCCGTGTACCTGCCCCGCTGCTGCAGTGGGAAATCCCGCCCGGGCGCCTCCTGGAAGCGGCTCTTCCCTAAAACCATCCTTAACCTACTTTCCCCGCTAGACCACGTTACCTTCCGATAGACTCGGGCTGTGCTTTGGCAGACGGGCTCAGCTCCCGCTTTGGCAACCTCCTTGCTTCTCCTAGCCCTCTGGCTTCCATGGCCCCTTCAGGGGGTGGCTCCTCTCTCCTCCCGCGGACCTGGGACATCGAAGCTGTGTCAGATGATGCCAAACGCTTCCCCCCATTTCATCCCCGTTTGAACTCCGTTCCGCTTTGGTGGTTTGCAAACACAGATGCTGCTGCCGCTGCTGCTGCTTCATTATTATTATTATTATTTTTAACTTCTTTTTCTTTTCTTCTTTCATGCTGCAAAATATATCTTGATTTTTTTATCTTCCTGGGCCAAACTCTCTTGTTTTTCTCAGCTTGTCTGGCTCTTGCTTTTACCGGTCAGCGTACGGTTCCCCCTTGCACGCTGCGAGCATCGTGTGTTTCACTAGGTCCCCTTGAAAGTCTTGGGGCAGACAGGGTGGAAAAATCCCTCTAAATCACCAGAGCGTCTGTCCCCTGGCTCCACCGAGGTGTTGGTGCGGTGGCCACCAGCCCAGCTTTAGGGTGCTGGCCATGGTGGGAGATGGTCCAGCGCCTGTTTTGTGCTTCTGTGGGTTTGCAGGGTTCAGATGCCCCTGGTTGAGGGAGGTGATGGGGAGAGGGTAGTGATGGGGGTATCGCTGAGGTCCCTCGGAAGGAGGGGTGTGGTCATGGAGTGCCGTCCCTCACCCCGTCTCCATCAAAGCTGCTTTTGCCTGTGGGTCAGCCGTGTGGTTTTGAGGTGACTGTGATGGTTAAACCCCTTGATGTGGTGGTTTTTGCAGGGGTGGCCTGAATGAAAAAGCACGTTTGTGTAAGTGGGGAGAGAGGGGGTGTTTAGAGTTTACCTGTAGGGCCCCCTTCCTGTGCCCTTAACTGCCTTCCCAGGCACTTGGAGGGATGGGTTTGTAGGATGGAGGTGAGCCGGAGGGTTTCAGGGTGTCTTCCCAGCCCTGTACTATGAATGTGTGCTGGAGCCCTCAGCACCCGTGTGGTCTGTTGTCTCACTGGGTGTCCCCTGAGCAGCAAGTGGTTCCTGTGAGTTTCTGGGATGATGGTGGGGGAGCACCTGTGGGATCCAGTGATGGTTTCCCCAGGGTGGGCTGTTGGATTCTGGTGCCGTGTGTCCATCACTCGTGGCTTGAGGGCTGGGTTTGGCCACTGGTGGGCTCTGTCTCCTCCTCAGCTGGCTCAGTGCCCCCTGCTTTGGGGAAAGGCTGGGGGTGACAGCATTTGGATATTTAAATATAAGGGGAATAGTTGCTGTCCCTGCCCTCAGGAGTGCTGAGGGCTCAGGGATTGTGCTGAGCAGCCCAGGCACAGCTCTAGCCGGGGCTTAGTCATGTCTTGGGGCATCTGGGCACAACAGTCCCTTGAGATTTATGGCTGCTCCTTATTAGGACAGAATCAACCTGGCAGAGTTTTCTGGGTTCTCCTGCTTCAGGCAGTGACACAGAGTTGGAAGTTTCAGAGCTCTGGATGGGTTTCAGTAGCAATTTGTGGCTGGGGTGATTTTTCGGTGAGGCTGGAGTGGCTGCCCCCGCTGCCTTTGGGGATCCCCACACATCCTGGGCTGGTCAGGTTGATGCTTTTTGTGTCAGAAAATCTTCCCAAGCAGATGGGGGTCAAACACACTGTATATATGGGATATAAATACATAGAGAAGTGTAGGACATGGGTAGGTAGGTTTGCACAAGTCCAGTAGATTTGCATGTCAGGGGTATGTTTGTCTCTAGGGAAAAGTGTTTAGAGACAGTGGAGGGGGTGGGATTTGGATTGGCAAAGGCCAGGCCAGGGGCTAAGGGCAGCTGGAGCTGGGGGTGGGAATGGATGGGCAGAGCTGCCCCATGGCATCACCTGCACCACACAACCAGGATCACTTAGTATTTTAAATTATTCCCTCCACGCCCCACTCCCTGTTTATTTTGTTGTTCATTGCATGCGACTCACCCCCAGGCTCGGCATCTGGAGAAGCAGGAGCTCCGAGTCCTATCTGCGTGTCCAACATCACGGTGCCTCATTGCTGCTGCGATGGCTTTTAAGAAAAAGCAGCTCACACAGAAGCCCTTCTCCAGAGCCCCTCTAGATGATGCTCTGTGGTTACTGGTGGAAGCAGTTCTGCTTTGCCTCTGTCCTTCCCGGAAAAACCCTGAGTCAGGAGGGATGGGAGCTGCAGCAGCTCCCGGTGTCCCTTGGGCTGAGGAAGGCAGTGCTAGCCCTGGCAGCTGCTCCAAGCAGTGGCTCCTGGGCAGGACAAGATGTTTCTCAGTGTGTTTGTGCTCTTAAACTTCAGCAAGACCGTTAGGGTGTGAAGCGTAAAGGGGGTTTGTTCCCCAGTGATGCTGGAGCTGGTGCTGGCCACATGTCAAATAGCTCTGGGCATGGCCCAGTTCAGGGGGGATGGAGCCCAAGTCTGTGCTGTCTGGGCACAGGGTAACCCTTGAAGAAAACAAGGTGTTTTCCCCCATTTCCCCCCTTCATCTTAGTTTTGGGGTGTTTCCCTTTTGCCAAGTCTCTTTCCTCCTCCCTGCCTGTGTTGGCTGGAGAGAGTCTCTACATCCCCATGGGGTGTAGAGCTTCTGGTTCCTGTGATGGAGCAGCAGGTGGGATCCTTTCCCCTCCCCACACACCTCATTTTTCCCCCATTTTCCCCGGTTATTAGTGGTTTGTTCTGGCAGCTTTGTGCCCTGAACTGTTCCTCACCGTCGTGTGGCAGTAGGCTGGGGGCCTCAGGAGCACTCTCAGTCCCCAAGAGCACCCCAGGGCTCCTGCATTCTGCGCATGGGTGGGTGGAGGACTGTACCCAGGGGAGGGGGTGGGTGAGAGAAACAGGGTAGGGCAGACAGGCTGGTCCACGCTGAGTGGGTTAGGATGTCCGTAGCATGTGCTGTAGTGGTAGCTCAAGGGTTTTGTACTGGTGTGGTAATGGGGTGGGCTGTATGGCAAGGAGGGGCTGGCATCCACCGAGGAGGAGAGTTGCCCAGATTTGTGTTTTCCTATCCAAACAACAATTTCTCTCCTGATGGGAGGGGGGTTCGTTCTGGTCCTCCTGCAGCCAAGAGGGCTACAAAGAGGAGGGGACTATACCCACCTTTCTGAGATGAGGCAGCCCTGTGGTCCCAAAGCTCCTCTGATTTCCACTCACTCCCCCACCTCCAGCACTGATATTTAAAAAAATCATCATCATCATCATCATCATACAAAAAAGACTTGAGAAAGGAGCCCCAGGATCTCTATTGAAGAATATTGGAGTGTTGACACTGCATCGTACATAAAATTAAACAAATACATATTTACTTTCTCTTTTAGAAGTGGGGGCAGGGG
>JAOXOE010000856.1:2843667-2873164 GCA_028565055.1 Phoeniculus purpureus | reverse complement strand
AAATTGTGGGTCTGCTTTTGATAGTCCTCAGAAGCCCTTCAATCTGCAATCACCAATTTGTATGTGCCACCTTTCGTCCCACTGCCATCCCACCACCATCCTCGCCTTCCCCACCACCATTTGTTGCTGGTGGCGGCTGCGGGGGGCCGGCAGCTACTGTTGCCCACCCCACTGCAGAAGGCTGGAGCCGGCATTTGAATAATGAATTCTGTTTAAGACTGAAAGCTCCGAGATCCATCTGTAACAAGACTCGAAATAAATACAGCTGATGATTGCCTGGTACCTCAGCCAGAAAAAACAGAACAGATTTTGGCCGCCAGCAATTACAAGCAGCAGAGCACAGGGAGAACTTGTGGAACATAGTCAGGAATGTGGATGGGGAGTGCTGGAGGTGGTGGTTTAGGGTGCAGGACTGTGGGGAAGGGGATGTCTGCATTCTTATGGCTCCCATGTCCCTCCTCAGGGGCGTGATGGCACCAGAATCCCCTTGGGATGTGCTTGCTGGGATGAGCAGGACGTCCATACTGGGACCAGTGCAGCACATGGGGATGAGAATTGGTGAGCAAATAGGGAAATAGATGGAAAATGGGGGGAGGTGTTGAGATGAGGCTGTTTGCAGGAGCAGAAGGGTACCTGGAGGCGTGGTGCATGTCACACTCAACTCTGCCAACCCTTTGGCCTTTTCCTATAGTTTTTCCACTTGGAGAGGGAGAGTTTCTCCACCCAGAGCAGTGGGGATGCCCTTCAGTATCTGCTGACCCCACGAGTGCTGTCTCCAGCAGCCCTGCACATAGCCTGGGCTCTGACTTGCCTTCCCTATAATGGGGATAATTTATCAAATAGTGAATAATATACTTCCCTTCATCCATGTCTCTTCCACGAATCATTTCAACCGGCTGAAAATTGTCAAATTAAACTCTTTTCCTTGACTGTTCCATTTAGGATTGGGGTGGGGGGAGGCTGAAGAAGCCTTTGATAATTGCACTGAGCGCTCATCCGATGTCTCATAAAATAAGCAGTCAGCTGCCGGAGCTGTGAGGGATGCCCTCGCTGGTAAAGCAGAGGCTTTCACTCCTGAGGTTAGACGCTGGTGATTTTGAAAAGTCTGTTTTCTTTGCCCTCTGGAGCGTGGCTGCCCGAGCCCGGCTGCGGCTGCTACAGGGAAACCTTGGCCGCAGGCTTTGCGAGTCGCTCGGGGACTGTAAGTACGTGGCGCTATCGCGGTCCTCCCATCCCCGCCGAAACAGCGTGTGCTGTGGATTGTCCTGCTGTAATGCGTCTGTATTCATCACTGCTGCCTTATCTTGTTCAGCTCCAATCTACAAGGATCTGCTTGGTTCTCCTCTGCACCTTAAATTCTCTTTTATCTCAACCGATGTCACCGCATGCAGACAGCTGTAGCATCTTCTCCTGCAGCTGGAAAAATGTGTGTGGGTTCTGCTCTATCACCAGCCCTGGCTTTTACATGGGATACACAGAATAGAGTTGATGTTAAGAAGGATGTGATGGTCCATTGTATGCAGGTGCCTCTGCTCCACAGTCATCCTTGTGGCCATGTGTGATGCTAGTGGGATGGAATCATAGAATCTGATGGACTGGAAGGATGCTCCTGGCAGCAGGGATCACAGTTGTCCTTGTGGCCATGTGTGATACTGGTGGGATGGGTGCCCCTAGCTGCAGGGATCAGAGCCATCCTCACCGCTGGGTGTGATGCCAGTGAAGTGTATGGCCCCAGCTGCAGGGATCAGAGCCATCCTCATGGCTGGGTGTGATGCTGGTGGGATGGTTGCCCCCAGCAGCAGGGATGCTGCCAGCCTTTGGGGGTGGCAGAGTGAGAGCCTGATGCTGAAAGAAACAGTGTGATGAGGGAGCTGGGTGCGACATGAAGCTGTTTCTGGCAGTGAATCCTCCTGGGAGAAGGAAAGATGAAGAACTTTACCTGAGGGTGCTTCCCTTCCCATATCTAGGCTGAAAGCTTGTGGCCAGGTCCTGGGGTGCTTTTCCTCAGGGAATCTCTTGCACTTGTCCTTTCCACCTGAGCTCAGCTGAATGCAAAACCAGAAAGCACTTTGTGCCAAAGCAGCCTGCCAGCCCCCAGTGGATGTTCAGGGAGGTTTTGCTGGTCCTTATGTTTGGAACCGATCTCATACAGCCAGTGGGTTTTTGCAGGTCCTTGTGTGTGTTGATGTTAAGATGGGAGACACTGGGATGCTGCTATTAAGATGGCAGGATTTCTTCAGTGATCCAGGTGACTTCCCTCCTTTCTATCTAGTTAAATAAAAAAGGACTGTGGAATAAGTCTGGGTGCTGTGTTTGAATGACACTCCAAAATCTTTGGCTAGTGTACAGAGACAGAACCAAGGGCAAGAAGGTACTAAATACCATCCCAAAACGATGCGCTTCCCTCAGCATCTCCTAGAAAATCCCATTTAAACCTTCCCAGGACACAGGAGCTGCTTGGGCAACACAGGCTGTGCAGCACTGCCGTGTGGGGACCCAAGTAAAGGGAACAGCTGGTTAATCAGTTCAAGTGGCTGGGAACCAGTTTACCGTGTATTAAGTGTTCTTTGATTCTGTTTAATTGGGACATTGTGGAGACCCCGACGTCCAGTAATAAGGACAGTGGGAAGCTGATCAGACAGCTCGTTAACACCCAATTAATGTCGCTCTGTACAGCCCAGCAGTAACTTGTACAAAATGGATGTGGGCAGCTGAGGTGGGATGGAACTGCGACAGCAGTTTCCAGAGCTGCCAGTCCAAGGCTGCCTGGGTGCCTGTGTGTAACTGAAGAGGAATTAAAAGTTGAATTGTGATTTACTTGTTGTTTTAGGAGGTGAATACAGTTGTTTTACACAGCACAGAGTTAGCTCATTTTTAATTTATGATTAAAGCCCACTAAGAATTAAACTCTTAATTCTTTGTGTTAACTGACCTCAGTGCTTCTGGAAACTCTGGCGTTTTTTGTTCCTTTCCCTGATGTGGGCACCTGGTGTGCCTGGAATAGCAGTAATAATAGCCAGCTCTTCCCTTTCCTTCTCAATCCTACCTGGGTTTTATTAACCTCACCTGGCTGAGCTGTGGCTGCGTGCTGGCTGTGCACCTGTGGTCCTATAAAGGCTCAGCAGCAGGTTGCAGCATTGGGTTTTGGCTGGGTGACCTGGGATGTTTCTGCCCTTGTTACTTGTTCTGATGCAGTGATGGAACACAGGGCTCCAAGAGCCATCCTGACTCTGGTTTGAGGGGCTGCCACCACTGCTTGGTGACCTGTCCTTGAGCATCTTGGTGAGCTAGGAGCTGCATGGAGAAATGTTAATGGGCAAAGGAGGGACCAGGGCTCATGGGTTCTCCTCTGGCTCTTAGCAGAGCCCTGTTGGTTTGTGTTTGGTCTGGAGGGTTTTTCTTGTGCTGTGCACGGGGGGAGATCTCAGTGGCCAGGTTCAGTTTTCTTCTCTCCCAGGTACTTTTCCCTCATTTCCCCTTGGCCAGACCTCATCTATGCTTGGCAGAGCATGGCTGGAGAGGTAACTGCCATTGCTGCGTTTCCCTAATGAGCTCTGGGTCTGTTAATGAGCCTATTGCTCCTCAGCAAAGCGGGTCCCACAGACAGCCTCTGCCATGAGGGGGGCACTACTTGGATTGGGGGATGCTGCTTGCCCCCACAGTGGTCAGAGGGGGGTGATTCCCCACCATCCCTCCAGGTACCTTTTGCTGTCAGTCACCAATCCATTTAAGGGTTTGACTTCCCTCCCTCCTCCTTCTTTCCTTCCTTTTTTTTTATTACATCTGTGCACTCAGTCATGCAAAAAATTACACAATTGTGGAGACTCAGCCGGCTCCAGTCTGGGATCACGAGGGCTCCTTAGTGCTGCCATCACCATTCAGTTAGCCCTGGTGCACAAGCGAGATGTGCTGGGATAACCTGGCCTTTTGCTGAGGAGCTGCTGTGTGCTGCACACAGAGCTCTATGAGGAGCCCAGTGCTGCTCCACACCCCTTGGGGTGGTGGATTGGGACCAGGAGGTTGTTTCTGGTTGGAGCATGCCAAGAGTCATGGAATTGTTCTGGTTGGAAAAGACCTTCATGATCATTGAGTCAAACCCTTAAGCCAGCTGTCCCAACCCACTGCTAAACCCTGTCCCTGAGCTCCAGATCTCCATGACTGGGAAACACAGCCAGGGATGGTGATTCAAGCCCCTCCCTGGGCAGCCTGTTCCAAGGCCTGAGGACCCTTTACAGGGAGATGTTTCTCCTCATGTCTAACCTAAACTTTCCCTGGGGCAGCTTGAGGTCTTGTTGTCCCTTGTTCCTAGTGAGAAGCCGCCAACCCCCACCTCCTGTCAGGCAGTTGCAGACAGCAGTAAAATCTCCCTTCAGCTTCTTTTTCTCTCCAGACTAACCAGCCCCAGCTCCCTCAGCTGCTCCTTACAAGGTTTGTTCTCCAGACCCTTCCCCACCCTTGTTGTCCCTCTCTGGACCCCCTCCAGCCCCTCAATACCCTTCTTGTACTGAGGTGCCCACATGAACCCAGTACTTGAAGTGTCTAGTGCCCAGTACATGGGGACAATCTCTTCCCTACTCTTGCTGAGCAATGCAACAGGCAGGGATTGAAGAGTTTGGTGCTTTGGAATTGCTGGTTGTGTCTCCTGCACCATCCTGCCTTTGCAGTGAGTGCAGGTGGTTGCTGGGGATGGGGGTGGGATCAGACCCATGAAGGGGAGGCAGCTCGGGGAGGCGGTGTGAGAGTTTCCTCACCACTTAAAGACTGCAAAACCCCACCTTTCCAACACATTCCCCTCCTTCATGGCCGAAAGCTTCGTTTCTGCTGGTGAAATGTGGTTTGCAGGAGAAGCAGGTGCCTGGTGCCCTCACTGGAGGCAGCTCCTGGATGTCAGTCCCTTCCCCGCTGCCATTCATGAAAGGAAAAACCGGTGTTTTTAGGATGCTGGTGTCTAAAAGCAAATCTGTTGCTTTGAAAGGGGGGCAGGAGGCAGAAGAAGGAAAAAGTTAATTCTTCTCGTCCATCTCTGTCCTTGAGTGGGGGCTGATAAAAAGCCAAAGGCAGGGCTCTGCTCTGCCAGGAGCTCAGACTCCAGAGCTGTGCAGATAAAATATTAAGCACCAGGGCTGGAGCAGCGAGGGTAGAGCAGGTATAGTGAGATGAGTAGTTAAAGGTCTGGCATCCTTTGGGGACAATGTGTGATTGATCAGCCCTCGCAAAAATAAATAACCAGCCCTTTAGATCTAAGTAGCAATTTTAAATTTTTAATAAATCTGTGTAGAGTGGGGAAGGATCAGTCATCACCCCCTGCTCAGTGCCTCTGATTCTCCAGGTGAATTTATCACGCTCTCCCCTTTGCAGGGTTTCAGATCCCGCTGATGGGCAGCAAGAAGTGTCTGTCCCATCTTTTATCTCGCTGAGACGTGACTGGGAGCGGGGCTGGGTACCGGGCTGCCTGGGGATGCTCCAGCTCCAAATAGGGAGCCCAGAACATGGTGCCTCTGGATTTGCCAATCCACAGTGACCCTGGGTTTGCAGAGGGAGGAAAGAGAAGCTACAGAATGTGTTGGGGGGTACAAAATCATAGAATCACAGACTGGCTTGGGTTGGAAGGGACCTCGGAGATCATCCAGCTCAAACTCCTTGCCATGGGCAGGGCCACCTCTCCTCCAAGCCACCACCCGAGGGGTGACTGCTGGCTGCGGCATCAGCAGAGATGACACTGCAGCCTCAGGGCACAGGGAAGTGATGGCAGTGGGTAACAGGGTTTGCAAACTGATGACAGCCAGGGCTTCCCCTGCCCAGCTCCACACTGCTGTGGGACCAGGTGAGATGCAGTAGCATCCCCTGTTTGCTGCCTGGGCTGCTCTGTAAAGCTTGGATGTGGAGTTTGGGGCTGGGGAGCAGGCAGGGCTGACTGTGCAGAGCTGAGAGTAGCTGACGAGGGCTGCAGATGGCAGAGCTGGCTCCTGCCCCGCTCTGATGGGGAGCAGATGGCAGCTCCTGCCACACGTGCGGGCCGAGCAGGCGGATGCTGGGAAGCATAAGACCCGTATGAGGGTGAAATGTGCTTTGCCTATGCCTTGGCATAGGGCTCTTGCCTTCGTCTAGGGGGGTGGCAGGGTTCCCCTAGCACTGCCAGGGATCTACAAAAGGCTGAGTGCCAGTTTGGTGCTGAGCAGCTGTAGGGCTGCATCCTGCTCTGCTCCACGTGAACGTGACTGGAGTGAGACCTCACTGGCAGGGCTGCTGCCATCCCACTCCTCAACACACACACGGTCTGCCACAGGATCTTAGAATGGCTTAGAATGGAAGGAATCTCAGAGCTCACCCAGTGCCAACCCCCTTCCAGAGGCAGCGACACCTCTCACCAGACCAGGGTGCCCAGAGCTCCATCCAACCTGGCCATGAACACTTCCAGGGATGGAGCAGCCACAGCCTCCCTGGGCAACCTGTTCTGGTACTGTAGCACCCAAACCTGTGTCAGGTTTCCTAACCAAGGTTCTACAGCCTTTTATAGGATAGCAGATGAGGTATTCCAGGTTTCTCAGCTTGGTTCTGGCAGTGGCCAGTCCAGGGAGCATCCACCCTGTGATACTGGGGCTCCTGATTTTGCATCTCTCAGCCTGGCTGGTCCCTGTTGCTGGGGCATGTGTGGTCCCCATGGGGAGAGATGCTGTTCAGAAGCTTATCCCAGCTCAGAACAGCTTTGGGGTTTATTTTTGCCATTGCTGTGGGAAAGCCTGTAAGTCCTCCAGAGCCATGGTAACGTGGATGCTGTCATCTCCCCGCGCTTGGCAGGGCTGACACGTCTGCGTGTGTCATCTGCACAGGGCCCGTCTCCTGCTGGAAGCTCTCTGGTGGTTGCAATTAGCTTGTACTTAAGCCCACATAGTTACTACTGCATTTTATTTGGTTCAGATGGTGTGTATAGCAGCCGTCAGGGTTTTTAAAACTTGAGCTGGCAACAAGTTCCCGTAGCGGAGGGAGCCTCCAGGGTAGCAGATCTGTGCCCGGTGCCTGGCTGATGCTCTCAACAGGTTGAGGCTCACAGGGGCTGCATGTGAGGAGAAGGCAGGATGAGGTGACACCTGAGGTCGGCTGGATGTGAGGACAAGAGGAAACATTGAGCTGGGTACTGTCTGACATCATCTTCCCACTCCTGCTGCTAGTGACATCGTTCCCCGAGGGGAAACTGTGGCTTTTTTCATAGAATCATCAACTGTATTTGGTTGGAAGGGACTTTCAAAGAGCATCTAGTCCAACCCCCCTACAGCAAGCAGGGCCATCACTCCCCAGAGCCCCAGCCAGCCTGACCTTCAATGGCTCCAGGGATGGGGTCTCCATGACTTCTTTGGGCAGCCTGTCCAGGGATCCCCCACTCTCAGATTCAACAACCTTTTCCTCCTGTCCAGCCTCAATCTGCCCTTTTCCAGCTTCAAACCATGACCCCCTGTCCTGTTGCTCCCTGCCCTTGGGAAGAGTCCAGCCTTCTGACAGCCCCTTTGGAAGGTCACTATAAGGTTCCTGCTCTGTTTTTTCCTCTTAATGCTGAACAACCCCAGTTGTTCAACACTTGTTGCTACCAGAACCTGGTAGCAACATGGGGAGGTCTTGGTGATGCTCAGATAGATGGTCTGGCCACTGGTCATGATTGTGATCCCCAAATTTCCCCCTGCCTGTGCACAAGAGCTCACCTTGTCCTGCTGGCCCAGCCAACACCGATGGGCAGGGGTGGTGACGCTCCAGCCCTACAGAACGTCCATCCTTCCCCAGTGGCAAGGATGGCGTGTGGCTGAAACACAGCTTTTGTCAACAGCAGGTAGAGCCCAGAGGTGCTGGGGCTGGTGTGGGAGCCCCGGGCTGGAAAGCAAAGGGATGCTGTTGCAGGAAAAGGTGTCTGGTGTGCAGGAGCAGAGGGGCCATGCAGGGACCCCAGTGCAGCAGTGGGATCCAATGCTGCTGCATCCAGATGGTCCCAGCCTGGCAGAGCTGTGATCTCCATCCATCGTTAAACACTGCTGCTCAGCTCTTGAGGAGAACTTATTAAAAGCAAACAGCTTCTGCCCCTGCAGTAATTGGGAGCTGTCACTGGAGCTGCTGGATGCTCTTTCAAGGCAGGAGAGAGGGTCAAAGCTGTGGGAATGAAGGCCGGCCAGGATGAAATAGGATGAAACAGCATTCAGGTTTGCCTTGGGCGTCCTGGAAGCCACTGAGCCTCCAGGAGCTTTGAGATGGGAGGATGCTGACACCCAATTTTCACCTACTTTTGGTTCCTGATGGTGTCTTTAACCTTTTGGAGGCTGGCAAAGCCCGTGGGGCCGGTGAGGATGGCTGTGTGTCCTTCAGGTGCATCTGAAGCAGGTTCTCTATGCCCCCTCCAAGGTGTGACCCTTCCAGGAGAGGTGAACTTGGTCCTGTGAGCACTGCAAATGCTCCCACTGCTGCTTAGATGCTCTCCTCAACAGAGAGCACTCAGATTTCCTCCATCAGGTTGGAATGAGGGCTGTGTCCCTACCTGTGCTCTGTTTGTTGACTCAAACCCTCTGATCCCCCAGCAAAGATGATTCTTAGGCACCCTGTTCCTTGCAGATAACGTGATTCCTCCCTGAGCAGTAGAGCTTAAACAGACAAGGTGCTGGGGAGGTGCTGAAGGTGTGGGGGGACCCAAAATGCAGCTTCTGACAGCAAAAGGAGCTTCTCAGGGACACAGTGTGGAGGTGAGGAGGTGGAGCAGAGCTGTCACTGGAGGTGATGACTGAGGAAGGCAGTGGGGAGGAAGGCAGCATGTGGTGGGTGAAGGTGGTAAATCAGCCCAGTGATTCCTGAGCATCCCCAGCACGTGTTCTCCATTTTTCTCCCACTTCCTGGGTGGGACTGTGTTTTCAGGCAGCTTTTAGTTCTGCTGCAGCCCCTAGAAGAGTCTGCTCGAGTCTTCTCCCCACTCTGCGGCCAAGCTCACGGTGCAAATGGTATCAGATGCTCTTCCCACCCTTCCTCTCGTGACTGTATGCAAAAGGCCCTTTCATCACCTGCCTCCTTGAGCATCCTCCCTCCTGCTCATCTTTTCTTCTGTTTTTCTTTAGTTTTTTCTGGATTAAAAAAAGAGAAATTTTTGGAAATGGAGTGAAGAGAGAGGGAGGAAAATTAAAAAGAAAGCCCAGATGCAAGGGGGGTATTTCTTGCTCATGAAAGGGAAAGCCTGGAATACAACAAATTAAACAGCCACCCGGTGTGAAAAAAGGGATTGGAGCTAAATACGGGAAGGGGGTGGGGGGATAAAACCCAGATGAATAAGGCAGCCTGGTGCTGGAAGGTGCCCGACAGCTTTGGGAATAGAGGCATAGCATGGTGGTGAGATAATTGTGCCCCTTCAGCTGAAGTCCAGCACTCACTTGCTGCCTCGCTAAGCCAAGCCTGCCATCCTCCGTTAGCTCCTGCAATATTTTATCTGCCGGCTCCGGCTCGGTTTGAGCGGCGATGGAGAGGACTAGATTAATTAGGAGAGATCTCTTTTACACAGGCGGCCGGGCTCTGCAGGGGGAAGGCTGGGAACTATTTAAAGGGATGAAGATGTAGTGCAGCAGCTGCCATCGCACTGGCTGGTAATGTGCTCACTCACCTAGCTGAAAATCCATCTCCTTTTGCCCTCTGCCAGTAATTCCCAGCAAGTAAAAGTAAAAGGAGCTCCGAGGCCAGGGCACGGAGTGCTGGGCTGGGCTGGTGGGTGAGAGCAGAAAACAGGAGCCAGATAAAGTCTGGATGAAGCCTGAGGTCTTGCAAAAGTCCTGCTGTCCCTCTTGTTTATCCTAGCCCTCCCCATGGGACTGGGGCTGTGGGTTTCCACGATGGACCCAGCAGTTCTGGGGTACTAGGAGCATCGCTCCTGTTTCTTGGCTCATTAAGGGCCAGCCTTGCCTTCAAGTGACACAGGTAATGAATCCTCTGCAGGGTGCCTGCTGGCTTTAATAAGCTGGAATGAACTGAGGAAGAGAATTAACCTGGCAAGATTAGCTGGTGCTGCAGCGGGATACTGGGGATGTCTCCTCCCAGACCGTGCTGGGAATCTTAACACCTCTCAGCCTTAACATCTCTCGGCTTCCAACTGCTCTTCCTGAAGCACCAGCAGCTTAAATAAACCCTAGGAGCTGATGGGGAGCAGCACCCTTGCTTGTGGGCAGCAGGACGTCCTCCTGCACCTCTTACCCCTGGGTGAGGGGAGAGGAGTGATGCTATGAGCTGAGTCTGCATCTGCCAGATGTGCAGCATCCCAGCATGACCGGCTGGTGCTGCCTCCAGTCTCCCTCATTCAGAGAAGGAGGGGAGCAGGTAGGATTTAAGATACCCTGTGTGTGTTTGGGAGGCAGGTCAGGCAAGGCATGGGTCTGGCTTTGGTGAAGCCTTGTTTCTCACAGCACTTGGACCCAGGCAGAGAGCCTCCTACCTGAAAACCCTACAATTACCGGGTGTTTGGTTGGGTCTTCTGGCTCTTTTTATTTTCAGTAAATGGCTCTGTAATGCAGCCCTCCTGCAGGGCACACGCTCTGGGGCAGGCAGTGTGTTCCACATTCTAAAAGCCAGCCTGATGTTCTGCTGCTCGGTGGGAGCAAACCTCCAGCACCAGGTTGGAACCCTCACTCTGATGCCTGGGTTGCCAGGAAAAAGGGCCCCTGTGTTCTGGATTTGGGGGAGTGCATGTGGTGGGGAGATTTCCTGCAACAGCACATCCCCCTGCCCCAGTCATGGGGGGAGTTTTCTCCACACTGGGAAAAGTCCATCCTGGCAGGTGAATGAGCTGTTGTGGGCACCCAACTGTCCATACAATCCCATCCCTTGGGACCCACGGATTGCTGGGTGAGAACCAAACTGGTGCAGCCTATGGCTCATCCTCCATCCATGCTGGGAAAAGCCCATCCTGACAGCTGAATGGGCTGTTGTGGGCATCTCATTGCCTGAACGATCCTATCCCTTGTGACCCCCAGATCTTTGTGTGAGAAGCTCATACAGATCTCTGTATGAGCCAAGGTGTAACCTATGGCTCTGCAGGCGGAGGGATGTGTGCAGGAAGGATGGTGAGGGTGGGCAGCACTGCCTGGCAGCCCTGACACAGCCTGGCAGCTCTGCTTTGTGCCAGGCTGCTTCCCAGCGCCGGAGCCCGTGCTGGCTCCTCCGTGTGCATGGGCTGTGCATACTAATGGGCTGCAACTGCGGTGCAGGAGCCTGTTCCCTGACAGAGCCTGTCAGAGCAGCCATGGGTTTAGCGAAACCCTCGATGGCACTGCTCATAATTAGAATGGGGTTGGTGTAATCGGGAGCGTGGGGGCTCATTTGCATCTTCTTAACCTTATTTCAAGGGTTTAGGGGTTATCCCTCACCTCTCCCTGTCTGCATTTTGTAGAGGGTTTAGTGATGCTGCTGTTGGCTGGGATTGGGTCCTTCCTCCTGCCTGTTGATGGGACAAGGTTTGGGGCATGGAACAAGCTGCTCCTTGTGGCACCGGAGCCCAGGTTTGAGGGCCACCAGAGCCATCCATAATTGATAACACCCAGGCTGTAACAGGCTCCCACTCTGGGTGAGGAAATCATTTGCAAGCTGGTCTGGATTTCCATGGAACAGGCCTGATCTCCAAAGAGTTTTCTGCCTCTCAACAAATGCAGAGTGTGATGCAGAGAGGCAGAAGGTGATGTTTATCCTTCTGGGCAGGTGGTGGGGATGAGCTTCAGCAAGAAGACAGTGGACACTGCATGCAGGTGTCTGGTCTCCATGGTGCTGAGGTGAGAACTGGGCTCCTCTCCCTTGGTGTGAGCGTGAGGCTGGGGGCAGCCACCAGCTCTAGCCCTGGGGATGCTGGTGACTTTCATGAGTGTGAGAAAGAGCCTGAATAGCCCAAAGGAGACAGTTCATGGTGCAAGGAGAGGACTTTCCACTAGTCTGAGCGCTGGTGCTAAGATTCTCCCAGGAGCAATCTTGGTGAAGTGGTTCTAAAACATGAGGGTACAGCCCAGACTGCATGTGGGGTCCTGTGGGGTGGCCACGTCTACTCCTCTTTAGCCTTAAAACTTGGTTCCTACTGGTCTGTAATGAGAAAGCAGCGAGGCACAGATTTACCCCAATGAAGGATTTTTTGGGAGGGAGGGTCACATCAAGGCGTTTGCTTCTCTCTTGCATCCCAGTTTGAGGGAGAAGATAAACAATCAAGGCAAACTGGGGAGGGTGATGCCATTCAATCTGCTGGGGCTTTGGGAGGATATTGTTTGTGCTTCTTGAATAATGGCTTTTGATGCGTGGTAACACATTGTGGGGGTTTTGATGGCCGATATTACATTTATTTTAAATGATATAATCAGCCCTCGGCGTCTCAGTTGATTTAGTCAATTAAGTTTTTAACCTCGTGTCTTCAATCTCATCTGTGAGCAATTTAAATGTGGTGATTTTAATGAAAGTACAGCTACCTGTTCATTTACCCAGACATAGCATTGCCCTTTGCATTCCTGCTGGTAGGGACTGGGGAGGCTTCCTCTTTTTCATGGAGATGTTTACCGGGCTGAGAACATGAGGAAATGATTGGTGTTAGGACATTTCTGGGGGTTTGGGTGGTTTTTCTTCAGAGGCAGTGATTTCAAAGTGACTTCCAGTCATTTTCCATTGATTTCCAGGCTGTTCAGCCCTGGAGAAGGCTCTAGGAGGAGCTTAGAGCAGCTTCCAGTACATGAAGGGGCTACAGAAAAGATGAAGGGGGGACTTCATATGAGAAGCTCTAGAATAGGGCAAGAGGGATGGATTCAAGCTGAAATAAGGGAGATTTAGATGAGATCTGAGGCAGAAATTTCTCCCTGTGAGGGGGCTGAGGCCCTGGAACAGGTTGCCCAGGGAGGTTGTGGCTACTCCATCCCTGGAAGTGTTCAAGGCCAGGTTGGATGGGGCTCTGGGCACCCTGGTCTGGTGAGAGGTGTTGCTGCCCATGGAAGGGGGTTGGCACTGGGTGAGCTCTGAGCTCCCTCAGAAACCATCCTGTCCCAACCCGGACCATTCCATGAGTCTATGAAGTGACAGGTATAAGATCTTAAGAAAGAACTGCAGGCTTAGCCCTAGTTCAGGGGTTGTGCTTAGCACTCCAGAAGGATTAACCCTCCAAAGCCCAGCGATGCAGCAGCCCTGGGTGACCGGTGCAAACGCCACAGTTTGCCTCGGGAATTGCAGCAGCCTGCAGCAAGTGGCCACTGCCTGGGCTGAGAAGTGTCTGTTGTTAAGAGAAATCAAGATAAACGACCCAGGGATCCTCAGTGCTGCCTTTGCGTGCTCCTGGCCACGCTCACTCCTCCAGCTGGGCAGCCAGCTCTCTGCAGCCTCGGCACAGCCCCTTAGCATAGGGTGAGTGGTTTGGGGGTCCCCTGGGAGAGACAGCTGGTCTGGGAGGGGGAAATATTCTTCTGCCCTGAAGATATCTGAACCCAAGCTCGGACATGTTGGTGTCGTGTTCCTGCCTTATAGGCTGCCATCCCTTAAAATACGTTTGCTGTTGGGTTTGTATTTCTTCGAAGCCGAAATACTCCGGAGGGGCATTATATGTGGTTTTCTTGCAGAAGACAACCTGCCTCCCCCTGAAAAGGCTTGTTTTAAAATTTTCAGAGGGAGACACGAGCGGTTTCTGATAAAAAGCATTTCTATTCATGAGCCAGCAGCTCGCAGAGATTTGCAAGAAATAAATAGGTTTTGGCAGCATAAAAGTCTCTGTCGAACAAGGGGACGGGGAAGGGTTTGAAACTTGATTTGATGCAGTTTGTCCGTGGAATTTCAGTGGAAGTTCTTCGACACAAGTGTCAGGGGATGTTTTCTTGTCAATCCCAGTCCCAAATCTCCTGATACTGGTGAGAGCTGTAACACTCCGGGTGTTATGTTAATGATCTTCTCCTTGACTGTTGCAGCATGTCACTCTTTGGAGATTTATCTCCATCTCACTGTAGGATGTGTTTGCTGCTCACCAGGATGTTGGCTTTGAGCTCCATGCACGTTGTTAACAGGTGAAGGTTACTGTGTTGGGTCTCGGTGGAAAGTTGATTCTTCTCTCAGACTTTCACTTTATTACAGAATCTCAACATGATTGAGGCTGGAAAAGCCCTCTGAGCTTAGCCAGCCAACACCAGGACCTAACATCACCCATTGGCCAGACCAGGGCACTAAGGGCCACAACCAGGCTGGCCTTCAACACCTCCAGAGATGGGGACTCCACCACTGCTCTGGGTCCCTTGAGTCTTTTCCTCTCATGGCTGCCATGGACGTGATGGAGCTGTTGATGGAGCTCTGAGGGCTTTGGAGCTGTTTACCCTGGATTCCAGCAGATACTCTGTGTGTCTGCATGACCTCCCCTCTTTATTCTATCAGAGCCTTACAGAAGGCTCCTTCAGAACCGTAGAGAAGGCTCAGTTGTGCTTGAAGGCTGCTTTAAAATGAGGTTTTTCAGCTCTGCTGAGGAAACACTGGGAGCCAGGGATGCTCAGAGCCACCTTTCTACCTCTATCTCTCTCCCCCCATCCTTGTGGCTGCACCTCTGCTCTCCTGTGCCTAAGGGAGACGGGATGAGCAGTGCTCCTGCCACTTCTCTTTAAGCAGAGCCTCTGCTGTGGCTCTGAAAGCAGAATTAGAGGTAGGGCTTAATCATACAAGCTCTGGAAATACTGCAGATTCAATCTTTTTAAGGAGGGCAGCTAAGCACTTTATTTGCTGTGCAGGAATCTTCAGGGGGTCACAGACCAAAGAACTGGATTTAAAGCTTTTAAATGTCTTTTTTTTTCCCCCCTTTTTTATTGTTGTTATTTTTTTTAGAAGATGTGTTTTTTCACAATACATGGGTAGACAGCAAAGACTTTAAAGCAGTGGCTAAAGTAGCCATAGAGAGAAAAAGGGAGGGAGTGATGACTGGAATGGAGACAGTTGTTGAAAATAGACGTTAATAATGTTGTGTTGAGTTATCTGGCCACATCTAATCCTTAAAACACAGGTTTGCTCTGGGAAATGATTTTTTTGTGGGGGAGGGAGACCTTTCGAGTGTTCTGTGTTTCTCACTGTCTTTGAAGACAAATTTACTCCTCATAGCTCTTTGCTCACTCCATCCCCTCTCCTTCCTGCTGCAGCCCCCGGTGTAGCCGCTGGAGATGCTGGTGGATGCTGTTAATGCCAGGCACTGTGGTTCCCACCACCCCTGGTTGGGGGTCCAGGGATGCTGTTTAAGCTGAGATTGGAATTCTGTCTGGAATTTGGTTTGGGGTGGTTTTTTTCTTCCTGTTGGGGCTGTCTGTGACCTCGGGGGAATCAATGCTGTTCAGGTGCCTCTTAGCCTGCTCGGGGCCATCCACTGCTGTTTGTCTTGCATTTTTCTTCATTTCACGGAGCTGAGGAGATGGATTGGGAAGGTAGACCTGGGATTTAAGGCTGTCTATAGCACTGCTGTGTGAATGATGACCCCAGCTCTGCTGCTGCTCTCGGTGCTGGGAGCTCACAGGGCTGCTGGGGCCAGCTGCAAACCAGCAGCTTGGTGCCGCAGGGTGAGTGACATCCCCAGGAGGGATGCTATGTTCTCCCCGCCCCTGCTCTGACCTGGAGATCAAGAGATACCCACACAGTCATGGTGCTGTGACCACCATGGGGCAAGGAGTGGTGGGTTGGTTTTGAAGGCTCTCCATGGCCCAGGAGACCCTCCTGGAGCTGTGAAGCAGGGCGAGCCTGTGGGACCATGGCTTCTCATGCTGGAGTCTCTGTATCACAGATGCTTGTTACTATAGAAACACCAGGTGGCAATGAGCTTGCTTGGATGGAGGTGGCATTTGTAGGTTGGCAGGAGCCTGGTGCTGCACCTTCCCAACCTGGAACAAGAACTTTTGGTTGGGAGTTGCTGTGTGTGGGAAGGAAGGGTTGGCTTGGCTGGCTGTGCTGGCTGGGCTGCAGCAGGCCAGCTCTGAAGATGCTGAAGGTCATGGCGAGGAGGTCACTTTTGGTGGTCTCTGTTGTCCTCCTCACTGCAGGCAGTTTGTTCCAGCAATGTGGTTTGTTCTCGCGGTCTCTGCACCAAGGACTGACTCATGCTGTTAAAATGGTCTGTGTAGCCCCAGGGGAGACCTCAGACCATCCCTCAAGCACCGTGGCAGCCTTCACCGCCCACCCCATGCTGTGACTCCCCATCTTGCCTTTTAATAGCCCACTTCCACTGAGCAAATGAAGCAGCACCATGGATCCCTCCCCTTGTTCTACCAGTGAATTAGCACTTCATTAATTTAACGAGGGCTCTGCCAGCTGCCCTGACCGTGGACATAGCCAGGCTGGGCTGGACGCGGGGGCTGTGACAGAGCCTGTGCATCTGGGTATGTGGAGGGCTTTGCCCAGGGATCTAGGGGTTGCCAAGGCCCTGGAACCCATGGCCACTGAGAGGAAGGGTGATGGGAATGGCTGGTGCTGCTAAACAGCCCAGGAGGAGGTTGTGCTGGTGTCTTGGCTGTGATGCTGCAGGGTTTCTGATGCTCCAGCATCCTTCACCGCCCCTCTGTGTCAATGCCTTATGGCCAAGGGGGACCGAGGGGCATGTGGTGTCCCTCAGAGGACCTGCCACCCCTCGCTGGGTGCTGGGCAGTGGGACAGCCCTGCCTGGGGCAGTGCCAGCTCCCTGCCAAGGCTCTGCTTGTTGACCGAGTTAAATTTGCAATTTCATGGTTTGGTTACAATGAGTTCAGTTTATAAAATTCATGAGCTGTTAGGAGGTGCTGAGAGCTGAGGATGAGTGAGAAAAACAAGGCTGTGAGGCAGCAGGCAGCGGGGACACGGCTACAGGCACTTGCCAGGGGGGGTCCTGCTTTGGGGTTGGTGTGGGGCTCAGTGTGCAGGGAGCAGAGGGATGGCTTCCCACCACTGGAGAGATTCTTGCTACCATCAGCTGTGTCTTGACCTGCTCACTGGGCTGGAAAGTCTGCAGAGCCCTGAGCTCTTCTCTGGTGGCCTTCAGAGAGTCCTCAGATAAACAGGAATCCTGTCAGAGATGGAGCCCAGATGCTGCTGTGATGAGCTCTTGGAAATGGGAGAGCTCAGCCAGAGCTAGTATGCGGTAGGACTTAGCAGTTTTTTGGGCCTTTGATTGGGAACCCACAAAATGATGTCCATAGCTCAATAGGAGCTCAGTAGGTCTGGGACAGCCCCCCCCAGCAGTCACCCCACAGGTGGAGGGTGCTTGAGTCTTGTGAAATGAGCCTATTTATCCCTTTACATCTTTATCCGATGGGATTTCCTTGCAGCCTCTTCTGTGTCTTTGGGGGCTGACTTGGGAGCAGTGCAGCCCTCTGGTCTCCCCATCCTGCTCCCTGGCTGGCCACTGCATTCTCCATCTCCTTAGCCAAGGCAACGCTCCTCCAGCAGCCTGTGCTGCTGTGCACGGCAGCGGGAATTGAAAGGCAAAGTGACAGGAATGATCTAAACAAATATTAGCCAATTAATATTACATTCTAGGGAGCTGGGAGGGAGGAGGAAAGGAAGGGCTCGCCAGAGGATACCTGTCCTGCATCGCAATGGCCATGAGCTCGTGCGGCACGAGCAGCAGCCGGCAGCGGCGTGTGGATTCTAGTGCTTGTGCCATGTAAGGCTGGGGATGATGATCCTGCATTTCCAGCTTCCTTACTGGTCAGAAAACAGCCCTGGAAGTGCTAAGCTGTTCTTTTTCAGTGTTCCTCAAAAGACACTCATTATTAGTCACTGCATGGTCTGTCACTCTGTGTGGTTATTCATAGACGCAGCCCATAAATAGACACCAAACCCCCTTTTCCCCAGTGTTTATGGGGTTGTAGACTCCCTGGGGTTTGCAATCTCAAAGGCTTGGCAGCATCTGTGCATCTCGTTTAATGAGTGTGGTTAAGGAAGCCCAATGTTTGGTGGTAGAAATGGAGCTGCAGAACAAGGCAGGCAGCTAGATCTCACCAGCATCTCTGAGATATCAAAAACCTCTAACGGGATTTGATCCAGCAGGCACTCAGGGTGTTGATCTCCTTCTGGTGACCTCTCTAGCTTCATGAAGAAATCATGTGGTTGCTGTCAGTGCTCATTTACTATTGCCTTTGGGCAGCATTTGCTTCTCCCTTAGCTTGGTGAACCCCTCCATTTGCAGCCATTCACCACGCGAATGTCTCCCTCTGAAGCCTTTGGGCTGTTTGGAGCTCCTCATGGCTTCATTGCAGAGTTTCTTTCTCAGTAACCCTGTTTAAGATGTAGGACCCAAATGGACTTTGTGGCCCATCAGCATGGTTGGAGCCCATCTGGAAGGAGGTCTCACGTTTGTACCTTGCTACTGGGTCATGTATTTTCCATCCAAAGTCGTTAATCACCTAATTTGTGTTCAGAAGCATCAGATTTGGGGTTCCAGCTGTGCCAGCACAGAAGACGCTCCTTGCTAATGAATCCCAGACTTGAAACGTCTTCTATGCATGCGAGGGGACATGAAAGCTCAGGGAGAGGACAAGACTTTATGGTGCCTCAGGAAATTGGGAGCAAGGGCAGGATGGAGCAAAGAGATGAGACCACCCGCAGCTCCCGGCACATTGTGCTCCATCCCGTATCCAAATGGGAGTCTTTTAAGAGGATTATCAGGTGTCTGCCTGAATTACCGCGACACAAACAGTCGCTCAGAAGATGTACATTCATTTGAAAGGTCAAGTACAGCTCATTTCCGCCGCTGGTATGCCAGGGCTTTCTCCTTTCAACTCTCCCTTCCTTAATGAGATTCTTGTTTCCCAGGATTTGATGAAGTCAAATGTGTGGAGATGGGTTTTGTGAGCATCTTCGCCCTTTTATCTGCCCATCCTTTGAACGTGCTGTGCTGGACAACAAAGGCGCAGCGGGGTGGCCGGCCTGGGCGGCTTTGCCGGCAGAATGAGCCTTTTTGGGAGAAGGAGGGATGGAGCAGGGTTGTGCCTCACTAGGACTGTTGATGGAGATGTGCAAAGGGAGATGGGGGCTCTCATGGCTTTGAGAAGACCCTTGGCCCACTGTGACAGAAACGACAGCAGGAAGAGAGCTGCATTTGGCCTGGCATCCTGGCAGAAGAGTGTTTCTTGATTAAATTAATGTGTATTGATATTTCTCCCGGTGTTTTGACTTGGCAGGCTGTTTAAATTCAGGCTTGTCACAACAAAATACAAAGGAGGTTGCTCAGATTGATTTTTTTTTTTCCCTTCTTTAATCCTGTCTCTGAAGAAAAGTATTTTAAAATCTTTTCTTTTATTTATTTAATTTTGGGGGTTTTTTTTAGCGCTACTTCCAGGTTGACAGCCAGAGAAGGCTGCGAGTGTTCAAGCTGTTGTGCAAATAATGATGTTAAAACGCCGAGCATACATTATCGGGGAAGGTGCTCCTTGATTCTGAAGTAGGAATCAATTTTCTGCGTCACAAAATTACCGACGTCGGAGTCTGCCGCGGTGATTTAGTCCCTCGAATGACGGTGCTGTGACTGCCAACCTCCTTTCTGCCCCACTCCTAGAGAGTTTCTGGTTTCCCTTTATTTTGGTGATGAGTGAAGCTTTGGGCTCCTCTTTGTTGTTGGTTGGTGCTGACAGTCCCTTCCGATGCCTTCAGAGGCGTTTTAATGCAAGCGGCGGCGTCCCCAGCCGCCCAAGGTAAATCGTGTAGTCAGAAAACCAAATATTGAATAATGACTGAGGGAAGGATTAGGGGAGACAGGGAAGGAACAAAAGAGAGATTCTCGACTGTGTTGAACACAGAATTGAGAGACCAAGATGTGCAAAAAGGTTTTCTCTCCACAGCCGGTGAGGACACGGATTAGAGGGGATTCTTCAAGGTCTGGGGTCTCCCCACTGAGTTTAGGCTAGGAGGTGCCTAAGTATCTCCTCAAACCCAACCTTTTAAACAAGGTTGACTCCTCTGAGCTTTTTCTGTTGGAAATAAAAGTGGTTTGAGAGTAGAGAATCACAGACTGGAGGGGTTGGAAGGGACCTCTGGAGATCATCTAGTCCAATCCCTCTGCAGAACAGGTTCTTCTAGATCAGATCCCACAGGATCGCATCGGGGTGGGTTTGGGATGTCTCCAGAGGAGACTGTACAGGGACCAGGCTCTGCTACCCTCACCAGGAAAAAACCTTTTCCTTGTGTTCAGATTGAACCTCCTGGGTTCCAGTTTGTGCCCATTACCCTTTGTTCCATGACTGGGCACCTCTGAGAAGAGTCTGGTCCCATCACCTTGACATCATCCTGTCTCGTTGTGGGAAGATGTAAATACTAACATGACAGGCATGGAACTTCTCTTGTGCTTGGTGGTTTTCTCAGTCCCTCTAGAAGTTCTAGAAGTAGTTGAGTTGCAGTAACCGTGGGGTGGCCAGCTGCTGAGTGCTCACAGGAGGAGAGAGAAATAGCCTGGAGGAACGAGGTTCTGATGTTGCACAAAACCTTATGCAAATACCTTCTGTATAGCTGGGAGAAAATTTAGAGCTCCTTTAAATCTAAGAGTTGGAAATTTGTCTGGGAAGCTGTAAATTCAGTAGATGTCTGCAATAAATTCAAAACACTAGCTGGAGAAGAAGTGCCGGTGCTCAACTGTGGCAGAAGGAGATACTGGAACTTCTGCTGGTTTCTTCTTTCATTCCTGTTTGGTCCAGAACAGGTTGAAATGTAGCTGAGGATAAATTGCAGGGTGATGATTTACATGGCAGGTGACACTGGCAAGCACATTATTCTAGGGGGAAGCATGAGATGGGATGTATTTGCTGCCTGTCTGGGTAAATTATCTACTCCGGGATGCCTGGCATGTGCTTGTGTAGAAAATGCCTCTGTCCAAAATAGCTGATAAAGTGGATGCAGAGAACAAGAGTTAATAGATGCAGCCCCCCCATGGCTGTTGCCGCATCCCTCACACTGAACTCTCTTTAACTCCCTCTTTGGAGAAAGTGATGCTGGAGGTGATGGGAAGTGAAGAAGCTGGTTTCAAGCGAGCCAGCACGCGGACAAATTTCATTTCTGCTCTAGAGGTGAGAAGAGCCGGGGAAAGGAGACGGCTCTGTGTTCCCACAGACACCAGGGTGCTCGCAGCTCCATCCGTTGTGATAGTGGAGCTGCAGAGGCCAAATCCTCATCCCACCTCTTCTGCTTAATGGGGTTAAAACATCCCAGCCCGTGAGGGAACCATCTCATTTAACATCAAACAAATTATCCTGTGCTGGCTGCTCCTCTTTCTCAGTCTTGTCAGGTGGGCTGTGATTTACTCTTAATATTTATCCCTCTTCACTTTAGATTTCTTACTGATGAGTGAAGCCCCCTGCAAAATAATGAAGTGGAGGTGCTAAACTCTGGAGCTTGTGCCACAGGCGGCGACGCTCCGGGAATTGAAATGCAGTTTTCAAGACCTAACCTCCACCGTGTTAGTCGTTGGTGACCCTTCACGTAGAGACTGCTCTGGGCCGTATCTATTATGGATGGATGGATGGATGGGTGGATGGATCACTCATGTTTCCAGGAGGCTTTTTTTTTTTAGTGGTTTCTTTTTATTCTCCCCTGGGCAGGTTGCAGGATGATTGCTTTTTATTTGTGTGTGTGTGCCCACAGAGAGCCGAGGATCTGGCTTTGAGTCTCTACTTCTGTTATCTAGCAGGTACTGTAGGTGGATGTGTAAATTAGTGTATCTCTGTTTACATAGAAATGGATGTATAGTATAAAAACAATTTCCTTGCAGAAGACTCATTCTGCCTCCAGAAGATGTTTGAATCTTAACGCAAGACAAGTAATTTAATCCCCCAAAACCCATACGTTGTTTGCATCTCATTCTTTCCAGCAAATTTTACCTTCATCAAAGGATAAATCAACTTGTAGCAGCTATTGACAGCTATTTAAGCTGGAGAATTCAACAGCTTAATTAGGGAAAAATATATTAGGGGCTCTGAGAGATGCTAACTCGTTCAGTGCCTCCTGCTGGGGATGTCTGCATGGTCCGCTACCCTATAAGCAGTGTGTCTGGGGCTCTGTAGATCACCTTCAATTTGTTTGTGCTTGCTGCTGCTTTTGTCTGATACTGCACAGTAAAGACTGCTGTGATGATGGTGGGACTACTCCTGCCCTGGTAGACCTTCATTCTCTTCCAAAAAGTCTTTTTTTTTTTTTTTTTTTTTTTTTTTTTTTTTAGACCAAAGCAAGATAATTGTTTTTGTTATTGAGGCGTCTGCTAGACTGCCCTTGTGACCAAGAAGGCCAATGGCATCCTGGGGTGGATTAGAAGGGAAGGTGGTTAGTAGATCAAGAGAGGTTCTCTCCCTCTACTCTGCCCTGCTGAGACCACATCTGGAATCTTGTGTCCAGTTCTGGGCCCATCAGTTCCAAAAGGACACAGAACTGCTTGAGAAAGTCCAGCACAGAGCCACAGAGATGAGGGAGTGGAGCATCTCCCTGATGAGGAAAGGCTGAGGGAGCTGGGTCTCTTGAGCTTGGGGGGAAAAAAAAAAGACTGAGAGGAAACCCCATTAATGTTGGTAAACATGGAAAGGGCTGTGTCAGGATGGAGGACCCAGGCTCTGCTCAGTGGCACCCAATGATAGGACAAGCGGCACTGAGCGTGAGATGGAACAGAGGAGGTTCCACATCAACAGGAGAAGGAACTTCTTCCCAGTGAGGGTGATAGAGCCCTGGAATGGGCTGCTCAAGGTGGAATTGTGGAGTCTCCTTCTCTGGAGCAGGTGTTAAACATCTTGGCCATGTTCCTGTGCAACTTGATCTAGGGAATGCTACTGTGGCAGGGACACTGGACTGGATGATCTTTTGAGGTCGCTTCAAATCCCTAATGTTCTGTGATTCTATGATCTCTTCCTGAAGCATCTGGTGGCTCTGGACTGTCTGTGAGCATCTCCATCCTGACCCCCAGGTGGTGGCTTCTTTGAGAATGGAATATAATCATAGACTGTTGGGTTGGAAGGGACCCCCAAGGGGCACCTAGTCCAACCTCCCTACTACAAGCAGGGTCATCACTCACCAGACCAGGTTGCCCAGAGCCCCAGCCAGCCTGACCTTGAATGGCTCCAGGGCTGAGTTCCCCACCACCTCTCTGGGCAGCCTGTTCTGGGGATCCTCCACCCTCAGACTCAACAACATTTTCCTCCTGTCCAGCCTCAACCTGCCCTTTTTGAGCTTCAAACCATGAGCCCTCATCATATTGTTCCCTGCCATTCCCAGTCTTCCCCAGCCTTCTGACAGCCCCTTTCAGGGGTTGGAGGTTCACTATAAGGTCCCCCTGCAGTCTTCTCTCCAGGCTGAACAACCCCAACTCTCTCAGCCTGTCCCCAGGGCAGAGTGGCTCCAGCCCTTTTAGCATCCTCATGGTCTCCTCTGGACCTGCTCCAGCAGCTGCTCACCCTTTTTGGTGTTGGGTGCACCACAGCTGGATGCAGGACTTCAGGTGAAGTTTCACCAGGGCAGAACAAAGGGGCAGGATCCCCTCTCTCGATCTCTGGCCACATTTCTGCTGAAGACCAGGATGCAGCTGGCCTTCTGGG
Organism: Phoeniculus purpureus; assembly: GCA_028565055.1. NCBI lineage: Eukaryota > Metazoa > Chordata > Aves > Bucerotiformes > Phoeniculidae > Phoeniculus > Phoeniculus purpureus. The sequence goes on along the minus strand of JAOXOE010000856.1, from coordinate 2,849,651 downwards.
CTGCCCACTGGTGGCCCATGGCCAGCTCTTCACCCACCAGTACAAACAAGTCTTTTTCCAGAGGGCTGCTCTCCAACAGATCTTCCCTCAGCCTGTCATTGTGGTCTGGTAGTCATGGACTCATAGCTGGCATCAAGAGTAGAGTCGAGTCAAGTCAAACAGAATAGAGCAGGCTAGAAAAGAAGAGGTGAGGAGCAGCGTTTCCCAACAACCCCCTCCTCTCTTCCCATTCAGCTCCATTCATGTGTGTTGTTTGTACATTGAAGGGGAGGGAAAAGGCACCGGATAAAAGCGCAAAGCCATGAGTCAGACTGAATCTTCTGTTGTGCCTCCTTCTTTTCCAACAACAAATACCACGAGGAGTGTGTGGGGAGCTTCTGGGGCTGCAGCAGCTATGAAACCATCTAGAAAGTGGATGTCAGTAGTGTTTTCTTTGCAGCAGGGCTTGCCAAACCTGACTTCTCTCTCAGGCTTTTCCCCTGGGTGGACGTGTGGATCCAGGATACCTAGAGATGAGATGGCTACAGGATGGCTACAGCAAATAAGATGTTTTTCTTGCACAGGCTGTGACTTTGCAGAGCTGAACTCCCCAAGGCATTTAGCATGTGGGATGGTGATGGGTTACAACAGAAAAACAATGTTTGGTTAGTTTAGGCTTCAACTCGAGGTACTCAGATGAAACAGAGTTGATATAAGGAGAGTCTTGCTTAGAGAGAAGAGTATTGTCAGCTCAGACCAAAGTGTTCTCCATCTGTTCCTGGAGCTGTTAAGAGCCAATATTAGATATCTCCACTGCAGGCTGGGAGTCTGTGAGTGCTCATGGCAAAAGATTCTTGTGGGAAGTTTTGCCTTTTGGGAGGTTAACTCACAGCCAAACCAGCAAAGTGAAGTGTTCCTGGTGGTGCTGCAGTGAGCACAGAGGAGGGCAACCAAGGGCCGGCAGAATAACTCTTATGAAGAGTGATTGAAAGAGCTGGGACTATTTAGTTTGAAGAAGAGGGGGTTGAGGGAGACTTCATCCCTCTCTACAACTATCTGAAAGGACGTTGTGAAGAGGTTGGTCCTAGTCCCTTCTCTCAGTGCATTCGTGACAAAACAAGAGGGAAGGGCTTCAAACGGCGACACGAGAGGTTTAGTCTAGACTTTAGGAATTTTATTTTTCACAGAAAAGAGTAGTCAGGGCTTGCAACAGGCTGTCTGGGGAGGGGGATGAGTCCCTATCCCTGGAGGTGTTTAAAGGTTGTTTAGATGTGGTGTTGGGAGATCTGGTTTAGGGGTGAAGTCTGTAGAGTAGGATTGATGTTTGGACTTGATGATCCCAAGGGTCTTCTCCAATCTATATGATTCTATGTCTAGTATCAATTTAAGTTCTTCCACCTTTCTCTGAAGGGACAAGGCTAAAAGGGGAAGGTAGAAGGATGGAAAATCTCCTTGTCACCAACTTGAAAATCTTGGGCTTTTCACAAGGGCCTGTAGTGATAGGAAAAGAGGCAATGGCCTGAAACTGAGAGGGTGGATTTACATTGGATATTAGGAAGAAGTTCTTTACCATGAGGGTGCTGAAGCCCTGGAACAGGTCGTTGTGTTCAAGGCCAGATTGGATGGGGCTCTGGGCATCCTGGACTAGTGAGAGGTGTTGCTGCCCATGGCAGGGGGTTGGGACTCAGCGATCCCTGAGGTCCCTTCCAGCCTAGACAATTCTGGGATCTTCTAATGACACAAGAAGTTCTTCCCTTGCTCTCGGAACTTGTAACAAATGACAGACCTTGGAAGTTTTTCTTCTCCCACCTCATGTTTTTTTGCTCCACGACAGCGCAGAGGACGTGGTTTGACTGCTGAGGGAAATGACGACACTCAGAAAGTTGAGAAGAGGTCTTGTGGCAGGCTAACACCTTGGATTGCTTGAAACTTGATGTTGAGACATATATACACAACTCTAGTTTGTCATCGCAGATGGCTTGTTCCGTGGTGGCAGGTGCCTAGCGGCGGCTGTGCCCCACGCGCGCGTGTGTGCCCGTGTGCGTGTGTTTGTACAGGCACAGTTCTTCTTCCCTCAGCACAACGATTTCCTAACGATCTCTTACCCATCCAAGACAGATTGCTTTTCATGGTTCAGCGCTCGCAGCTCAGGCATCCATTTTAATCAATAAAACAGTCAAAAGAGAGAATAGATTTACTTGTTTCTGGTTTTTTACATTTAATTGAAAATTTTCAAGTGATTACAAACATAGATATTGTATGGATTGCGGAGTTTAGAAGACAATAAGTGCCCAAAGAAAAATCTCCCCATAGCCAAGCTGCTTCTCCCTTTTTGATGCACAGTGATGTTTGGTGGTTTGTGCCTGGCTGTGTTCTTTCTTCTCCTTTCTCATGGCTTGTAAAGAAATGGGATGGATTTAGTGGGGTTTTATCCAGACATCACAGGGAGTGTTTGGGCTGGTTTGGGATGGACACCAAAGAATCCACTTAGCTGTGATAAAGGAGAATTGCCCTTCATAAAATCATGGGGTTGGATTTTATGAAGGGCACCTAGTCCAACTCCCCTGCAAGAAGCAGGGCCATCATTCACCAGACCAGGTTGCCCAGAGCCCCATCCAGCCTGACCTTGAATGTGGCTCCAGTGATGGGGCCTCCACCACCTCTAGGAGAGACCTCATCACTCTCTACAGTTATCTGAAAGGACAATGACTATGAGCCAGCAATGTGCTCTTGTGGCCAAGAGAGCCAACAGCATCCTGGGGTGGATCAGAAGGCAGGGTTGTTAGCAGACCAAGAGGGGTTCTTCTCCCCCTCTACTCTGCACTGGTGAAACCACATCTGGAGTACTGTGTCCAGTTCTGGGCCCCTCAGCTCAAGAAGGACATAGAGCTGCTGAAGGGTGTCCAGATGATGAAGGAAGTAGAACACCTCCCTTATGAGGAAAGGCTGAGGGAGCTGGGTCTCTTTAGCTTGGAGAAGAGGAGACTGAGGGGTGACCTCATTAATGTCTATAAATATGTGAGGGGTGGGTGTCAGGAGGATGGAGCCAGGCTCTGCTCAGTGGCATCTAGTGATAGAACAAGGGGCAATGGGTGTGAGCTGGAACATAGGAGGTTCCATATCAGAAGGAACTTCTTCACAGTGAGGGTGACAGAGCCCTGGAAGGGACTGCCCAAGGGGTTTGTGGAGTGTCCTCCTCTAGAGACATGTAAAACCCATCTGGATGTGTTCCTGTGCCACTTGGTCTAGGTGATCCTGATTTGGCAAGGGGATTGGACTAGATGATCTTTTGAGGTCCCTTCCGATCCCTAATGATTCTATGATTCTACATTGACCTCCCGGACTTAACTGGACGAGAAACAGAATATCCAGTGTCTTCAAGCAATTCCTGAAAGAATGTGTCTTTTGGACAATGTTTGAAAGAGACCTAAGAAAGCCTGGTGGGTTAGGAAAGCAGAAGACACTCTCTAGTTAATTGAATTTCTTGGTACAGAAACAAAAGACTGAACTTAAGGTCACTTAGAAATCTAGTCTAACTGTATCTGAGGCTGCATACCGGGACCTTCTTCCTTCACACAAGCTCATGCCAAAACTCTCTAGAGGAAAACAGAAGAGCAGGAACAGAAAACACAGCTGAGAAAAGAAAAAGCCCCTAGACTTGTGCAATCCATTCTGCATGCTTGACTCGAGTTTTAAGCAAAGGTGTCAGTTCTCATTTTTTATAAATCAGTTCAGCAATTCCTCCCTGGGAGGTAACTGCTCAGACTTCTCACACGGTTACTCTCCTAGGGGAATCTAATTTCTCAGTTTCAACATGCCCAAGGCATCTGCTTTCCTTGCCGACGAGACACAATCTATCTGTCACTGACATCAGAGGAGTTATCAGACATTTGACAGCAGCGATGTTTTGCTCTGAACATAACTATCACGTCAGCAAAAACAATGCGGCAGCTTACCAGGAAAGTTGTGAAAGGGAGGACTTGGAAAGCTTTCATTTGTGTAAAAATAATAACAATTAAAATCAATATTGCATTTATTTGTTTGTGTTTTAATAAATTGATTTTTAAGGCAGAAAAAGGCCACTTGGTCACAGGACGTTCTGCCTGGGAATGCCAAGGAGACAGAGAAGAGATTATTGCTTGGCAGAGCTTTACATTAATTATAGATAAACTAGGAAATAATTTGAAACTGTTACTGGGAGAAAAGTTGATCTTCACGGCAAGAAACGACATTTGGAATATTTTTCTTTTGTATTTAAAGAAAACTTTCAGATACTTCAGTACTCGGCTCCTTTTGGCTGGTATTTCAGAGAATGAGATTCAAGCACTAACAAACCTGCACATGAGCATTTTGGCTTCAGGGCTCTTAACTGCTTACTGGAGACACAGACACCCTGTCAGTACTACAGAACACAAATCACATGCTTTATGTACTTTGAAAAAAGAAGTGATTAACACAGTGGAGGCCAATTTGAGTTAGAGGATTTCTAAGTCCAAGTTTGGCTCTGCAACAGGATTTCAGCTTTCACTCGTACCACTTAGATTCTTCTTTCTCAGTGCATCTAACATAAAGAGCATGGCTGCATTTACAGCTTTAGAAATACTATTGTAAAGATTCTAATTACCACTTTGTTTTGCCTTAAAGCAAAAATTCCACTTTCAGATGTGTGAAAAATAGGTGAACTTCAGCAAAATGTCCTCTGAGGTGTTTTTGTTGTTTAAGTGAAACCGGTGCCACTGAGCTGCCTTCGTGCTCAGGACACAACCGTGGTTTGATTAGTGTCTGCTGCACTCAGCACCTGTCTCCTCAATTTTTATAGTGAGCAGCAGCACTTTGTTCTCCTGAAGGTTAATGTGGACCTTGGTAAGGTAACACACAAGACTTTCTTGGTCATTCATTCTTGATGCTTATAAAACCAAATAACATCATATAGCTCATAATGTAATTGTTCTCATCAGGAGGGAATCAGGTGACTGAGAACTTTGGTGAGTCCAAAGAATTCACTTAAATTGATAGCACTTCCAGTTGGGAAATACAAGTTAACTTGGAGGAAGCAGACAGCAATTTCAGGTTTTTTTCACTATTTTACCAAAGCAATGGCCATAAAGATTTCTTTTCCTTCTTTAAAATCAGAAATTAGCAATAGCCACAACACAAGACACTGCAGCTGTTTGTATCGCAGTACTGGATTGAAAGGCCATCACCAGATGACAATAATCTCACAGCGCTAGCTAGACATCAGTCCACAAAGTGTGCTTGCTGCCTGGAAAGCAAATTGTGTCCTGGGCTACAGCAAAAGCAGTGTGGCCAGTAGGTCAAGTGAGATGACCCAGCTGATCCGCTCCAGTCTGCAGACACCTCACCTGGAGTACTGCATCCAGCTCTGAAGACCTCTGCACAACAATGACATGGACCTATTGGACAAGGTCCAGAAGAGACCACAAAAAAGATCAGAGGGATAGAACCCCTCTGCTATGAGGGCAGGCTGAGAGAGATGGGTTTGTTCAGCCTGGAGAAAAGGCGGCTCTGGAGGGACTTTATTGCAGTCTTCCCGTACTTAAAGAGGGCCTATAAGAAAGATGAGGATGCTCATTTAGCAGCCCCTCTTGTAACAGGATAAGGGGTGATGGTTTTAAACTAAATTCAGAGTAGATTTAGAATCATAGAATCATTAGGGATCGGATGGAGCCTCAAAAGATCATCTAGTCCAATCCCCCTGCCACAGCAGGATCACCCAGACCAACTCACACAGGAACACATCCATATTGTTTTCTAGAAGTTCTAAGCACCTGCAACACAAGCTTTAAGATGAAAGTACCTTCCCCACTGTAAGTCACTATAGAATCATAGAATCAGTCAGGGCTGGAAGGGACCTCAGGATCATCCAGTTCCAACCCTCTCACCATGGGCAGGGACATCCCACCCTAGATCAGGCTGGCCAGAGCCTCATCAGCCTGGCCTTAAACACCTCCAGGGATGGGGCCTCAACCACCTCCCTGGGCAAC
>JAOXOE010000856.1:2819760-2843567 GCA_028565055.1 Phoeniculus purpureus | reverse complement strand
CCCCCCCCCCCCCGACAGGGCCTCCCCTATCTTGAAAAGAAATCCACTCGGTAGCTCTCAAAATCCGCTGAAAATCCCCCAACTCTTTTGCGATTTATCCTGTCCCACTGAGAACCTTACCTCTCAAAGCCTGCCCTAAAAGGAGGATGATTTTAACGCAACCATCACCAACCCAAAGCTGAACACTGACATCGCTGAAAGTACAAAGGGCTGTCTCTTGTAGTGAAGCCAACAAGCAGTCGGACGACGCGTATGCTCTTACACCCCTGAAACCAACGAAAAGGAGTCCTGTCACACGGGTACGAAGCAGTAGCACCCAGCACTCAAGAGATGCCTCCACGCACACACACGGGCAAACAAGAACAACTCTGACTCGCTCAGCCAGCTGCTGCCGCTGCTCCCTGCTCTGCTGCAGTTATCTGTCCTGCAATGCCTTCGCGGGTTTGCGGCCGAGATAAACATCGGTACCTACCCTGGCTTTGGCTGCGGTGCCGACTCAGCCCGCCGAGAGCTCCCAGACCAGCGCTCCTCTACCTCCCACAGGCAGGGTCGGTGTTCTCGCCCATAAACGCGGTGGCGTCTCAAGCCCAACTGGCCCACAGTGACAGCCCGTTTCGGCTTCGCTGCGCCGGGAAGTTTCTCTTCCTTCCCCTTTCTCAGCTCAGACGCTCTGTGCCCGAGCAGGGCTGCCAGCCCCTCCCTCACACGACAGCTCCGCGCGACCCCCCGACCCTCCTTCACACCAGCGCTCCGCGCGCCCCTCACACCCTCCTTCACACGAGAGCCCCGCGCGCCAACCCGACCCTGCGTCGCACGAGAACCCCGCGCGCCCCCTCAACCCTGCCTCGCACGAGAGCCCCGCGCGCCCCACAGCAGCCTCCTGTCTCCGCTCCCAGGGCCGGCCCCGGGCTCGTGTCAGGCCAACTCGCGGGGCCGGGCGGCCTCCCTGGGCCGGCCCCGGTGCGCGGCCCCAGGCTCAAGTTTCAGTGGCAGCTGGAGCGGCGGCGGGGAGGATCCCGGCCGCCTGCCCAGGCGTCCCTGGAAATCCCAGCGTCGCAGCACTGCCGCCCTGACCGCGCCAGTAGGGCTGCCCCCAGCTGCTGCCGGTGCACGCCGCGGTCGGCACTGCAACCCCCGGGCCTCGCAGCGCCGCAGACGGGCACCAGCTGACACAGAAACACCCTGTGAGCCTACGCAGACTTTTTTCACCCCCTTTTGTATTCTCACCTGTGATGCCTCTGTAAGCAGTTCCCCGCACTCTTAAGTGGTCTTGGTTCATCTATTTTAAGCAGCCAGCGCCTTTGAAACTTGGTGCCATGGCTGAGAATTGTACGGGACTGGCAGGGGTCTCCATGGGACCTGCCTGGGGGCCTTCTCCACAGGCCAGGCTCAGCACAAATCGGAAGGGGAATGACGATGGCAAGGGCACCTGTAATTGGGTTTCAGGAGCTGCCGTTTGCTCCTGGATGACTCTGTGAGCATGAGGCTGCACTCGTCCTCATGCTCAAGACAGGGCAATGATGTGTAACCTCTGCACTGGTTTTAGGTGGAAACACAACTTCTCTCAAAAAATACTTACTGTGTGTTACTAGTCTCTTGTTTCAGATCCCTATCAGGAGGCAAAAAGCAGTTTCTAATGCTATACCACAATGAGAGCATGAGAAAAAATTACTACTAGTAATAGTTGAAAACAGCACATTACACTTTCAAGCCCAAGCAAGGTTCTGCATACTGTTCACATTAATAACCAAATCAGCTGCAAGTACCAGGTACATGTTGTTCCTCTAATGACTGGAGCTGGCAAATCTCTTGAAGCTGGAAAACACAGAATCTCAGCATCTGGTAAGTGTGCGGCTTGGGCAGACCTAGATACACAACCACCGACTTCCCTCCCGTGATGTGATCTGTTTCTCACAATTCTGCATTTGCTGCTTCCAGCTTCACCCAATGTGACAGCACTAAAAACATCCTCAGAACTACAAGAATTAGTTGCAGCCTTTTGAAAGTTATCACTTTTCTAACAAATTCCTCAGAGTGAAGTTTTTCGGTAGATTAGGGCTGAAGAACATTTACATACTGTAGCATGTGACACATTATAGCTTGCAGCAGTGATAATGGGATCCCATTGCACTGCAGCAGCAGCACTTGTAACAGAAAAGATATCTTTCAGCTGCCTGGTTACTCATAACAAATAAAATCTCTAAACTCTGCTTCTCACTAGTCCCGCAAGAACGGCTGAGACCTGCAGCAGGTAGCCAAGATGTCACTGCACGAATGAATGTGAATATCCAAGATGCTTTCACCTTCCCTGCTTGTCATGAGATAGTGTTGGCCAGAAACGAGAAGTAAGCAAGCCATTCAGCAAGAGGAATAGTACCTGCTTCTATCACAGAAAACAAAGTCCACAGAAATAAGAGGGAGGCAGAGCAAAGCCATTCTTTCTGCCGAATTCAGGTGTTCAGAAATCTGCCAGATTTAGAGTCCTTAGCACTGGGGACAGCATGCTGCACCCTGCTAATATGTAGCTTGTCCCAATAGCCATAGCAGTTGGAAGCAACAACTGAGTCTTGCTGACCCTATGCCCGTGTAATATTTTTTGAAGGAGTAAACAGGTTACAGAGACACATAGCTACTCAGGAAGATTAAGTAAACATGCCCAAACCTTAGATGGCGAGAATTTAACACACACACTGAGCAGGATACCTGAACTGGTGTTTGGTTTGGGCAGCTGCCAAATGCAGGCTCACAGGGAGAACAGCCAGAATGACATACTAGAAAAAACATTTTTCAGTGGGTTGGAGAGCCTTCCACCATCAAGGACCATGCCTCCTCTGATGAGGTGCCTATACTGTGAAGCCTCACTTTATGCTTCACAGTAATAAACATTTATATAAAAACTTAATTCAAGAATTTCTGTAACATTTGTAATTCACTTACAGATGAAATCTGTCTCATCTCCCCAGTGTCTGGAATATTGTGGAAGATACAAGATTTTTAAACAACACTGGTTCAATTTTTGTTGAATATTTTTGAGTACTCTCATACTACTATTTCTTCATTCAATATTACAGATGTCAATAAGGAAAGAACTGGAATTTAATATAGCAAGTTCCAGCAAAATTTAAGGCCAGAAGGCAAAAATCACAACCACAGCTCACCAAATAAATATCCTTCTCTATCATTAGTCTTCAGCAAGAAAAGGACAAGACACTCAGAATTATTTGATGGTACCCTGAAAAGTAGCTTAAATCTTTATTTTCACAGAAACAGATTCTGCAAGATGTTTCACAAATTGGTAAAGCTACTGACAGTAATAGCCAAAGAGCATAGACATGTGAATGCTCCAAGACAGGTCCAAAATCTGGCACATTTGAAAATGGATTGAAAAGTATCTGATCTTCTCTACATATACTGGAAACTTATAGTCAACAAGAATGTTTGTGCTTCTTGGAGTCTATCAAAATCTAGACATCTGGCTAAGAATCATTTTGTCTCAAAGAACCCCTAGGACTCCAGACAGTTTCGCTTCCACTTCCTTCAACTACAGCAATATATTTTTCACCAGTTGGTAGATTTCCTTATAACTTCTTCCAGCCTGGTATTGGCAACTGAATCTCACACGTAACTTCTAGTTGCATTCAAGCAACGTATTTTCTACCCGCATGTTCTCTTACAACTTTTATACACATGTTGAGGGGGGGTATCCGTGTCCCAATCTATTAAACTAAGATCTGCATGCCATACATCAAACCACATGGGAGAACCATAATATTCAGTTTTGGAAAAGGTTTTGCATCACTTACCTCTTCCTTTTAAATCCAAGTGCTCAGCGTAACCCAGAGTTTAGGCCAAATATTAGTATTCAGCAGATTTCCTCCTCTTCTAAGAGCTCACATTTCATGTCCAGATTGTTGAGTCTAGAGTTGTACTAAAATAGGAAAAGTTGAAGGAGTTGTACTAAAATATGAAAAATATGAAAGTAGTACTAAAAATATGAAAAACAAAATGAGGTTGTGCTGGATGTACAGCAGAGAGCTGATTCAACTATGTTCTGACTGAGGAGAATACAGTCACCAATCCTTGAAATTATACTAATGGCTTCAAACTGAAAAAAGTGCCAGAAGACACAAAATAGAGCTTCAGTAGATATTGAGGTGATTTATGGTTAGTGCAGAAACAAGACAACCAAGGTACTTCAACAAAGCTTTAAAATTAATCACAGAATATTAAAGATTGGAAGGGACCTTGAAAGATCATCTAGTCCAGTCCCCTCACCACAGCAGGATCATCTAGATCAAGTCACACAGGAACATATCCAGGCAGCTTTTAAACATCTCCAGAGAGGGAGACTCCACAACCCCCCGGGGCAGCCCCTTCCAGTGCTCTGTCACCCTCACTGGGAAGAAGTTCCTTCTATTAAGTAACTAGGCAACAAACATCATCTCTTTCACAAGACTGTTGCCAGGATATCAGATCTGATGTTATGTTATTTGGTTTTGACTTCCTAAATGTCTTCCAACATTGCTCTAAGATTACTTTGGAAATAGCTTTTACTATCATAAACATACTATTCTTTTCCTGACATAAAGCAAATTTTATTTGGGTTCACAGGACAGGTGGAAGGTGGTCAGAAGCACATAACACAAGAATATCTATTCCTAAAAGAAATGACAGCAGGTAGAAAGGAATAAAAATTAAAATCCTGCTTCTAATGTAGCACTTCCAACAGTGAGTCTTGATGTACTGTAAGTCAAAGATCAAACCAGTACATTCAGGATCCTATTTACACAGGACAGTTTAGAGCAGAACATTTTACTTAAATTCCTGTCTGTATATAGAGTAAAACCTTTAAATATGCAGATAGCGTAGGTTTTCTTCTTGGTTTGACAGTGGGCATTTCACAGAGTGCTTAGTGCCACACAAAAATATTGTTGAGGTTTAAACATATTAAAAAAACCCCTCAAGAATAGGATCCTTCTACAAGCTGAAATTCATATGGAAAAAATTTTACCTATCTCTGCTGGGAAAACTGACATTGAAAAAAAATTTCTTCCCCTTAAAAATTAACAGCTAATTCTTAATTCTCCAACACATCACATAAAACTCCTCAGTTGTCCATTTAGCATCTGCAGCAGCCTAGCTGAAAATAGCAAACCCAAAAATACTATGTATAGGGTGATATGTGTTTTGGTGACACATGTAAAACACACGCACACAGGAATGCAGCAGAACTTAACAGTATCGGTGCGTTCATCCTAACTAGAGGAGAGGATCACCTTCTTTTCATAGATGCAGAATCTAAACAACTCCAGCTTCAGCCTGAACAACTTCACCTGAACAACATACTGGCTTAAGCAGTACAAGAAATAAGAACCCAAACTATCTCACCACTGTCTAAAGAATCTTCTAAAGTCACTAGGAGTGAACATTATTCATCAACAGTAAACAAAGCTCCAGTTTACTTTGCTTTTCAACAGGCTGAACAGAAAAAAACCCCACAAGCATCCGCCCCTTAAAGCAAGAACAAATTTCCAACAACAGGTAATTCAGACAAACCTCAACAGTGAAATTAGGTAAATGTCACGTTTGTATTTTACAATCCCCATGACTCCTACTGAGCTGTCTACACACTGTCCAGAGGGCACTCATTCACTCAGCTGTCAAGGCTCATCTCCAAATAGAAATATCAAAACGCCGTAGAGAACATGACACTGGACTCCTTCCTACGCTGTCTTGTTAACAAAAACACTTCTACAGCAAGTATACAATTATTGCACAGGCAAAACAAGTGTCCATTTTAAAAACCTCAAGTCTACCACAGCAGTGACTTCTGCTGACGTCGTAAAACATGGCTCTCTGAGTCAGACACTGTTAACTTACATCAGTAAATAACAAGCATGGACAGTAGGAAGTCAGTGTCTCAAACATCTTTCACTAGGAAGTGTCTGTAGTTTTTAGTTGAGTAAACAAACACAACCGCTGCATTGTGTTTTGCACTGTGCATTGGTGGCACATGAAAAAGACAAATCTAACAAAACCAGTCTGTAAGATTGACACATGCCCCAAGGGCAGTCCCAACCCATTGGACTGCAGTTCTGAAGAGTGACAAGCTTCGGAACTACCCAATTTAAGATGCAAAGGGAAACAGAGGTGAGATGAACATGACCAGATCACAACAGAAAAACACGACAGCAAAGGCCTGTTCTCCTTCACCAACATTGTTGCCCTTCTCCAGACCTGCTCCAGCACCTCCTTCTTGTGCTGAAGTGCCCAAAACTGAACCCAGTATTTGAGGAGTAGCCTCACCAAATGCCAAGTACAGGGGGGACAAATCACCTCCTCACAGACTCAAAGTATCACTCACAGAATCACAGAAATACAATGTTTTGAAGGGACCCCAAAAGACCATTTAGTCCAACCCCCCTACCAGAGCAGAATCACCTACAGCAGGTCACAGAGGAATGCGTCCAAGCAGGTTTTAAATGACTCCAGAAAAGGAGACTCCACAAACCTCTCTGGGCAGCCCGTTCCAGAGCTCTGTCATCCTCACTGTAAAAAAGTTTTTCATGTGTTTATGTGGAACCTCCCACGCTCCAGCTTGCACCCATTGCCCCTTGTATCATTATACATAACTGAGAGTTTCCTTCAGACACTTGCCCTTTATGTGTTTATAAACATTAATGAGGTCACCCCTCTCTCTCCTCCCATCTGAAGAGACCCAGCTCACTCAGCCATTCCTCTTAAGGGAGATGCTCCACTCCTTTAATTATTTTTGTGGCTCTGCACTGGACTCTTTCAAGCAGTTCTCTATCTTGAACTGAGGAGTCCAGGACATAATATTCCAGGTCCAGTCTCACCAAGGCAGAGTAGAGAAGAAGAAACTCTCTAGGTCTACTAACCACACCACTTCTGATCCACCCCAGGATGCCATTGGCCTTCTTGTCCACAAGGGAACAGTGTTGGCTCATGGTCATCCTACTGTCCACCGAGACCCCCCCCCAGGTATGCTTCAGTCTTTTACTAAAAAGCATTCCTAAGATTCTTAAACAAGAACTGGCTATATAACCTTAGCCTTAAACCTCTTTCTTCCTTTTAATAACATGCTCTTACTTACCCTGAAAAGATATCAGTACCTGAAGGACACTGCCCATCATTTCATTTTCTTAGTTTCAGAGTCTGTTTTGGCCTTGAGCTCCAGATCTGGTTTTTTGCTAATGACACGAAGTCCCAGGACCAGTTTCAACACAAAATGCAGAGCAGTCGAAAGATTTTGTATCTGCACAGCCAAACAAAATGCTGTGAGTTTAAAGGGGAAGGTGAAGGGTTAGAGGATGTACTAGAACTGATCAGCAGACAAGCAAACAGCATGTGGCATCCATCTCCAGTCCACTAGCTTGCCAGTCTGAAGTGCTATAAACCATCGCCCGTGATCTTGCTCCATAGTTGCCAAGGAGCTAACTTTCCTGTGTTGTGGGAAAGCAAACACATATTTGATCTGTCAGGAAGTTTGTGCACCCACAATTTTTTTTGTTTTAATAAAAGTTACCATAGTAACACCTGCACTGCGCTGCTCTGCAGCGTGGAATTCAGCAGGCTTGCTACTAGTCCTGCGCTTCAACTGCGGGATCAGGCTTTGCCCTGATTTTTTACTTCTTTGCTTAAAATCACAGTTGCAACATTCTGGTAGAGCAAAACTGACCTGTACAGTATCAAAGCTGAAATATCACCCCGAGGAGCACATAAAACCATACCCCGAGTAGCTCATTTAATGAGCAAATAACCACATGCAGAATGGATGATTTTGCTGGGCATTCAACACACTGAATTTTAGGCAAGAAGCTTAAAATAACTGAAAGTGGTTAACAAATACAGACATTTAAAACCAAACAGCTTCTACTTGTAACTGAATGGAAGCTGTTTGGAATTTAAGACTAATAAATGTACTACCACCATGGAATTGAACGACTTTGTTGCTGTTGTTCCATCATTTGATCTAGTAATACAAGCTCATACAAAATGTTTTCGGAGCAGGTTCAGTTTGCACCACCCAAGTCAGCCAATCTTCAATAATGACACAAGCTGAACAGACAAGCAGCAGTCTGAAGATATTATGGACTGTTGGTCAAGAATCTCAGAGAGCTGGGCCTGGACTAAACTGAATTTGTGGATTGTACAGACCCAGAATCTACTACAACAGATGCCAAACTGGGGTCACAATTGCTAGCGTTGAACTGGATGTTTAAAGGGAAGACTTCCTGTACACATGATGCAGCACATGTGAAGAGTGTCGTATTGATCACTCAGGAGGCTTCAACAGGGAACTCTGGGACTAACTATAGACTGTCCAGAATGACTACTACTTGTGTGTATGTATATATTGAGACAGAGAACAGTAGTGGCTTGGGTTTGCTGTAAGTGATAAGGAGTGGAATACTGTCTGGGTTCTGTGACAGCATCATAAGCCTGTCATGGTCTGCAGTTCATTAACAGTTTGAAGTCAGCCAGGGCAGATGACACAAGCTACAGGTGTGCTCCAGGCCATAAATATGGTGCTCATTATAAAGGAAGAAGTTTGCTGAAGAGACAGGGCCATCTCTAATCATGTGAAAGAAAATAAAATTATTGGGAGTGGTCAGCATGGATTAGCTTTTTATGATGTCGTATCTGGGTGGGTTGGTGAGAGGATAGTAGAGGATGTTGTCTACCTTGACTTCAGCAAGGCTTCTGATGCTCTCTCCCATAACATCCTCACTGAGAAACTCAGGCAGTGCAGTTGGGTGGGATGATTGAACTGAGGTCACACCTCTACTAGGATTTTTAAGTTACAACCTCTGTTCAGTCCAGAGAGCCTTGGAACTGATAACACAATGCCCTGGGTCCTCAAAATTAGGTAGCACTTACATCACTTTTGGAGTTAACAGTCATCAAAAGTGTTAGCATGAAAGAGCAGTAAGGTCCAACAAATTAAATTGGACAGATGGCTGGATAAAAACTTGAGTACTACCAGGAATGATTAAACGAGAAGCTGGTGTCCACGATTCTCTGAGCAGCTACGTCTCAGGCTTCAGCGCCCCTAAAACGTAGGATAGAAAAACCAGATGGAGCCATATTTTAGGCTTCGACTCACAGCAAAACAGCACGCCAGAGAACAAGGGTGAAAATAAGCACTTGACTGAAATGCAATACACCCTTCACTTCTCTGTTACAAATGCTAAGATATAATTTTAACCTTTTGAGATAGACGCCTTCCTAGAGCCAGCATCCACATTTAAACTGATTTTTTTTCTACCTAATCCATTAAATTTGTTTGACAACCATTACGATCACACACAGTATTAAACTGACAAGCTTTCAGACTAAATAAGTGTGAGTGCCTCAGACAGATGATGTCTGCTATTTGTTTGTCAGCATTCCACACCCTAAAGTCACAACTGAAACAATTACCACACTGCTAATAATCTTGTTTTTTCTCGCCTCACCCACTTCCATTAGGAGAACATTACACCTTCAGGTACATCACTTGAAAACTGCTCATTTGTTAGAGCTTTAACTGTGCGGTTGACTTCAGAATCTTAGCAACCAGGGATCTTGTATTCCAGTCTAGCAGAGAGCTCAATAATCTGAGAGTTTCATTCACTGCACAGAATGAGCTACAGAGCATCTGAAGCAGTCTATCATTTTGCCCCAAGGGCAATCACTCAGCTCTGTCTCCAATAAAAGAAAAAACTCATGACTGTCACTTACATAAACCCTCAAGGCATTTGGCTTCTCCCGCTATTCTTGATCAAACTTTATTAGGAACAGCAATTAGCAAACATCTCATGGGGCAGGCTGTCTCAGGTTCCACCATGAAAGCCATGAAACACGTTCTCCTGGACTAAATATTTCCTGTGGAATGAAGCTGGAGCATTCATCTTCCCAGAGTTCTCCAGCCCAGGACACAGGCCACCGGGCTGCATCTATACCAAAAACAGGTTTTGGGAGAAGCTCTCCTTGTTGGAAAGGCTCTCTGCCCTCCAGGAGTGCTACCACCGCAGTAATCTCCCGGGCCTGATTTATCCAAGGAGCAAGCAGAGCCCATGTTTGTTCCTCTCCAGTCCTGCCTCTGCCTGGAGCCATTTTGCTTTCTACTAGGGGTTGCTGTACTGCACACCCTAGATGTCTCTTCTCCCAGTGCTGCCTAGAATAGCTGAGAGACAAAAATACCATTGTCCTCATTGTTCACATTCAGTTCCAGCCCCAAAATGTTTGCTGTCCAGACATCATCCCCAAGGCTCTTCCTGTGAAATTCTGCCTCTTTTTTGTGGTCCTTGTTCAACTGTTCCAAATTCCCATATTATTTCTCTTCACACTTTGATCTACTTTTGACCGAGCAGAAACAGTGGTGGGAAAACAAGATAGATGGGAAAGCTGCATCCATCACTCAAATATCCAGTGAAAGTTTAGTCATTTGAAACATCCCAGCTAGCGCTGTCATGAGACATGATCTTCTCTCTCATGTACACGCACATTACTTCTAAGGAGCCTCATAAATACAGCTACTCCCTGCTTCCTTCTTTTTTAGAGAAGGAATTCAAAAGCATTGCCAGCACATGTTCACTCCAACCGTGTTCAAAGAAAAAGACAAACTTCTATTTATGCTCCGAAGGCACTTACTGCTCCTCTAAGATGACAAAACCAATAAAGTTAGATGAAATAGAAAGGCAGTCTTAGAACTAGCAGTGTGCAGTGTTATGTACTCATATGAACTCGTACTGCATTAGTAAGAGCTATCTGGGTATTCTCAGGTTTTTGGTTTAAGGACATTCATTCCTTTTCTTACAATTATGAAAGAAGTGCCAAAATCAGCAAAAATTGAATCTAAACTTGTCTAGGCTGCGTTTTATTCTAGCGTCATGCTTCCTACGTGGGGTCCTGCAGAAAAACTGGACAGGGACTTACGAGGGAGCACAGGAAGGCCAACAGCATCAAGGGGCAGATCAGAAGAGGGGTGGTTAGCAGATCGAGAGAGGTTCTCCTCACCCTCTACTCTGCCCTGGCGAGACTGCATCTGGAATATTGTGTTCGGTTCTGGGCCACTCAGTTCAAGAAGGACACAGAGCTGCTGAAGAGAGTCCAGCACAGAGCCACAAAGATGATGGAGTGGAACACCTCCCTTATGAGGAAAGGCCCAGGGAGCTGGATCTCTTCAGCTTGGAGAAAAGGAGACTGAGGGGTGACCTCATTAATGTCTATAAATAAGTGAAGGGTGGGTGTCAGGAGGATGGAGCCAGGCTCTTCTCATAGTCATCTAGTGATAGGACGAGGGGCAATGGGTGTCAGCTGAAACATAGGAGGTTCCATACAAATATCAGAAGGAACTTCTTCCCAGTGGGGGGTTACAGAGCACTGGAGCAGGCTGCCCAGGTGAGTTGTGGAGTCTCCTTCTCTGGAGACATTTAAAATCTGCCTGGATGTGTTCCTGTGCAACTTGGTCTAAGTGATCCTGCTGTGTCAGGGGTACTGGACTAGATGATCTTTCGAGTTCCCTTCCAATCCCTAATGATTCTATGATTTCCCCTGATCCCGTTGCTTGTTCTTTGGGAGAAGAGAGCAACATCCACCTTGCTCCAACCTCTTTTCAGGAAGGTGTAGACAGCAATAAGGTCTCCCCTGAACTTTCTTTTCACCACGCTCAACAATCCCAGATCTGTTAGCCACTCGTCACAGGACTTTTGCTCCAAACCCTTCGCGAGGCTTGCTGCCCTTCTTTGGACATGTTCCAGCATGTTCTTGGAGTGAAGAGCCTCACACAGCTCTGAACAAACCATAAACACCTTTTCGCTATGGACTTTTTCTTCTCTCCCTCCTTTCAGATACCAGAATGGCAGATAACAGAGAAGTGCAGGATGTGGCAAAAGAGGGAATTCTGAAATCAAGTTCACACTAGAGAAACTCTGCAATCCCAAACAATTCACTGTCTCTTAGTGTAACTCTCTCCCCATTAACTTTGGCATCACAAGCTTCAAAGCCAGTCAGGCTGGTGAGCTGGGGAGAAGTTTTAAATGCAAAACAAAGCAAGCTCATCTGACTCACAACTTGCCTGGTACCACCCAATCCCCAGACAGTCCTATTTTTAGCTACAGAACAATTTGTTTACCAGCCCATCTCTTTCCTCTTCCAGGGAATTTTTGCATTACAGATACATGCCAGGAGACAATATTTGAATTTAGCTTTAATTTATAAATTACCTTGAAGCAGGTTTGTCCCTTGAGAATTTAAAACAGTATCTAAAATGTCTGTGTTTTACCCACAGTTGTCAAGCAAGCGATTTCCCTGCCTTGAAATACACATAATGGGAAGTGCTCACCCCAAAGAGAACGGGAAAAATGAATCAAAATCTCTGTCCTCAAGAAGAAAGAAATCTGGTGATGCTTCTTTCCACCCCACCAAATTATGACAAATTACTGATCCAGACTGTATCTGGTACTGAGCACACAGGGCGGCAACATGGATTTAACTGCTCTGGAATGCAGATAACGCCGTGCACAGCTCTGTATGATGTGCAGAGCAAACCTAGCTTCGCTCTGAGCACGCTTAGTCTCCTTCACAGACAATCCCAGCCAACGGTGAGCGAGGAGGAACTTTATTATCTCAGATTTGCAGAGGCACCCCGAGCACAGTAAAGCACGAGCTCCCTGCACTCCTGAAGCCTTTGCCAGAGGATGAGCCTTGCGTCTCAATCCCAGTTTAACACTTTACCCACAGATCAAACCTCTCGCATCCTGTTGGCTCTTGCCTGCAAATCCAGGCTGGCAAAGCCCTTGTATAGGATCTTGTTTTTCTGATCTTCCTCTCCACACCCTGCAGACAACTTCTAGCGTCTCCTTTTCCTCTTAGTATTTTTAAATCAAAATTTCGAAACCTTACCAGGACAATGGACAAGGAGATAGAACCCCGCAACCTTTGACACCCCACTGTGAGGGCAGGTTGGTTAACAGCAGAGCAAGAGTCAGTAACTGCTCTGACCAGGCTTCCCCAGGCTGCTCTGACTGTGATCTGTTATCTGTCCTCAACTCCATAGTGCTTCTTCTGTTTGTCCTACCAATACTAGAGTATGCCAAAAGTGCCAGACTACTGAAAAACCCCCAAAGGAAGCAACAGAAAACTTACAGCAGAACGTAATGTCTATAAATATGTGAAGGGTGGGTGTCAGGAGGATGGAGCCAGGCTCTTCTCAATGGCATCTAGCGATAAGACAAGGGGCAATGGGTGTAAGCTGGAGCATAGGAGGTTCCATATGAATGTGAGAAGGAACTTCTTCCCAGTGAGGGTGACAGAGTACTGGAATGGGCTGCCCAGTGGGCTTGTGGAGTCTCCTTCTCTGGAGATGTTTAAAACTCACCTGGATATATTCCTGTGCAACTTGGTCTAGGTGATCCTGCTGTGTCAGGGGGATTGGACTAGATGATATTTCGAGGTCCCTTCCAATCCCTGATGTTCTGTGATTCTGTGAACTGCCTTAAGACTCCAACTTCAGCTCCATATGCAGCAGTGCCACTCAGCACAAGGGCAGACACACGTCATTTAGGGCTGACCATGAATGAGATAAGCTGCCTTCCCACCATATAAGACACCAGAATTTGGGGTTCAAAAAACCCTTGAGAAGTAAATTAACATTTCCTAGGAGACTATCATGAAACAGTCATTCCTGATGTAAATTAACTTTTCGGTAAAAAAGTAGAATTCCTTATGAAGAAAAAAACCCCACATGGATTTCAAACTATTAGTCCTTTAATGCTACAATCACAACCCTGTGATCAAATGCAAATTTCACAGGCTCAACCTCTTTAAAAACCCACAAGATCTTCAGGAAGAAATTTATCCCTCACCTTTTACCATAAGAGACATGAAGGCCCCGTGCTGACAAAGTCTGACACAGTAAATCACTGGCAGAACAGACTAAATATCAAAATCCCCTGATTCCTACTGCAAACATCACTCTGCATTTTCGACATTATATAAACGTACTTTCATTACCAAGTCTCAGTGATAAAGTCACTCTGTTTCGACTCTGTGCACCTAGAATGAACAAACTTTTCTGTATTTTAACCTTTGTGTGATATTTTCTATTTCTTGGAAGTAAATGGCAAGTCACAGAATCATTACGTTTAGAAGAGACCTCCAAGACCACCAAGTGCAACTGTCAGCCCTGCCCCGTAAATCCTGTTTTCAAGCACCAGTCCAGTGGACCTGATCAAAATCTCAACACTTGGTGTTTCTTTTGTGAAGATGCTCACACTGACAGGTTTAAAGCACTGGAGAGCACTTGATGCACTTCAAGGACTAGAAAACTTCTTTGCTGCAAATCCTCCAGGCTGGAGGGGGCTCTCCAGTGCTATGGATACCATCGTGACTGGTGTACTATGATTTTCAAAAGTTTATCATCTAGTACTGTTGTACTAAATCCCAACCATTGCGCAGAAGTTCATTGCAAACGGTGCCAATAGACAGATCAAATACAAATAAATGCTCCATTCACTCAATGCCCACTCACATTTCTGATCAGGGAAACTCTTCTATACCCTGTCTGGGGAAGAGAAGGCTCCAGGGGGTCCTTATAGCGGCTTCCAGTAACTGAAGAGGCTACAGGAAAGCTGGAGAGGGACATTCTACAAGGGACTCTGGTGATAGGACAAAGGGGATGGATTCAAGCTAAAAGAGGAGAGATGTAGATGAGACCCAAGTAAGAAATTCCACCCTGTGCGGGTGCTGAGGCACTGGAACAGGTTGCCCAGGGAGGAGATTGCAGCTGCTCCTCCATCCCTGGCAGTGCTCAAGGCCAGGCTGGATGGGGCTCTGGGCAAGGTGGCCTGTTGAGAGGTGTCCCTGCCTATTGCAGGGGTTTGGGTCTGGGTGAGCTCTGAGGTCCCTTCCAACCTAAACCAACCTATGATCTGTAGTAGACATCACTGGACTGTCCACCCACAGTATAAAAAAAATAAAATGGGGCCTGTTTCACCCACAGGTCATATTTTTCTGAACATTGAATAGCCTGACAGTTTCTTACACCTTTCAGTTGTTTCTTATTTATATAGGGTCTGGTTTCTTCCATCTTCAACGATACTGCATTTTTTGATTTACTGTACTGGAACTTACTGCACACTGGTTTTTCTGTCTTCCTTTCACAAAGCTCAATTAAAACTCCTACCAATTAGCTGTCAGTGACTTCGAGAACCCTATTAAACAAAACATATGAGCAGACGACAACTCTTTAAAATATGGACCAGCGTCAGTTTTAATATCCGTTACGTTGCTGTATTTCCAGGCCATAAAAGTGACAAGAACGACATGTGCTCTGTAAAAGAAATTTGTTATGGTCACTTAAAAAATTATTTTTTGCTATGATTAACTAATGGAAAGTCAGATACGAACAGTAAATATTCACTGGTGTCTGTAGGATGGATTTCCATGAACTGACACTTCATTCTGCACCACTTAAAATACTTGACCCTGCTGAGTGTTTCCCTGCTGCTGAAGAAGTGCTGGAAGTAGTTGTAGTTGTGGTATAGGGCTGTGGGATGTGTGTATCTGTAGCTAACTTGGCCTTACTCTGTGGAAAGGTACAATTCGTGTGGAGTTGAGGACATGCCCTGGTGAGACCACATCTGGAGTATTGTGTCCAGTTCTGGGTCCCTCAGTTCAAGAAGGACACGGAGCTGCTGGACAGAGTCCGGCATAGAGCAACAAGGATGATGAAGGGAGTAGAACACCTCCCTTACGAGGAAAGGCTGAGGGAGCTGGGTCTCTTTAGCTTGGAGAAGAGGAGACTGAGGGATGACCTCATTAATGTCTATAAATATATGAGGAGTAGGTGTCAGGAGGATGGAGCTGGGCTCTTCTCAGTGTCATCTGGTGATAGGACAAGGGGCAATGGGTGCAAGCTGGAACAGAGGAGGTTCCACACGAATATGAGAAGAAACTTCTTCACAGTGAGGGTAATGAAGCATTGGAATGCGCTGCTCAGGGAAGTTGTGGAGTCTCCTTCTCTGGAGATGTTTAAAACCCGCCTGGACATGTTCCTATGTGACTTGATATAGGTGATCTTGCTCTTGCAGTGGGATTGGACTGGATGATCTTTCAAGGTGCCTTCCAATCCCTAGTGATTCTGTGATTCTGATTCTGTGATAATTGTAGAGGCTTTGGAGCTGGTCTCTTTTCATAGGGAATTAGTGACAGACCCAGAGAGAAGGGCTTCAAGCTCCAACAAGGTAGGTTTAGATTGGACATCAGGAAAAAATTCTTCATGTGAAGAGTGGTCAAGCACTGGAATGGGCTGCCCAGGGTGGTGGTTGAATCACCATCTCTATATGAGTTTAAAAGACACTTAGCTGTACTGTTAAGGGATTTGTTTTGGGGGTGAAATTATAGAGTAGGGTTGATGGTTGGACTCGATGATCCCAAGGGTCTTTTCCAACCTGAATGATTCTGTGATTCTCTCTGGGCAGTCTGTTCCACAGATCCCCCACCCTCACATATGAAATAAGTGAAACAAAGCTTGGAGATGCTGGCTGGTCATCAAACATAGATGAGAATGGGCCATAAAAACACTCTGTATCCACTGAAAAGGGTTTAATTGTAAAGAGAGGTCGTTGAGATGCTGTTTTATGGAAAAAAAGTGTTTGGTCATCCAAAGGGAGAAAAAAATGCACTGATTTCCCTTTGTGTTTGCAGTAATCTTTCCAGCCTGAGCCTCTGAGATGTCAGACCAAGCTCATTCTTCAGAGGGACACCTGGGGAACAGTAGCTGGTGAATCTGGGCAGCAGGAGGAATCATGAGGTCATTTAGGTTAGAAAAGACTTTCAAGATTGGGGATGCAAGTGCCAAAGATATTTGTTGGTGCTTAAGGGCTGCTGGAATATTTAACCCTTCCCGGTGGGCAGGTTAATTCTTCCCACTGTACTGGAACGCTGTGTTTATAACAACCTTATAGTGATATAGTGACCTTCCAAACCCTGAAAGGGGCTGTCACAAGGCTGGGGAAGACTGTTCCCAAGGGCAGTGAATGATAGGATGAGAGGTCCTGGTTTGAAGCTGGAAAAGGGCAGGTTGAGGCTGAACAGGAGGAAAAAGTTGTTGAATCTGAGACTAGGGCAATCCCTGCAACAGGCTACCCATAGGGGTGATGGAGGCCCCATCCCTGGAGTCATTCAAGGTCAGGCTGGCTGGGGCTCTGGGCAACCTGGTCTGGTGAGTGGTGGCCCTGCTTGTTGTTGGAGGGTTGGACTGGATGCCCTTTGGAGGTCCCTTCCCACCCAACACGTTCTATGATTCTCTTTATTTAGTTAATGTCTTCAACGTTGTCAGACCACCTGGGGAGAAGTGTGTGTCTGCACTTTGTTGGGGTGGAGGGTACCACATAATCAAAAAACATCTTTAAATTCGAATGAAGAGGTGCACCAAGCAAGACTGGTCTGGATTGTTCTGTGGTCTTTGGGACTGGGTCTTCGGGACCCCAATGGTTTCCCAGCTTGCAGCTCAGAGTGATGCTTGAGAAAACTTTTCCTTTCTTCTGAGGGGTGTCTGGGGAAAAAATACCAAGGCATCTCATCACTCTGGCTGTAAATTTAATCAACCTGGAAGCAGCACCTCAGCAGATTGTGTAAAAGTCATAGACTGTTAACTCAAGAAAAACTTTTAAAAATAGTTATGGAGACCCCTGCGCTCTCTGCGAAAGGAGATCTGATTTCTCTTTAAGTTGTTTTTAATAGCTGGAATCACCAAAGATTGGTGTTTGCCAGCTAATAGGGTTGTGAGCTGCCTGTTTGGTGCCTGTGGTGATATCATTTACAGCAGTGCCCATGTGATAACCTCTCGAGCGCGCGGGTCTCCTCACAAATTAAAGTTGAACCTTGTGTGCCGGGTGCGCTCCATCTCCCAGACAGAGAATTTCCTCGATACTTTTATTGTCATCTCTGATTTACTCAGCTCTGTTGCCTGCTGGAAGCATATTTGTTCCAGCGTGGGCCAGGATGTGACTCCAGAGGAGCGGCTGTCATCTTCCATCTAGTCAAGGGCAGCTGTGCCCTGTATTGCTGTCAGCTTGCAGCGAGCGTGTCTGCATCCCCATCGGTTCAAACTTGGGGTGCAGGGATTAGGAAGGAGATGCCACATTTCCTCCACTCTAATTTTGATATTAGGAATGGGTCTTGAGATGGATTATTCACATACTGAGGTGCTTTTGTCTTGCTTATCCCCAATACATCGTGGCTGGAGCACCTCTCTTACAAGGACAGGCTGAAAGAGTTGGGGTTGCTCAGCCTAGAGAGAAGATGACTGCAGGGGGGACCTTATAGTGACCTTCCAACCTCTGAAACAGGCTGTCAGAAGGCTGGGGAAGACTGATCCCAAGGGCAGGGAACGACAGGTTTGAGGGATCATGGTTTGAAGCTGGAAAAGGGCAGACTGAGGCTGGACAGGAGGAAAATGTTATTGAATCTGAGGGTGGTGGATCCCTGGAACAGGCTGCCTAGAGAGCGGGTGGAGGCCCCATCCCTAGAGTCATTCAAGGTCAGGTTGGTTGGTATTCTGGGCAACCTGGTCTGGTGAGTGGTGGACTTGATTGTAGTAAAGGGGTTGGACTGAATGGCCGTTGGAAGGGACTTCCAACCCTCTGATTCTATTATATCATGGTGAAAGCAGGACAGCTCTGATATGGTGGGGGGTGATGTGCAGCCCATCCTGAGCAGCTTGCAGGAAAAACAACTTCAGTGCCACCAACAAAGTTTATAAATTTATGGCAATTCCTCTCTTGGCAGCACTTTAACTCTCCATCCCTGAAGCATTTTGATAGATTTGGGGTGAGTTTTGCCCCCATCCCCCAGTTATATCCTTCCCCAGAAGGATATGAACCTTTCGAGGAAGAGCAGACCCTTCTTGTGAGTTTTCTTTTTGACCTCAAACCCAAATTTTCCTTGAGCCAAAACCTTCAGATGGAAAACTCAGACCAGCACAAATTAGGGAGGACTTAATTTACGCTGGTAAAACAGTTCTCTGAGAGCCGCAGATGAAAACTGCAATTTAAGCGCCTAATATAATAATTATACACTGATGCGTTTTATTAATGGGATTGAATGCTCACAGCTTTGTATTAATGAGGTGTTTTTGTTTAATAGGGTTTTCTGATGGTACGGACCCCTGCATTCTGTTTTCCCTCTAAAAATCACCTTGAAACCCACAGGGTAGTCAGGGACAGGGTTAATTTGTTGACTTGAATAGTAATTAGTCACCTCTCTCCTGGAGGAGCCCTTCTTTGAGGAGAAGAGCCACCCAGACCTCCTGCTTGAGGTGCCCTGGGGGTGATCTGAGATCTTATTGTGGTGGGACAAGTGACTCTTGAGCAAATGAAGTGTTTTGGGAGCCTCGGAGATGAAAGGTTTCATGTTGACAAATGAGCACTTAGCAGATTGCCAGCACTAAAGATCTGGGCTCTGAGCTGCCTGTTCCTTCAGTCCTTTCTGGTATGAGGGAAGGAATAATTTTCCTGCCCTCTAACACCACTGTGAAAGCACTTCTGGGGATGAATGGGTACGAAACGATCCAGATCTCGAGTTAGGCTGGGTCAGTTAAAGTGATCACATTTGTAGCTTAGATGCTCCATCTGAAAATCCTCTGAATGAAGCCAACCTGGATGATGAAGCTCAGAGACACAGTGAGACAGATTCCAATGTTAAAGCAAATGTTGAAATGGGATATTTTGGTGATTTAGGGGGTTTTTTAATTCCTTACAGTAGATTTATCACAACTGGCTTTTCTATGAATAAATCCATACAGGGACACCCCAACGTATAGTGGTAATTATATTAATAGACACATTAATTATGGACCTTCTAGTGCCTAAGAATCCAAGCCTTGGAAGGAAAGTCTGATGAGGAGATGCTGAGGGAGGTGGGGATGTTTAGTCTGGAGGAGACTCAATAGGGACTGTCTCCTTCTTTTCAACTCCCTGGAGAGGTTGTAGTCAGGTGGGATCAGGCTCTTCTCCCAGGCAAGCAGCACCAAGACGAGAGGGCAGGGCCTGAAGCTGCATCAGGGGAGGGTTAGGTTGGATGTTAGGAAGCTCTTCCTCATGGAATGGGTGATCAGAGCCTGGACTGGACTGCCCAGGGCAGTGGTGGAGTCCCCATCCCTGGAGGTGTTGAAGGACACCCTGGCTGTGGACCTTAGTGCCCTGTTCTGGCTACTGGGGTGACCTTAGGTCCTGGTGTTGGCTGGCTGAGCTCAGAGGGCTTTTCCAGCCTCAATCATCCTGTGACTTTCTGAGTCGGAATGGGAAGAGCATAGAAAATAAAGTACGAAATTGCAGAGCTGTTCTCATTTGGACTGGATGTTTCTTAGCAGGTTTTTTCTGACAGGAAAAAACCCATTTTTCAAAAGCCACCACAATGTTCTTTACAAATCTTGCTTCTCTCGAAATGCCTGTCTTTTATGCAAGAGCATCATTAGCTTTTGTTAACTTCTGTATGGGCAGTTTTGGGTTTGCACTTTCTTTGGAAATGCTGGCTGCTTTTTTTCCCCCCCTTGGAAAATCGATGGAAGTGTTTTGTTTCTTCCCTCAGCATCTTTAGGCTCAAAGTTTCATAAAGAGAAAAAATTCACATTGGCCTCTGCTCCGCCAGTCACAAGTCCTTGATGCAATTGTTTTTGGGAATGCAAAGCCAGGCTAGCGTTCGCCCTTCTCCCCTGGTTAATTAACCCAATATGTATAGTCATCTTTTATTTGGCAGCTTGACTTGAGAGCCCAGCTGCTGGGAGATGAGCCATGAGAAGAGAAACAGAAGCTTTGTGCTGAGTTAATATGTGGATTTCTGTGGCTTGTTGACGTTCCCTGGAGCATCTGCTCCTTGGCGCTTGCCTATCCATCTCCACTCAGGGTCTTTCCAAGAATGCTGGAATTTAAAGACAAATGGGAAAATGTAGATGCAAATGGAACAATGGGGATGCAGAGGAGGTGGACTTTCACCATACTGTTGTGGGTGCTGGTGGTTGCTCCTGCAAACAGGGTTTGTGACAAAGAGCAAAATATTCAGACCCTCTTAAGAGTGGAACTCTTCCCTATCCCCTCTTTCCTCTCATCCTAAGGCCAAGAAGCCATGTCTGTGTTCAAGCATCACCCTCAGTCACCCGTGGCAAGTAGATTTTGGACAGGTGTGATGGTGGGACATGGGAAAATCCCTGTCCTGGGCATTCCCCGTCCTCACCTGCGTCCCTTCTGCTCTCCTTGTAGGTGGTCATTGTCAGTAATGAGATGGAAAGACTGGGTGAAGAGGCAGCACCAACGCCACCCTGTCCACCCCCACATTATTCTGACTTATTACGTTGTAATAAATTGAACCATTCCACTTCATTATTTCATATTTGAGGAGATTTATAGATTGTCCTGGTGGCTGAAGAGGCAGTGATTAAAGGAGCAGTGTGCTAATGAATGAGCCTCAGCACAAAGCCCTGTTAATTAATGCACAGCCCGGGGGCTGTAAACGGCTGGCTGATAACAAGGCTGGCCCATTCAGGACATGAACTGACAACTTTGTGCAAAATGAAGCCTTATGTGGGGACACGGGTACAGTATTGAAATGGCAATTAAGGGCTAATAAAACGATTCTTCGTCTGCCTTTCCATCGCTGCCCTCCCTCGCTCTGCCCAGCCCTGTCCCTGCCTCCCATGTAATGGCAGGTGGAGATTTCATTTGGCTCTTCCCAACCCTTCTTCGGTGATTTAATTTACGGGCTGGCTGCTGCATCTGTTCCTTCGTGTGGCTCGTTCGGTCATGTTCGAGATGGATTTTTACTCCAAGCTTTTCTGAACTCTGAATTTCCCCAAGTCAGATGATTTCATCTTGCCTTTTCCACTTGCTTTGTAATTCTAATGTCTTTTTAAAAGCTTTTCTAATGGAGTATCTTGCTTGGAGAGAAGGCGGTGAACTTGTCTGCACTTGGTATCCATCCATCCCTCTGTCCTCATGGTAGCCCTGTCAGAGTGCTTGGTTAGGCAGAGGGTGGGCTAGCACAGCTCTGGGGTGGAGGAAGCCTGCTAGGATGAAATGTCAGGGTGCTATAGGATGGCCTCAAGCCTACTCATGACTTTCCTGGCCCCTTTCTGCTGCTGTTCATACTCTTGATGGCAGTGTCGATGCATGAAGTTCAACAGGAAACAAAGACTTTGAAACAGAGCTTTAACAAACACGTTGTTATCTTTAACCTTTATTTAAGATTAAATATCTTCATTGGAGGTGCTGTGGAAGTTCCTGTTCAGCCAAGTGTTGTCCCTGGGAAGTGATGGAACAGGTGAACACCATAGGCAGGTTGTTGCTACTCCACAGAATTCAGAGTTGGTGCTTTGGGGAGTTTAAATGTTGTGGCTTGGGTCAACCTTGCAGCACAACTCCCTTGATGTGTTCAGGAGCACCCAACTGTCATGAGCTTCTCCTAACCAGGCACCTCAGTTGATGGGCTGGGCATCTCTGCTGCATTTGGGACTACTCTGTTCCTCCCAGCATCTCCATCACCTTGGGACCCACGAGGAGGCCACCATCCCATCTTACTGGGGTTCAGCTTCTCCATTTCGCCTCATGGCACTCTGGGCAGGTGGAAGCAGTTTTCCAGTGAGGGATGTGGGTAGAGGAGGTGGTGAACTATGGGAACAAAGTGAAAAAAAGAAAAACCCAGAAAATATAAAAGATGCTGCCGGTGACTGCGGATCTAATGATATTTACCCATTCGATTGATGAAGATGATGGACGAGGCTTCATGGCCTGTTGAGGGTGAAAAGTCTAAGTATGAGGATGGAGAGTAAATCAGTCACTTCTCCAGCTCCCCTGCCGGATGGGTTCATCAGTTAACTGCGGTTCCCAACAGGGTCATATATTACCCCTGGCTGAGGGACAGTACATCAGCCATGGCTGCTGACTCTTCTCCAGAGAGATCAATAAGCCATGGTGAGTGGGAGCAGCGTAGCCTACAAGGAACCACTAAAACTCCTCTCCAGCTTTGCTTTTGGTTGCTAATATCTGTGTCCCCATAAAGTATCTGGCAAGGGCTGGACTAGATGGTTGAACTGGAGAGCATGATGCAGCGTGCTGATAGTTTGTGGAAGAGCAGTCTTCTCTGAGAGTTTGCAGTGATCTCGTTCTTTATTTTATGACCTTTTACTTAGCATTTGAGCACTTGCTCTTTGTTTTCATGCTGAAGGTGGTTGTAAGGAATGTTCAGGTCCTGGGTCCAGTTTGGGCACCGCAGCACAAGACAGACACTGGGGTGTTGGAGTGAGTACAGAGGAGGGCAACAAGGCTGGCTAAGGGATGGGACAACAGGTCTCATGGGGAGAGGCTGAAGCAGTTGGCATTGCTCAGCCTGGAGAAGAGGAGGCTGAGGGAAGACCTTATTGCCCTTTACAGCTCCATGAAAGGAGGCTGTAGGAAGTCTGGTGTTGGCCTCTTCTCCCCAATAACTGCTGGTAGAACCATAGGAAATGGCCACAGGTTGCACCAGGGTGGTTCAGATTGCAAATGAGGAAAAACTTCTGTGATGAAAGAGCAGTTAAACCTTGGAACAGGATGCCCAGGGCAGTGGGGGAGTTCCCATCCCTAGAAGGGTTCAACAGGCAGTGAGTGAATGTGACACTGTGGGACATGGTCATGGAGGTGTTGGGTCAAAGGTTGTATTTGATGATCACAGAGGTCCTTTCCAACCTTAATGATTGTAACGGGTTGAAACTAAGAAACTGCTTTGCTCCCAGGTTTTAAGGGGAAAGGAAACCAAAGCAGTCAGGT
>JAOXOE010000856.1:2786452-2819660 GCA_028565055.1 Phoeniculus purpureus | reverse complement strand
ACAGGATGTTTTCTTTCCTTCATAAAAGCACAAACCTGTAAGTCTGAAAATTCTACTAATTTTCAAACCACGATAATGATTCTGTGATTCTGTCCCTGATTTGGACAGAGGAGTTTGGGTCACTGAGGCTGAGGGTGGGAGTCATCTCACCTGGGCTTGGATGGTGCAGTGTTGGACTCCTAGAGAGTCAGAGGACTTGTTCCTTTGACATCACATCCTCTCTGTGCCAAAACATTGTCTCTTCTTTGGGCCAGGACCGTATCTGTTATTTTGAGA
Source organism: Phoeniculus purpureus (assembly GCA_028565055.1). Lineage (NCBI taxonomy): Eukaryota > Metazoa > Chordata > Aves > Bucerotiformes > Phoeniculidae > Phoeniculus > Phoeniculus purpureus. The sequence continues at coordinate 2,819,384 of JAOXOE010000856.1, read as the reverse complement.
AGTATTTACCTTGCACCCAGCAGAAGTCAGTGAATTATTTGAGGGATGTGTTGGCAAACAGGGTTTGAAAAACAGTCTCACAGAACCACGTAACAAGCTCATGACTTGGGACGTTTGTCAAAAGTTTGGGGGTTGTTATATTTCCTGGGTCCCACCAACCTCGTGAGCAAAGCCGTGATGATTTATGGCTTTGTGTTGCAATCCTGTGAAACTTGCAGGATTTTGATAGAAAATTCTCCCGGCTTTAACTGTCAAGTTTCACTCCAGTCCTGCTTTGGAGGCCATTACTCTTTATGTTGTCATTTCTGAAGAGCCTTTTACAGCAGGCGCTCGGCATTATATAGCACTTAGTGACGAGCAGGTTACACTCCAGAGTAGAGAACATTCTGTTGTGTTCAAACCTTTTACGGTGATCATTGCGACTGTTGATGTCCAGGACAGATGTGCAGAGTGTTTTGCAATGAGTTTGTGCAGGGAAACATCATTGTGCTCCAGTTCTTTTGTGATTTAGAGCTTAGAGGTGCCAGAGGATTTTTACACCATCTCCGTTATCTAAAAGAGTCCTAACATGTGTCAGTGGAGGGGAGGCTGGTGTCTTCGGAGCTGTGAGCTTAGGAGGAGACTGTCCTTGAGTACCGGGGGCAGTTTGGGCACTGCAGTACAGGAACTGCTGTAGAGGGGACAGAGAAGGTTGGCTGGGCTGATAAGGGGTCTGGAGAATAAGGCTGGTGGGGAGAGGCTGTGGGAGATGGGGCTCTTCAGCCTGGAGAAGAGGAGGCTGAGGGGAGACCTCACTGCTGTCTACAACCAATTGAAGGGAAGTTTGAGGTGGGGGTTGGCCTCTTTTCCCTAGGGACTAGTGACAGGACTAGAGAAAATGGGGTCAGGCTGGGTCTTAGGAAAACCTTCTTCCCAGGAAGAGTGGGGGAGGCCTTGGAACAAGCTGCCCAGGGAGGGGGTGGAGGCACTGTCGCTGGAGGGGTTCAACAACCGGGCAGCCAGAGTGTTTGAGGAACTGGGTTAGTGGTTGGAGATTGTAAGGCAGGTGGTTGGCTAAACTCCACAACTCATATTCAGCCCAATGCAGTCATTAGACAGGGGCTTAAACTCATTAGCTCCTTTCCATTAGCATTAACCATTAGCTTTGGATAGCTGTTATTGATATAAATGTCTTTGAAGCATTGTGAGCTCTTGGCTTCAACAGATTTCATAGGCTAGTTGGGGCAAGTGTTTCCTTTCATCAGTTTGGAAATTGTCACTATTTTAGCAGACTCAAAGGGGACTTGTGGTGTTGCAAGGCAGGGAGGATAGGAAGACCAGCTGTACTTTGTCGCTCTCATTCATTAATTCACATACATTTATCATCAGGCTTCCTATTTGTCTCCTTTTTAAGATAAATAATCTCAGCCCTTCCAATCCCTTGTCATATGGAGACAAGAATGATTTAAGGACCTGGAAGAGTTCCATATGACAAGGGATACAGACACTGGTACATTTAGTCAGGTCATCACATCTCCTGAAGGATGGAGTGGAAGATGGAGATGACTGGGCTGAGTGTGCCAGTTCCTCTGCAGATGTCCCACTGGCTAATAATGAGACAAGTACATGGATATGCCACTGGCCACCCCATTTTTTTCTGCTGTTGACACATTCTGGGCTCTGTTAAGCTTAACTTGAACAAGGAATAAGATAAATTAGATAGGATCTGTCTGTATTGCATCCTGGGTCCTCAACCCAGAAGTGGATACTTGGTAGATTAGGGTTATTTTTTGGACTTGATGATCTCAAGGGTCTTTTCCAACCTGAATGATGACATCTAATTTAAACTCTATTTTTATCTTGATAGGTTTGGATAGGTGACCTTTGAGGTCCTTTGCAACCAGGTATTCTATGGTTCTATGCCTGGGTTGTTTACTCCGCAGATGCGATTGCAAGATCATTAGGGATTGGAAGGGACCTTGAAAGATCATCCAGTCCATTCCCCCTGACACAGCAGGATCCCCTAGATCAAGTTGCACAGGAACATGGCCAGGCAGCTTTTAAATGTCTCTGGAGAAGGAGACTCCACAACCACTCTGGGCAGCCTCTTCCAGTGCTCTGTCACCCTCACTGGGAAGAAGTTCCTTTTCATCTTCATGTGGAACCTCCTCTGTTCCAGCTCACACCCATTGCCTCTTGTCCTGTCATTGGATGACACTGAGCAGAGCCTGGCACCATCCTCCTGATACCCGCCCTTTCCACGTTTATCAACATTATCTGTTGCCTTTTTAACAAGCTAAAAGAGACCCAGCTCTCAGCCTTTCCTCATCAGGGAGATGCTCCACTCCCTTCACCATTTCTGTGGCTCTGCGCTGGACTCCCTCCAGCAGTTCCATGTCCTTCTGGAACTGAGAGGTTCAGAACTGGACACAATACTCCAGATGTGGTCTCACCAGGGCAGAGTAGAGGAGGAGGAGAACCTCTCTTGATCTACTAACCATCCCATCTTCTAATCCACCCCAGAATGCTATTTGTCTTTTTGGCCACAAGGGCACATTGCCAGCTCCTGGTCACCCTGATGGTGCAGAATGACCACGATGCATCAGTGATGCAGAACCTGACTGAGGTTGTGGCTGTGGCATTTGTTTTGGATTTTATTCAGTACGTCCTAGAACTTCAAGGTGTCTTCTAGATGATTTGGAACAACCGCACTGCCTTGTTCCCTTCCTCCTGTTTTGAAGGTCACACACCCCCCAGAACACAATAACCTGTTTTGTGATACTCAAGAGGATCACAGAATCACAGAACATTAGGGATTGGAAGGGACCTTGAAAGATCATCTAGGATCAGAGGAGGAGTCACAGTCTTTGCTCTGGGTAGCAGCAGTTTCAGTTTAGGCTGCTAATCCCATCGTAAATCCCAGTGCTTGGATATCTCTAGTAGTAATCCCTGGCACTGGAGTGGTGGTTTGCACACGCTGTAAAGCAATTGGGTGGGTCCTGAGCTAATCTGCCCTGGGAGCAGAAAGGTGAACAGCTAGAACTGTTTGTGTCAGGTCTGGGAGTGGCAGGGGGTGATGGTGGAGCTGCCGTTGCTTTCCTGAGGACCATAGGACCTCGCTGATGCCAGGAGAGGTGTCCAGCCCAGATGAATAGCTCACCTGGGGATGTCCCTCCCTGTATTTACAAGCTCACGGTGAGCTCAGCTGGAGCAAACTGTTTGAGCAATCTCTCTACGCAGCCCAACCTAATTTACTCTGTCAATCCGGCACTCGCCTTCCCGTGCTCATCTTTAGCACCATTGATTTATTGGATTGCAGGAATATTAAGAACCTCAAACTATTAGTCCTGATTACAACTTCTTGGCGGCTTCATCACTCCATGTGTCTTGCTGAGGGAGACTAGCCCCTTTGCTGGCTCTTGGTAGCTGCTGAGCATCATCTCACTGCTCTCCCCATCCTCTCTCGATGTTCTGAATGTGCCTTTCTCACAGCAACAGGTATTTTGGGGGTGAGGGGTGTTGTGGTGGCATGGGAGAACTTTCTCAAGCTGAGATGAACTCTTCCGCAGAGAAGTTGGGGAACTGAGTTTGCTGCTGTCATTGTTCTGATGCTCCCAATGCACTGGAGCTCCCCTTGTTTTGCTTCTGCTGCTCCCCATCCCTTTAGTCTCCTTTGGCCATCACTGGTCCTGCTACAGTGTGAGCTGTCTGTTCTCTCCTACCTTCCTTTGAAAATCAAAGAATCACAGAATCTTCATGGTTGGAAGGGACCTCTAGAGAACATCCAGTCTAAGCCCCGTGCCAGAGCAGGATTCCCTAGATCAGGTCATGCAAGAACATCCAGGCTGGGTTTGAACGTCTCCAGAGGACGAGACTCCACACCCTCTCTGGGCAACCTGTGCCAGGGCTCTGTCACCCTTACAGGGAAAAAGTTTTCCCTTCTGTTTCCATGGAACCTCCTCTGCTCCAGCCTGTCCCCACTGCCCCTTGTCCTGCCCCTGGACACCCCTGAGCAGAGCCTGGCTCCATCCTCCTGACACCCACTCTTTCCATATTTATCAACATTCATGGGGTCACCCCTCAGTCTCCTCCAGCTGAAGACCCCCAGCTCCCTCAGCCTTTCCTTATTAGAGAGATGCTCCACTCCTCCACCATCCCTGTGGCTCTGTGCTGGGCTCTTTCCAGCAGTTCCCTGTCCCTCTGGAACTGAGGGGCCCAGAACTGGACACAGTACTCCAGATGCAGCCTCACTAGGGCAGAGCAGAGTAATCTCAATGTCTTACAGTGACCTGCACGGAGTTTTCCCTTCTTCTCCCTTTTCTAGTCCCTGGATGCTTCCAAAAAGGAACAGGGTCATCCTGAGTGCAGATGGGACTGTGTTTAGCTCCTCTGGAGAGATGCAGATGCCATCAGTAGGGAGGTGCTGCAGGAGCCCTGGTTTTGAAGCTGGCCTGGAGCAGGAGAAAAATAGCCTCTGGCAGCAAAGGAGGGGAAGAGCAGGGAATTTGGGGTGAGAAAAGTGCTGAAGGGAACAGTCTGTGCTCCATGCTGTGCCAGGGAGGGCTGTGTGCTGGGGGGAGGACACATGGGTGGGCCAGGCCCCCAGGGCTCCAGATGGGGTGTGAGCACGGGGAGGCTGCTCAGAGCGGCTGTGTGAGTATCCCCCCGTTGCTGTGAGGGTTCTGTGGGTGTGAGGATTCTGAGACTGTGTGAGGGTGCTGCAGCCCTGCCCCCTGCTCTGTTGGGATGCAGCAGAGCTGGGGAGGTGACATGAGATATGCCGGTGTTCATGTCAGATATGTTTGCATTTGTCTTGTGCATTTATCTGAGGGGCAAAAAGGAAAGGTAAGAGGCTTTTAGCCAAATCTGAAAACTCCAGGTTTTTAAGATCAAGCAGGTTCTTAGCTATGCAGTGACCTCTGAATGATGCTGGATGCTGCTGAGATGCCCCAAAAGCTGAGTGGCTGGGAGCCATCTCCCTGCCTGAGGTTTCAGCTGTGTGATGCTCTGGAGATGATGCCATGTCACATGTTGGGGGAGAGGGGCAGAAGGATGCCATCACCCCCAATCCTTCCTCAGGTGTGTCAGGGAAAGAGTTCTGGTCTGCTGGGAATGGGTGGGTTCCTTTGTCAGCGTAGATGGCTAAAGAAGCTGGTGCCCCACTCCCAGACCTCCTTTCCTGCTCTACAGAAGCTCAGTGGGGAGACAAAATCTGCATCTCCAGTCCTATCCATCCTTCATCCCTCATAACCTTAGAAATATTTTGGAGAAAGAGTTTCCAGTCTGCTGGCTCGAGGCTCACGGAGTCGTCTGAGCGAGCGGCTGCTGACAAATGGCTGGAGTGTGCTCCACAAGGACCTGGCCGGTTCCCCGTGAAAGGCTTTCCATCACGCACGCTCAGCCCTGTGGCCACGCAGTGCTTTAGTCTAATTACAGCAGCTCTGCTTAATACACTGCAGCCACCTGCAGAAGAGACTTTGCAGCTTTGACTCAGTCTTCTGGCTTTTACTGACCACGGGAGAGGTCTGACATGCTAGGAGCACCTGGTGTCACCCAGACGGAAGTCCTGTTTCTCCCCATCCCTTCCAGGGCAGGACAGAGCATCACCTCTAGCTAGAGTTTTAAGTCATAGAATCCCAGACAGGCTCAGCTTGGCAGGGACCTCAGAGCTCATCTACTCCAATCTCCTGCCATGGGACCACTGCTCAACCAGACTTGGTTGCTCAAGGCCTCATCCAACCTAACCTTGAACACCTCCAGGGAGGGGGCAGCCACAGCCTCTCCAGACAACAGATTCCAGAGTCTCTCCACCCTGGCACTGAAGAACTTCTTCCTCAGATCTAGTCTGAACCCCCTCTCCTTCAGTTTCAAACCGTTTCCTCTTGTCCTGTCATTGGATCCCCTTGGGAAAAGTCCCTCTGCAGCCTTCCTGGAGGTTCCCTTCAGGGACTGGAAAGCAGCTTTAAGGTCCCGCAGATTCTTCTCTTCCGAAGGCTGAACAACCTCAGCTCCCTCAGCCTGTTGTCATCATCTTTGTGGCCTTTGGACTGTCTCCAACAGCTCCATGTCCTTCTGATGTTGAGGATCCCAGAACTGGCCATAGGATTCAAGGTTGGGTCTCACAAGAGCAGAGTGAAGGGGGAGAATCCCCTCTCTTGCTCTGCTGGTCACCCTTTTCCTGATCCATCCTAGGATCCAGTTGGTCTCCTGGGCTGCATGAGCTCACTGCCGGTGCTATGCAGGTCCTGGCTCTGGGATCCAGTAAGGTGAGAGGGACCAGAGCAAGAGGTGCACTGAGTGGGTTGGGATGGCAAACAGCTTTTCAGTCTGCTTCTACTCCTCATGCTGTCTTTTCCCTGGGCCATCCTCACCTCTCCATCCCACGGCTCAGCGCAAACACGTAACTCACGGAGCAACCAGCCTGCTTAAGGAGCTAAATTTATTTCATTTTCTAAACTGCAGCAGGGAAAAATAAGGAGCCATTAGGCTGTCAGCTGTCAGAGCTCTACAGGAGCATCACTGCTTCGTGTTTTTCTTTACTGAGACATTACATGTGTCGAGACCTGTGATGGACTATGTGGATCAGAATCAGAGGGCAGATGAGATGGTGAGTGAGGGCAGGAAGTTTTTATCTGCTCTGTGGCACTGTGAACCTGGGCAGCACCGGCTGTCCTCAGTGTAAGGGCTAAGACGTTCAGTCCTGTGGCTTGGAGGAGTGTCACCTTCATGGGGTTGGTGATGCTGGTATCCATGGGGTTGTCAGCAGGTAATGATAGATTTTTGGGTGCTTAGTCCCCTTGGCATCACTGGATGAAATAGGATGGTTGGGCTTTTGATGGCATGGAAAAAGGCAGATTGAGGCTGGACATAAAAAGAAATTGTTGAATCTGAGGGTGAGGGATCCCTGGAACAGGCTGCCCAGAGAGGTGGTGGAGGCTCCATCCCTGGAGTCATTCAAGGTCAGGCTGGCTGGGGCTCTGGGCAACCTGGTCTGGTGAATGATGGCCCTGCTTGTTGTAGAGGGGGGTGTTGGACTGGATGCCCTTTGGAGGTCTCTTCCAACCTTAATGTCTCCACTGCATGGGTGGAGAATTTGGATGCTGCCCTGGCTAGCAGATGGGAGCATGTCTCCCCATTTTCTCACAGTCAGAAGGTTAATGACAGCCTGACCATAATAACATGCTGGAGCAGAGAACCGACAGGGAGAGCAACATGGAAGCTGTGGCTTAGGCTAAGGAGAATTCACTGTGGGTGTAGGTTTAATTACTTCATAGTGCTCAGATTCAGGATTTTATTCTTAATTTTTTTTACTGCATGTCCAGAAACCTCCCAGCGCTTCCGGCATCGCGAGGCTCTCCCGAATGCAGTGTTTGGGCTGCATGCGCGCGGGATATGTGGCAAATATTTTATATCAGATGCTGGCATATTTGCACTGGCACTGCCTGCGTTCCGTGTGAGTGATGAAAGGCCCTGTATAAATACGGTGTTTCCATCGGTATTGATTGCATTATGATTGCAATTACGTTTGCAATGGAGCTGACTGTATTCTGGGTGTCGTTATATTGACAGTCTTCATTAGCGCTTGCCTCTGGCCACTCGCTTTTCCCTCCACTCAGCTCTGCAGTGGCAATCGAAGTGTTGAGGTGGAGAGGAAGGGCTGGCTCTGGGATGCTGCATTGCCCAGCTCTGCCAACCTGCCCAGTAGTGGTGCCCTGTGGGCACTGTAGGATGTGATACCCACCTTTGAGCAGGTAGAATCATAGGATCATTTAGGTTGGAAAAGACCTCTAAGATCATCAAGTCCACCCGTGTTCCCTACTCCACTAAGCCAGTTGTTAGACCCACCACTAAACCCTTTCCTTAACATGGGAACATCTCCAGAGCGTTTGAACACAGCCAGGGATGGTGACTCAATCCTCTCCCTGGGAAGCCTGTTCCAAGGCCTGATGACTCTTTCCATGAAGTTGTTTTTCCTAGTATCCAAGCTAACCCTCCCCTGGTGCAGCTTGAGGCTGTTGTTTTGTCATCAGTTACTTGTGAGAAGAGACAACGCCTGCCTCTCTCCTGTCAGGTAGCTGTAGATAGCAACAAGGTCTCCTCTCAGCCTCCTCTTCTCCAGGCTAGAAAAGCCATCCTGACCAGCTCCAGCAGCACCCGCAAGCGGGATGATGGTTTCAGGACCTGAGCTGGTCTGGCTGTGGGTGCAGGTGTCTGGCTGATGCTCTCCTGGTTGTTAATTCTCAGTGCATTCAGCTGGGTGTCCCCTCAACTGTGGGGTGGATGAACAGGTCTGCTCTCCTGCCAGCCTCACTGTTGCCACAGTCCCTCCTGAGGACTCTGCAGAGCAAACTGCATCAGATCCCTCTGAAATTTCTAGATGCCATTTGAAGGCTGCTGCTTGCCCTCTGGGCTGACTTCATTACACGGGTTATTTTTCTGTACAGTAAAATATCTTCTCTACTTGTGGGACCCCCTCTGTGTGTTATTTTTTCTGTTGTATGAGAAGAGGTGCTGTGGGCTTGGAGGCAGGGTTTGGTCTTTTCCAAGTCAATATTCCTTCCTGCTGAGAACAAGGTGTGCTCCGTGTATGTGCTCACAGCCTGCACAGAGCAAGTGTGAGGTTCCTGGGATGGAAGAAAGGGATGTGCATTCCCCAGATGCAGGCAGGGAGGTACCATGTTGCCGTCTGCCATCCTCTGAAGCTTGTGAGAAGGATGTCCTTTGCTGCCCTGCCCTGGAAATGTCACTCTAGCTAGGGAGGGATCTCTATGCTTGCTCCTTGCCTGAGGCTGGGCCAGGCTCTGTGGCAAACTGATTAAAACCAGATGCTTTGAGCTCACAGAGGCTTTTCCCTGCCTGGGTAGGTGTTAATGGGAAGGTTACAGGTATGATGGGGAGCAAGGACTGGAGTGGGAAGGGGCAGCAGGGTAAGCCAGCAGGTAGGGATGATGGGGGAAGGTGAGAGGAGCAGGGATGTCTGTGGAGGCTTTTTCGTCTGCTCGTTTAATTAGAGAGGAGATGAGGATCTGGTATGGTGACCCCAACTTGGCCACCCCTGGCCCTTTGAAGGGTGCTGGGGATTTGCTCTGGGCTCACAGCTGCTGCCCCAAGTTGTTGAAGCCTTCTGCTTGAAGAAAGCGAAAAAGAATAATGTGTAAAAATCCGTGCAGGGGTGAAAACGGTGAGGGGGAGGCAGGGATGTAGAAGGGACGCAAAATACACTCCTCCTCTGACAATCCACATGAGTTTGAAGTCAAAACATTCTGTGCATGTCTGCTTTTTCCATCCCTTGCCACCTGGTAGCTATTATCAGATGACAATTTATTCCAGGCGTCCTCTTGGGAAGAGATTTCGTAAGCAGCAAGATTTTAAATCCAGAACGGGCTATGATGAGCCACGGTGGCTGCACGAGCCAGAGATTTCTTCTTCTGGTTCCCGTTCTGGGCTGCTGGGTTTGTGTGTCCCTGCAAAACCTACACCTTTAGCTATGAGATTTGATGCCCAGGATCCTCCCTGGGTCTGAAACCAGTTCTCCAGCCACCATGGGAGCAGGATGGGCTCTTGCAGCTCAGCTGAGAGAAGCTGGTAGAGGTGGTGCATGAGCTCTGGGGGTGTGCTTCAGGAGGAGTTCCATCTCCAGCCTCTGGAGGTTTGCAGGGCAGATGTGAATCACAGAACATTAGGGATTGGAAGGGATCTTGAAAGATCATCCAGTCCAATACCCCTGCCACAGCAGGATCCTCTAGATCCAGCTGCACAGGAACATGGCCAGGTGGGTTTTAAACATCTCCAGAGAAGGAGACTTCACAACCCTCTGAGCAGCCCCTTCCAGGGCTCTGTCACCCTCACTGGGAAAAAGTTCCTTCTCATATCGATGTGGAACCTCCTCTGTTCCAGCTCGCACTCAGTGGCCCTTGTCCTATCATTGGATACCACTGAGCAGAGTCTGGCTCCATCCTCCTGACACCTGCCTTTTCCATATTTATCAACATTAAAGGAGTGTCCCCTCAGTCTCCTTTTCTCCAAGCTCAAGGGATCCAGCTCCCTCAGCCTTTCCTCATCTGGGAGATGTTCCACTCCCTTCACCAGCTTTGTGGCTCTGTTCTGGACTCTCTCAAGTTCTGTGTCCTTTTTAAATGGTTGCTGTAGAGTAACAGGCTGACATCAGGAGCTCTGGTGGCTCCTGGAAGGAACCACTTTGGGTGGCATCATTATGTGGTTGTGGCGATGTTAGGTCATAGGTTGGACTTGATGATCTTAGAGGTCTCTTCCAGCCTCAATAATTCTGTGATTCTGTGGTTGCATCTCATCCAGGAGTTTATCATCAGGACAAATTGCCTTTGGTTTTACTTTTGCCACAGAGGCTCATTAGTCAAACTGTTAACTACTGGAATGGTACTTGCCTGCTAACTACTTGATAATAGGTTGCAGTGGGATAATGCAGCTGCAAACCATCCACCAAGAGGACCTCTCACCTCTCATAGAAACCCTTCCACCTCTTATTGAAGCTCTTCCCTGTGTGTTACAGCTTTCCATGCAGTCAGAAGGCTCAGCCTAAGGTCACTAAGAGCATTACCCGTATAAAAACCCACCCCAGCTCCTCACACTGTTGCCCTGTGACCACCCCACACTCCTTGCAGGTACCTCGTCTGCAGGAATGATGCTCAGATCTGCACAGACCTCAGTGCCAGCGGCTTTGCCTTGCCGACGGTGAAAATAGACTTGTCACGTTTGGTTTGGTTTGGTTTCCAGCAGATGTATTCACAAATAACTTCATTTGATGGCGATGATGGGGAAAAGAAAAGAAAATCATCCCCATCATTTCCTGAATGTTATCCAGTGATCTACAGAGCGAAGTCAGAAATGTTCAGAAAAGAAATTGTGAGGAGTTTGACAGCGATGTCAGTGTTTCTCGAACAAGTTACTTTCAGCGCGTAATTCAATTGGCTTGGGCTTCCAGTGAGCTCCCCTGCGGGTTCCTGGGCACCATGCGAGGGACATGGTGAGAGGCAGCAATATCACAGAGCCTTCAGTATTGGTCTGAGGACTTGGGTGGTGGGAAGGGTGTGAAGGATGTGATCAAATCATACTCGGCGCTAGTGAGGCCTTGTCTCTAGTACCAGGGTCAGTTTTGGGCATGTCAGTACAAGAAGGACACTGAGGGGTTGGAGAGGGTCAAGAGAAGGGCAACAAAGCCGGTGAAGAAGGGTCTGGAGGACAGGGCTGATGAGGAGAGGTTGAGAGAGCTGGGGCTGGTTAGTCTGGAGAAAAGGAGGCTGAGGGAGAGACCTTATTGATGTCTGCAACCACCTGAAAGGATGCTGTGCAGAGATGGGGGTTGGTCTCCCAAGTCACCAGAGATAGAAGAAGAGGAAATGGCCTAAGTGGTGCCAGGGGAGGGTTAGATTGGACTTCAGGAAAAATCTCTTCCCTGGCAGAGTGGTCAGAGGTTGGAACAAGCTGCCTAGGGAGGGAGAGAGTTGTCATCCCTGGAAGAGTTCAAACAATGCGTAGATGTGGCCCTGGAGAACAGGGTTTAGTGGGCAGGGTGGGGTTGGGGTGGTGGTTGGACTTGATCTTTGAGGTCTCTCTCAACCTTAATGATTTTGTGATTCTAAGTCAGTTTGGTCTTGAGTGCCCAGGAGTTGTCTCTTCTGCTTGGTGTCAACTGCATGAGGCGGGAACAGTGGACTTCAAGGAAGCCTGGCTTGGTGGGATCTGCACAACCAGGAGTAGGGCTGTGAAATGGGGCAAGAACCATAGAGCAGACTTGTCCAGTGCTCTGGTGTCCAGGCGGCTGGAGGCACAGTGCAAGTCTTTGGCTGTTGTTTAGAGAACCTTGGCTTTTATAAGCTCAAAATGAGATGGCAAATTGAATTTGCTCATGAACATGGTGGCTCTCTAGGGTTTCCTCTTTAATTCAGTAGACTTGCTTTAAGGGACTTTCTATTTTAGCAGAGAAAGGATGCGTTTGGTGTTTTCATCTCTCTAGCTTCCTTTACTGGTTTTCCCTTGCAGATTCTGTCTGAGAGCAGAAATACTTCTTTCTGTGGTTCCAATCCTCATCTCTCATCCTTCTGCATGATGCTGCACCTGGGTTTTGGGACAAAGCTCTGATCTCTGCACAGCAGTTTGCCAGGTGCTTGGGGGGGACCCAGTGGAGGGGCTATAGCAGAGCCCACCCATGCTTTTGGGGTCTGGAGAACAGGGCTGATGAGGAGAGGCTGAGGGAGCTGGGACTGTTCAGCCTGGAGAAAAGGAGGCTGAGGGGGAGAGCTCAGTGCTCTCTACAACCACCTGAAGGGAGACTGGAATGAGGCAGATGTTGGCCTCTTCTCTCTAGGGAGAAGACCAGAGGAAATGGGGTCAGGTTGTGCCAGGGGAGGGTGAGATTTGTCTTAGGAAAAACTTCTTCCTAGAAAGAGTGGGGAGTCCTTGGAACAAGCTGCCCAGGGAGGAGGTGGAGGCACTGTCCCTGGAGGGGTTCAACAACTGGGCAGCCAGGGTGTCTGAGGAGATGGATTAGTGGTTGGGGGTTGTATGGTGGGCAGTTGGACTTGATGATCTTGAAGGTCTTTTCCAACCTTGATGGTTCTATGATTTTATGCAGGGCTTTTATCCTTTCTCCTATCCTCCCCATACTCTTTATCCTACCTGTCCCAAGAGCTGACTGGGTGAAGAGTTGTCTCCAAGGATGGTTTGCTGGCAGCTGGCTCTGGCCACCCACTGTCGGTGCCATCTGAGCCACGGGCTAATGGGTGCCATATGGAGACAGTGACTCCCACCTCGCTGCGCTTGCAGGGAGCCCTGTGGGGGTTTCCAGGTGACAGCAGCAGTCATGAGCAGAGTGACCTGTTAGTTGCTCTTTCACGGCTCAGTAGTTTCCATTTTCACCTGGTGTTTGCAGGGGAGTCCCCAGGGGCTGCAGAGGGTGCTGTGGGAACAGGGAGATGGGGACTTCAATGGTTTGTGGGGCAGGGGTGTGTATGGGACTTGGAGCCCCTGGTTTTTCCCAAGTATCCAGGTTCCAGGAGAAAAAAAAACACCCTGTGAGTTTTTGCAGCATCTTGCGGGAGTGGGTTGTTCCTGCTCATTGTCCCTCCGATTTTCATTTGTTTTGCTGCTGAACAATGAAGGAAGTTGCAGCTGAAGAAGCAGAGATCCCTTCAGCATGTGAATAGGGCTTGGGTTTGTTGGTATTTCCGTCTCGAGTTTGAGCCAGCAAAGGACCGCGGGTCTGCTAGAGCTCAGAGGGCTGTGAAAACAGCACTTGTATCACAACTGGAAACGAGGTGAGTTTTGCTGGGGTTCAAGGTTTGTTAAGAGCCCAGTGTCAGCCTCAGTTTTTCATCCTACTGGGAGCGTTGGGAAGCTGCAACACTAAAATTCATCACTGGCACTTGTAGAACCTTGTGGTTAGAGCAGATCTCTGGGGTATAGACCCCGTGGGAAGGAGGTGATAAACCCCGGTGACAAACCCTCCCGAGACTCCCCGGCAGAGCAGCACCTCCGCATTTGCTGGTGGGGTATTGGGATTTCCTGATGCACGTGGAGATCTTTGCTGGGAAGGTGCTATTGAAGGACAAAGTCTGATGATGTTTGGATCTCAATGTTTTACAGCTCCCCTGCCTTCGAACAATGCCTAAAAATACAAGTGTATGCAAATTATAAACTAATTTAGATGATGGAGCATGGGAATATTGCTCATACTCCCCAAGCATGGCATTTCCAATCATATCTTCGTTTCATTTTTAAGCAAAGAAATCATAATCTTGACATGTTTATCATTCAGTGCCTGCACCAATTATCTCTTTGGGTTCATTCTATAGTTCATAGAACTGATAGATTATGATCATGTTGTTAGGAGAATTGTGCAGTCATTATTCCTCCAGCTGGAGGAGAAGTTGAAAAACAATTAGAAAGAATGATTCTCCTTTGGATTGCTTTGTGAGTTCATGAAATAGGCAAGTTCCTATTACCGGGGGCCATGAGCTGCAAGGCTACTGCCACTCTTGGCTTTGAACTCTTGCGATCCAAAGCGGATGACTTGTAGCACTGATTCTCTTTGGCTCCAGTAGTTATTTTTTTTATGGGTTGGTATCAGAGAGATGAATGGTGTTGGCCACACAAGAGCTGAAGCCCTAAATGATAATTCCCTGTATAATCACAGTGATGAGGAGGTGGGGATGCTCCAGCACCTAACTTTTAGGGAGGGGTGTTACAAATTGAGACCCAAGGCTTTGCCTCAAAATTAAACACTCTTGGCGTCTGCCTGTGGTTTGGACTCGAAACCTGATGAAGCGTGGTTCCCTCAAATTAAGTTTTGCTTGCCTTCAAGATCCCTAACGAGACTCAGGGGATTGTGACCCCCCCCCACCAAGGACAGTATTTGCAGGAGCTGCTGCCGAAGGAGTCCTGTGGGACGTGGGGAGTTGAAGGTGGTGTGCTCCTGGGGGAGAGCTTTGCTTTGATCCCCAGAAGGAGCTCTTTAATCCCATCCATTAACACACTTGGGTGGCTCGAGGGTGATTTGGCAGCTTTCCTTCTGCAGTTGATGGTCCCCAGAGGATTACATTGCCTCCCTGCTCTTCCCTTGCCCCAGGTCTCCATGTGCACTGTTAAATTTTCAATTTACTTGACCAGAAGGGAACAGAACCAGAAAAACAAATAGCTTGTCAAACCCTGGGTCCCATGTGAGGATTTTGCCTCCTTGTCTCTCCAGGGCTCTCCTTCTTTCCTCATCTCTCAGCTGGTGTTCAGGACCTGAGCACAGGGCCGTATCCATCATCTGCATCCGTGCTTATCCAATTTGGGGCTGGATGAAACCCTCTTGTCCCCCAGGCCTTGTTGTTTTGCCTTCTTGGAATGGTCAATATTGAATGCTTCAGCAGATCTAGTTATTTAATAATGTGCCCTGTCAATATTTATGTAGCTTGGAGCTGGCCGGGCATTCGGGATGAACGTGGGGAATGAGTGATGTGCACAAGTAACTCTCCAGATGCAAAGTGCTCTGTGCATGGGGAAGAGACGGAGCAGCACTTGAGGGAGTCTGGTGATCTTGCAGTGCCTTGGAGTGGCAGCCCTCCTCCTCGTGCTGGTCACAGCTTCCCCACTCTTGCTGTTAACTTCTTCCTTCTCCTTATCCACCTCCACTCTCGAGCTCTGGCTCAGATTTTCCTCGGGGGAAGGCAGAGAGGATCATGGCTAGAAGATAATGTGATTATTACGAGACCCCCCCCAGTTCCTTTGGGGAAACAGAGCTTGCTCCTGCTGTTAGTGGGGGATCTGCTTAGACTCTGTGCCCTGTAGCAGAGAGGTCTCCCTTAGGTTACTGATTTGGTGGTGCTGTGATTGTGGTGCAGCGTGCTGTGTGCTTGTGCAAGAGGGATGGGACTTGTTAAGCTAAACTTATCCTTTAGTAAAGAACTTGCTCCTATAGGGGTGCTCCAACCAAGGCTCACATGTTCATAGATAAGAATCATAGAATCATTAGGGATAAGAATCATAGAATGTGCTGAGTTGGAAGGGACCTCCAAAGGGCATCCAGTCCAACCCCCCGACAACAAGCAGGGTCATCACTCGCCAGACCAAGTTGCCCAGAGCCCCAGCCAGCCTGACCTTGAATGGCTCCAGGGATAGGCCCTCCACCACCTCTCTCGGCAGCCTGTTCCGGGGATCCCCCACCCTCAGATTTAACAACTTTCTCCTCCTGTCCAGCCTCAATCTGCCCTTTTTGAGCTTCAAACCATGAGCCCTCATCATATTGTTCCCTGCCCTTGTGAACAGTCTTCCCCAGCCTTGTGACAGCCCCTTTCAGGGGTTGGAAGGTCACTATAAGGTCTCTTCAGGAGCTTTCTCCTCTCCAGGCTGAACTATCCCAGCTCTCCATCTTTCTTCTGCAAATCCTTGCTCCTTTCTGTGGAAATAATGGGAATAGGATCCAGTCTCACTAGCTGATGATGGTTGACCCAAGCAGCTATTTTCTGGTATAAGCGGAGAGCTGAGGGTGAAGCAGGCTGGATGCTGGGTCTGTGGGCTTCTCTGACTGCAGAGGAAACCGTCCGGCTCGGCAGCGCCGTGCTGGGAGGCTGCCTGGCTGGTTTTTCGTGCTTGAGCTGGGTGGTGGCGTCAAGAGTCCTTGAAACTTTAGAGGGAAGATGGAAAAGCAAAGCCTGGCTATTTATTATTTTTGAACACCTCCCACCCCGAGCTCCCAGAGTTAACAGGCTCCCTGTAGCTCCGTGCTCGCTGGTATTTGGTAGATGGATAAACAGACTTTATTTCTTTATAAAGGGGAAAGGTTGTTTACAAGTTTGAGACTGGAATGGAAATGCTGTTTTTCCAGCAGAAGTGTTCGGTGAACAATAGCGAAACTATGTTTTAAAAGCCCTTCAAGTGTCCCCTTCAAACATGAACCTGATGTGCTGGGAGGAGCAATAAACCCTCCCAGACCTGGGGTGTTAAAGCTTCTCGATGAACTACAGAGAAAATAACACGCAACTGAAAGTGGAAATCCACACCTGGCCCCAAAACCTTTGTGAAGGAGGTGTCCGACCTTCCTGGGGGATTGTCTTGTCTTTAGGTCCTGATAGGATGAGGGGTCCTGGTCTGGAAAAGGGCAGATAGAGGCTGTACTGGAGGAATCTGAGGGTCAGGGATCCCCAGAACAGGTGCCCAGAGAAGTGGTAGAGGCCCCGTCCCTGGAGCCGTTCAAGGTCAGGCTGGCTGGGACTCTGGGCAACCTGGTCTGGTGAGTGATGGCCCTGATTGTTGTAGAGGGGTTGGGCTGGATGCCCTTTGGAGGTTCCTTTCAACTCAACATATTCTGTGGTTCTTTACTGAGGAACAAAACAATGTCTACAAATTCATGAGGGCTCTTTTCATGTGTGCCCTGGGATAGGATGAGGGCAATGGATTCCAGTTTGAGCACAAGACATTCCACCTCAACATGAGGAAGAACTTTACTGTGAGGGTTACAGAGCTCTGGAACAGGCTGCCCAGAGAGATTGTGCAGACTCCTCCTCTGGAGACTTCCAGAGCTGTCTGGATGCATTTCTGAGTGATCTGCCCGAGTTTTGGTCCTGCTGTGGCAGGAGGGTTGAACCCTTCCAACACCTAACATTCTGTACTTCTGTGACCCCACTCCAGACATCCCATGGGCTGTGCAGGAGGCGATGGGAAGCGACACTGCAGCCTCCTGCCCTGCTGTGGTCCCAGGCAGCTGCCATGGCTTTATTCATAGTGCATTTGACTACGTGTTTCATCATAAATGGTGGCCAGGGTAACATTTTTGGTGAATTCTCCCTTTCCTTTTAATTATTGCAGCAAGGACAGAAGTAAAAGCTTTTTGAAGGGAGTTCTCTGACAGCGCCTGCTGAGTCAGAGCAAGACTTGTTTGTCTCAAAGAGCAGGTTCAAGGAGGATGCTGGACATATTGCCATGCACTTCATGGCCAAATCCATTAGAAAATAAAAGTATTTCCAAGTGCCAGAGGAGGGAGCCAGCAAAACACAGGAAATCGGAAAGTTTCTGCTCTTTTTAACATCTCTCTTCCTAATGAAATCAGAATAAATTGAGTGGAGCAGCACTAGGCTTCGCTGGTGCTTGTAGCAGGGTTGGTAAAACCAGGGTCAGTGTCTGATGAATGGGGAGGGTTTGCTTTAAAAATCAAAATGTTTCCAACTTTTCATCTCAGAGGTTGAGGCTTCCCCCTCTCTGCTCTGCTCATGTGCTTCCCTTCGTCTTTTGCTATAACCTCAGAGGGTTTTTTCTGGCCTCCTGTCTCCCTTGGGGTTATCCATGCGGATAACTTGGGCAAAGAGTTTCACCTTAATGATGCTTGTCAGGGGCTGTTGCAAGGCAGAGATGGTTTTGCTGATGGGCTCTTGAGCAGGGACAAGGTGCAGAATAATTGGCTCCCCTGGCAGCTCCTCTTGCTCTTTTTCTCTTGGAAAAACCCCTTAACAGAGAGGAGAACCTTGGTGTGGAGCTGCTGTCCTGCAGCACCACCTGTGCATGGTGGGCTGTGCTGTGCCTTGGCTCATTGCCGTGATCAATGGGGAACGGGGTGCCGCCTGGAAAAGCTGGGGGAAGCAGGGAAAAGGACATCTGTGAGCTGCCGGAGGCGTCTCTCCACCCCGCAGCATTGCTGTTGGAGGGAGGGGATGCTGTGGGAGAGACAGAGAGAGGTGAGCTGTGCCCTGGGCAGGGCAAGCTTTGCTGCAAGGTGAGTGACCCACGGTATGCAGGGACACCCCAAAATTCCACTGGGGTGCTTGGGAGGGGTGGGAGCTGCCTTTGCCACTCATGTTTGGGCCTTTTCATTCCCTTGCTCTCCATCCATCTGCAGATTCCCATTCCCCAACGACTCGCCTTGCAAAGTGCCTGTGCCGCATATGAAATGGAGGAGATAAAATTACAGGATCTCAAAATTGGCCGGGCTCGGCGCAGTATATAACATAACAGATGGTACTACATGATGCCTCTGAAATATCTGTGCAATAGCATTTTAAGAAACGTATAACTGATCAGGCAGCATATGGAAAATACTTTCTGTGCTGCACGAGGGTGCGGTGCCCCCTCTCCCGGCACCTGCTCTCCTTCCCTGGGTTGGGGATGCGACGTGGCAATGAGCATTGTGCATAGTCCTCATCGTGCTCCTGCCCTTGTGGCTGGGTGATCATCATCTCAGTGTGGTTTTCTTTTCTAAAAACGAAGCTAAGTGGTTTTCATCCAGGAGCAGAGTGAGAATGTGGTGGAATGGGAGTGGCTTCACAACACCAAGAGGTCCCATCCAAGGGATGGGGGTATTTGCACAGAATGAGGGACCATCCAGACTCCCCTTTGCTGCTCCCTGGTTTTTGTCCCATGTTTCCCACCTCCCAAAGCTGTAAGCAGAGGGCAGTGGTTTACATGTGCTACTTGGAGGAGACAGACCACTAGGATGCTCCTAGAGGAGTTTTTTGGCTAATGGAAAGGACTACTTTCCTCACCCCCTGGGCTGCAGTGCTTGGTGGGTCTCCAAGTGGACTCCATTCTGCTGCCCTCAGCTCTCTGAGCCCCTCTGGTTTATACAGTTTCTGATGCCTCTTGTGCACTCATCTTGCCTGTAGACTGCCTTTTGCCTTGGGCATATAGACTGGTGGGGGTTGGGAGAGACCTCTGGAGATCGTGTAGTCCAACCCCCCTGCTAGAACAGGATCCCTTAGAGGAGATTGCACAGGAGCATCTAAAGCCTCTCCTTATTTGCTGCTCCCTGCTCTGCCTGCTGGCCCTGCTGCCTGTCTTCCTGGCCTCATATGTTCATTGACCCCTCTGTCTAGCAGAGAGGACAATATTTCCTCTCTGCAAGGCTCAGCTCATATTCTTTAAGGTGCTGCAGGGTCATGGGATGAAAGGCTCCTCGCTGTTTCTGCAATGAGTCAAAGTTGAGCTAAGAATAGATCTATAAACAAGACAGCAGGGAAGGCTTCCCAGCAGAGCCTGACGGGACCCTGGCAGTATGTCTTTGCCAGAGACATTTGCAAAGGAGATGTGGACCCTGCTGAGCCGTTGGTCTGCGGGGTGCCTGGCTTTGTGATGGCGGGATAGCTCTGGGCACATCCCCAACTTACAGTGTGGTTTCAGTCCCAAGGAGAAGTGTTGGGGTTGGCCACCACTGTCTTCTGGTGGCTGCAGGAGCCTTGCCGTGGTGGGTGATGGTGCTGGAAGCAGCTGATGGGCCCTTGTTGGGATGATGGGGAGTGATGAAACCAAGTCCTACATGCACTGCTGGGTGCTCTTGTAGAGTAGTGAGGGTTGGAGTGAGCTGCACGACTGGGTTTTTCACCAGCACGTGAGTTGCTGTGGCAGGAGGCTCTACGCTTGGTTGCTGCCCACACTCATGCACGGAGGTATTTAGAGCTGTCAGTCTAGCGTGCTGTCTGTCTGTCTGTCTGTCCACCCACCCAGAGAGCTGTGCGGATGCAGGCTGTGAGAGCCCTGGACACGCTGAGCCCTGGCTGCTGAGCTGAGTGCTCCTGGTGCTCTTCCCTGTCCAGGATCCCCACGACCGGGCTCAGAGAGTTGCAATGTGCAGCTTGGTCCTCATTTCTGGAGTAATCTCCATAAAAGCCCAAAGTGGGGAATCTTGCAGCAAGCAGACTTCCCTCTTTTGTCTTTGCCGACTTTGTCCTCCTGCTATCTCGACGGCTTTCTGCTTGCTGCCGTGTTTCTCTTTAATCTGGAGCCCTCTGTTCTTACCTGAGCTACAGAGGCTTGACGAGGAAAAGCCACTGAACTCAGAGAAAAATGAAAGGGAGCAAAGCTTAAAAAAATGTTTTCTTTCTCTCTCGTTCTTAAGAAAAAAATAAAAACAGAGAAAAGCAAACCCAGCCCCCAGACACACACAGAGCCAGTGAGCGATGCCTGAATTATCCTTGAACCGTCATCTCCTGCTTATAGATCAGGATGTAGCGTCTCTGCCCTGTTTTCTTCTCTTTCCCCTGACATTCCATCATTTTGATCAAAGCTTGGCAAACAAAAGTCTTCTTTCCCCAAGTGAAGGGACAATCTTGCCCCTGTGTTGGTGCACAGAGCTGAAGGGATGGGGTGTGTGGAGCCTGAGATATGGGGTGTGCGGGGCCGAAGGGATGGGGAGGTGTGTGGAGCCTAAATGATGAGGGGTGTGTGAAGCTGAAGTGATTGGATGTGGAGAGCTAAAAAGATGGGGTGTGGGGAGCCAAAGCGATGTGGTACACAGAGTAGAGAGATGAGGGGGTGCACAGAGCAGAAGGGATGTGGTGGCTGGAGCCCAAGGGATAGGCTGCACAAAGCAGAAGGGATGGGGTGTGTGTGGGGGGTGGTACCAAAGGAGCTTGATGCCTGTGTGTTTTGTACACGGCGACAAGAGATAATTACTATGATCAAAGATTTGTGTGTGAGGGTATCTTGTGTTTCATTGCTCTCGGCAGCACGACCAACCTCCTGACAGCTGAGGAAGGGAGCAAGCTCCATTGCTGGCTTTTCCCACCAGGATTTCTCCCAGGAGATGGGGTGCTCTGGAGACTGGGGGTTTTGAGGAATGGCTGGGAGCACATAGGTGTGCACCAGGCTCCTCTCAGGGGTGAGGGCAAGAGGCAATGTGCCCGTTAAAGTCCAAGAAATTGTCTTTCAATGCAAGAGAGAAGGTTTGAGAGGGTGAGTGTGCTCAAGTGCTAGATGAGGTTACCCAGGGGTGTTGCAGAGTTCCTGGCCTCATGATGCTGCTACGTTCACCGCTGCTCAGAACCTGTCTTTGGAGGTACCTCATCCTAATAATGATTCTTGATGGGAATTAGCACCCTGTCCATCTGGCCCCGTTCTGCCATCTAACAAGAGGAGATAAGTGCACTTAACAACACACCAGCTCTTGTTCAGACCCCTTCTTCCCAAGCCAGAATCAATAGCAGGTCTCTCCAGCTTTTAGAGACTTAGATCACATCTTTTCATCTCTCTCACTCATTTTTCACAAGCAGCAAGTGCTTGATTTTCCTTTTTTTTCCCCGCTGTGGAACTTTTCCCACTCTCCCTTTCATCTGAACCTGCTCACCCAGCCAGGGCTGCAGCCTGCACACCAGATAAGAAACCCCGCTGTAACTGGGTTTCCCAGTCCCCACCTCCACCTCGCTCCTGGTTATGAGCTCTCCCATGGCCGCCTTTATCTTCAAAGTGCTTTACAAACACTAATTAATCCTCCCAGCACCCTGCTGTTCACCCTCAACCACTCATGCTGGACGTGTCTCTGGTGCTGTGGCACTAGGTTCCTCTCCCTGGAGCCATCCCTGCTTGTTGGGTTTGCTTGCCCTTGTTTTGAGCAGTGGGGTGGCCTCCCCCAGGCAGGGCAGTTGGGGGGGTCTGTGTCACATGACTGGGACTTGCATTGTGTTTGGGACCTACTGTAGACCAGGGATGTAGAATCATAGAAAGGGTTTGTGTTGGGAGGGACCTCAGAGCTCAGCCAGTGCCAGCTCCCTGCCATTGGCAGCAACACCTCTCACCAGACCAGGGTGCCCAGAGCCCCATCCAGCCTGACCTTGGACACTTCCAGAGATGGAGCAGCCACAGTCTCCCTGGGCAACCTGTTCCAGGATCTCAGCACCCTCACAGGAAGGAATTTCTCCCTAAGACCTAACCTAAATCTCTCCTCTTCTAGCTTAGAGCCATTTCCCCTTGTGCTATCACTGCAAACACTTTTAAAAAGCCCTTGCCCAGCTTTCTTACCCTTCAGGTACTGGAAGCTGCCATAAGGTCTCTCCAGAGCCTTCTCTTCTCTAGGATGAACAGCTCCAACTCTCTCAGCCTGTCCCCAGAGAGGAGGGGCTTCATCCCTCAGAGAATGTTCATGTCATCCTCTGGACCCACTCCAGCAGCTCCAGGTCCTTCTTGTGTTGGGGCTGCAGAATTGTCCAGAATTGTACACAGTGTTCCAAGTGGGGTCTCACAAGAACAGGTAGCCTGCAGGTTGCTGCCAAACCTCCAGAGCTTCAAGAGGCATCTCCACACCAGCCCTCTCCTCATGCTGCTTTGGTGCTAATTTAGTCACCTTGTCCAGCTTAATTCTTCTTGGTTGGTCTTCACCATGGAGCTGGGAACTCATTGTGTTTGCTCTTGGCAGTGGCTGCAGCGATGAAGAAGTATTTGTGGAGGATGATTTGGCTGCCTGATGCAGAGGTACTTGGGGATGGTTGGTGAAATTTGTGTCCAGTGACAGGCAACCGAGCTGGGAAGGAGTCTGGAGTACAAGTGCTCCAGGAGCAGTTGAAGGAACTGGGGGGATTTAGTGTGGAGAGAAGGAGGCTCAGGGGAGACCTCCTTGCTCTGCACAACCCCCTGAAAGGAGGATGGGAGTGAGGAGTGGGTCGGTCTTTTCTCCTAAGTAGGAAGCAGAAATCCTCTCAGGTTGCACCGGGGAGGTTGATGTTGGCCCTGAGGAGTAATTTCTGCCCCTCAAGGGTTGTCCAGACCTGGCTCAGGCTGCCCAAGGCAGTGGGGGAGTCCCTATTGGGGTTGAAAGGCCATTGGAGATGTGGGGTGAGGGATAGGGTTAGTGGGGACCTGGGAGTGCTGGGGAACAGCTAGACTTGATCCTAACAATCTTTTCCAACCAAAACAATTTGGTGTTTCTATGGTTCTCTGCTCAGGGAAGTCCTTGTGCCCTCCATGGGTTACATTGGGAGCCTTCACACAGGTCTGAGCTGAGGGGCTGGAGCTAGAGGAGCAGAGTCCTGCTTGAGGTGCAGATCAGGCATCTTCTGCTTATTCCTCTCGTAGCTCGGAGTTCAGAAAAGCTTTTTTCTTATTTTATTTTTTGAAAAGCTGCTTTTTTTCCTTTCCCTTTCCTTGCATGAAATGCAAATCAATAGATGTTGTATTCCCACTCTAACAAGATGTCAAGGAGAAAAGGGTAGCCTTTCATTCAGGCAGAGACACACACATGCACAGCAAGAGGAGGAGGGACAGGGAGGAGGGAGGGAGCCAGAGAAAGGCTGGAGTGATGGACAGATGGATGGACAGACGGAGAGAGGGGTGATTCTGCTTTCTGGGGGCTCTGCTCCCTCTTCCCCAGCTCTGCCATATGAAGGTGAGGGAATCTCTGCTTTCGTGTCATCTTGAGTGTCATTTACCCCAGAGACTAGGGTGGTCCCAGATGTGAATATGCAATGGGAGACAGCTTGGGGAAAAAAAAACCCCAAACCCTCTGAAAATACACTCAAAAATCATGTTTGGATGTGCCCAATGGACCATTATGTCTCCTCACAGCCTTGGTGCTGCCTGTCACATTGCAATATGCGTTTTAGATTCTCTGCTTGATATCGAGAAACAAACAGCCCCAAATAATATCCCAGAAAGGCTTCACCAGCTAAATACATATTTATACATCTGGGTTTTATCTTGAAAATGAAACAAATCGTAGAAACACAGCATGGCTTTGGGTTGAGACCTCAGAGATCACCCGGCCCCAAACCCCCCTGCCACAGGCAGCGACACCTCTCACCAGACCAGAGTGCCCAGAGCCCCATCCAAGCTGGCCTTGGACACTTCCAGGGATGGAGCAGCCACAACTTCCCTGGGCATCCTGTTCCAGGGCCTCAGCAGCCTCACAGGGAGGGATTTCTGCCTCAGATCTCATCTCCATCTCCCATTTTTTAGCCTGAAGCCATCCATCACTGGAGTCCCCGGTACAAAGTCCCTGTCCAGCTTTCACCAGGCCAGTGCCCTGCTTGGTCTGGTGAAGCAGTGAGGGATGTGTTTGTCTGCCCAGAGCCCATCTGTTCCCATTTTGCAGATGGGAAAGCAGAGGTGTTGGGGCACTAAGGGTCTGGTCTGCGGTCACCCTTGGAGTCAGGCTCAGCAGGTTGAGTGCCACCCTAATTGGCCAGAATAGATGGCAGGAGAAGCAGCTGAGTGTGTGCTGGATGGGAGACAATAGTCGTTGCCAGGTGAAAAAAAACAACCCAACATAGGGTAGAGTTTTGGTGGGATGGGAAAAATGAGGTAAAAATGTGTTGTTTTGAAATTTTGCCCAAATGCAGCTTTTCAGCTCTGGTTTTGAAAGGGGAGCAACATGTTTGTTCTGAGAGCATCAAACACTTCTGTTAATTTGAAATGATTTCTTTGTTCATTTCCTTTAGTTCCTTGAGGACAACAATATTTCTTCTCACCCTAGGTGGATTTAGAGCCCACTCTGTGGTTATGGAGAGCAAGAGACAGAGGGTTCAGCTCATGGGCTGGGAGCTGCACCCCTGAGCAGTTCAGAATCACAGAATCCTTTTGGTTGGAAAAGACACTTAAGATCATCAAGGCTAACTCTTATCCCAGCACTGCCAGGTCACCCCTAACCCTGTCCCCCAGCACCAGGTCTAAGCACAGTTCCCCCTGGATGTGGGTGTCCCTGTCCTGGGCTGTCTGTATAAAACGTGGGCACTGGGAAGTTCCAAATGCCTCCATGCAGCTGGTTTCCCCAAGTGCTTGTGAAGCAAAGGCTAAATCATAGTCCTAGAATCATTCAGGTTAGAAAAGATGCTTGAGATCAGCAAGTCCAACCCAGAACCCAACTCTACCAAGGCCACCATCAGACCAGATCTCTCAGCACCACATCTAAACAATCTTTAAACACCTTTGGGGATGGGGACTCAGTCTCCTCCCTGGGCAGCCCATTTCAAGCCCTCACTGCCCTTTAGGTGAAGAAACATTTTCTGCTGTCCAGCCTAACCCTCCCCTGGAGCAGGTTGAGGCTGGTGCCTCTGGTTCTGTTCACCCACCCCTCTGCAGTGTCCTTTCAGGTAGTTGTAGAGGGTGATAAGGTCTGTCCTCAGCCTCCTCATCCTCAGGCTGAACAGCCCCAGTTCCTTGGCATCTGCCTGACTGGCGTCGAGTAAAGGGAACTTGAGGACACAAGTGTCACTGTCCTCATCTCAAGCCAAGTAAGACACCAGGCTGGCTGGCTTTTCCTGGTGAGATGATTTAGCTCTTTCAGGGGTTGAGGTTATCACGAACAACATATCTTTACTCCTATTAGAAGTAAAAAGTCCCTGGGCACATTTCCTCCAGCACGACGCAGGAGGTGGGCTGATGCCTTGAGCAGATAACGTGGGAATCTGGGAGAGTGAAAAGCTTTTAAAAATGTGTGGTTTATTCATGCAGAGCAGAAAGTGAGTAGAGAGGAATGGCTAAAAGACAGAGAAAGTTTGTCCTGATGATGTGTGCTGGGCTCCCATCCCTCAGCAGGTGAAGGTACCCCCTCTGGAGAGCTCAAAGGCACCATTCCTGCTCCTCCTGATGCTGCTTTGTAGGAAAAGAGTGTGAGATGTGGTGTTTGTGCACAAGGGGAATGCGGCTTCTGTCTCTGTGATTAGTCTGCAACAAGTGGGTGGGAGAAACCTGGGGAAGAAGGATGACAGGGGAGGAGATTGTTGGGGTTCTGTGGCTGAGTGTGGTGGCAGAGAGGAGCTGGAGGGCTCTGGAGCAGCTTGGGATGCTTGCAGTGGAGTGATTGTGGATGCATTGTCCTTCCAGGAATCCTGATGTGGAAGCTCTCTTTTCCAGAAACTCCCTGAGGTGTTTGAGGGAGAAGAATCCAGGGAACTTCTGTGTTTTGGAGGGCCAGGGGTGGTGAGAAGATCTTCAGGCTGATAGGCAGAGACACTAAGGCAAAGAGCAGAATGAATCACTGGGGTGGGACATGGGGGTTGGAGTGACCACTGGTGCTGCAGAGCCATAATGGATCAGATGTTGGAAATCCCGAGTATTAACCTAAGAGTCCATTTGAGCTGTCCTGGAACACAAAAAGAGACCTTTAAGTAGTGAGGAAAGAGAGAAGAACATTGTTGTGAGTAAAATTAACCCTTTTCACTTGGGTTTAAGCATCTGGAAAACAGAATTTTTAACAGAGCTGCAACAGATGTGAAATCAGAAACACTTTTCTGTTCAGAAACAAAAACAACCCCTTGAACTTGTCTTGGCAACCTTATTTTCTGTTTTTTAATATTTTGTCTTACAGTGCAGCAAACTCAAGGCCTAGCAGGCGACTGCTTTCCTCTAGGGGTGGCTGTGGGAGGGGAGGAGTTGGGTCCAGTGCCCTGGGCTGGATGCTCAGGACTTGGCAATGTGCTAAGGGGGGGTTTGAGGAAAAGCAGGCAGTTGGGGGTGAGGGGAAACCGTGGCAGCCTGAAAGGGAAGGATTGTGTTAGGGAGCGTGAGGAAACACTCCTTCTCCCGGGTGGGAATGGGATTGTATCAGGCAGGGGTCTGCGGAAGCAGGTACCCTATGCTCAGCATCCTTTTGGGGCTCTGTGAGCCCACCACAGGGGAAAAAAAAAGCCAGCTCTGGCTGGGATGCACAGAGAAGATTGCTTCTTGGGCTAGGAGATTTTGTGTGAAAAACACCCACTCATGCTAAAAAGCCTGGATCACTCGCTGGGTTGCCTCTCCTGGCAGCAGGCAGGGTGCCGCTGGTGGCTTCCTGAGCTGGAAGAGCAGAGCTCACGGAGTGGCTGCGAGGAGCCGGGGGGCTGAAACCAGGGGACAAAATATTTCCAAGCCCCTTTGCAGGTGGCTGCTGCGTGAGGAGTCGGTAGGACGGTGCCTGTTCCCGTGCCGGGCGGGTAGCGGCGGGGGGATGCTCGGGGGGTCGATGCCTGCATTTAACTCCCTGGTTGCAGAGCGAGCCCCACGGAAGAGCCAAGTGTGAGCGAGTGTCAGTCAGCATCTCGAACCAATGGGTGCCTGGTAGGAGGTCTGCCTTCCCCAGTGCACCCAGCCTGGAGCTGCTAGTTGTGTGCGTGAGTGTGTGTGCAAGGGAGAATTAGAGACACTGACTGTGCTCTCCCTCTCTCCCTCTCTCTCTCTCTCTAGCTCACTAACTCAGTCTCCCTCCCTCTGCAAACATTGGATTTAAACCTGCTCAGAATTCAGCGCAGACGAAAGCGGCGGCGGCAGCAGCAAGCAGCAAGCAAATCAGCTGCGGGTCTAGCGCAGCTCCAAGATGTACCATCCTGCCTGCTGGATCGTCTTCACGGCCACCACTGCCCTGCTCTTCATCCCAGGTAGTGCACTAAAGCTTATCCTCAGGGCATCGGGAGGGTATCAGCTCATGCGGCGGGAGAGCCGAGCGGTGGGGTACCCAGACCTCATGGCCACTGCGCACGATGGCTCGCAGGCACGCAGGCAGCAAGTCGCTCTGCAGCAGGGCATAGCCAAGTGCTCCCGGACGGTGGAGATTCATGAGCTGTGCCCCCCGGCAGGGCTGCCCCGCTCCGGGTGGGCACCCAGCCACAGCAGCCTCTGGACTGGGCACAGTCTGTGCCCCCTGGGCAACCTCTGGTTGTAAATGGTCACAGAGATTTTTGCCCTTCAAAGTTGGGCACCTCCTGTGCGCTCGCTCTCTCTCTCTCTCTTGCTAATACCGGTGCTCCCCCTCATCTTGCTTCCCTCATTCCTGACAGGAAAACTCGGGTAACGGCTCCTCGCTCCCTTTTGCAAAGTGAAAACAAACCCCTCGATCCGGGCAGTAGGGGTGGGGGGGTACCTCGATGGGCTGCGGTGAAGGTGCCGCAACCTCCCCGAGCAGAGCAGGTGGCTCCTGGGATGTGGGTTGGCCTCATCCCCCTGGCTCCAGAGGAGGCTGAGAGGGGGAGATGCTGGGGTCGGATCCAGCTCTGGATTCGTGCTGATGCTGGTGGGTCGGGGCAGCGAGCTCAGCCCTGAGCTGCATCTGCGGGGAGGGAGCAGTCGGGGGTGACGGCAGAGCCGAGGAAAAGTCACCGGCATTTTTTTGATGATGGTGGACACTTTTAGCAGCTGGAAGGGTGCCGGTCCCTGTGTGAGCAGATGGGGACACTGCGTGCTCAGGCTCCCATCTCATCTTAGCCCGCCGTGTGTTTTTCATGACAGTCAGTGGGAATTACGTGGGGCTCGGGAGGGCAGGGAAGAGGCACAGCTGTAATTCCAGCAGCTTTCCATGGTTTGGTGACAGAGCATTGCTGCGCAGGGCTGGCGTGTGTGGGAAGAGGATGAGGCTGACAGGGGAGAGGTTAGCTCTGTCACAGCTGGAGAACGGCCCTTTCCACAGCTGTGACAACCACGAGGGGACTCGGGCTACAACTTGCTTGTGGAGGCTCGTGCTGTGGGACCGTCCACATCCCGTGGTGCTGAGGCAGATCCTGGGGACCCAGTAGGCACCAGAGCCCCTGGAATGGGGCTGGGTACCACTGATGCTCCATGGGGTGATGGGGGGATGCAGAGGGCGTTAGTGCCCATCTGGGCATCCCCTGGGGTGTGTGTCAGCTGGTTGAGGAGTACTGGTGGGACACCTCTGCCAGAGATGCCTCCAGATCTTCAACCAAAATGGTGCACCTGCCTCTTAACACGTGAGGGTGCTGATACAGCCACGTGAGCTCCCTGACTTTGCTGAAGGCAAAGGGGTTTATAGTGCTGGGCTTGAGGGCAGTTTGCCTGACCCACTGCTGTGCCAAGCAGAACACTGGCTCTTCCACCTTTGTGCTATTTGAGGTTCCTCTGGGTTCATATTGTAGAGGACTGGACCCAGGGCAGCTGTGCGGGTCAAGTGGGAGGATACGTGACACTTGATGGGTTGTCATCGAGGTGTCCTTAAGCTGCAGGAGCTGGCACAGAGCTGGCATGGAGCATCTGCAGCTTGCTGGTGCCCTGCTGCAGCTTCCTCAGGACGTGGCAGTTTGAGCCACAGAAGAAGCCCCATATGTTTAAGTCCCCAGTGACTTGGGAGAGGTTTCTTGATCCACGCTCACGTGGTTGTAGCTTTCTCTTCTTATTCCTATTAAGCAGCAGTATCTGCTTTGGCTTTAAATGTCCCCTGAGCCAAACCAGTCCTGGATTCTGCCTGGCTGAGCTCAGCCCTTAATCCATGAAGCCAAAACCTGAATCAGAGGAAGGGAAATACCCCAGAGCACTGGGCTGGCTGCTTGGTGCTTTTCCTTTCTGTCTCAGGATTTGACCATCTCCTCTCCTTTTTTCCCCCCATTGCTTGCAGAGGTTTCCATGTTCCCTTCCTGCCCAGCTGGGACAATTCCATTTGTAGTTTCACTGCAACACCGGTCATGTTGGATGGCAGCCAGAGCAGAGGTTGGTCCCCACCAGCCCTGCACCTTCCCAGAGTGGGATCATTTTGGGGCTGTTGATTATTTTCAAGCATAATCCCACACGTTTTGTGCAGGTGATGCTCCCCTGGGATTTGCAGAGGCTGTTTGTGAAGGGCGAACTCTTCCCCTCTCTGTTTTTATCCCAGTCCCGCGGGAGTTCCGCACAGGGTGGTTCAAGTGAGAAGGGAACCAGCTCTTAGAAGGTGTAATTAGAGTGAAGGGAAACATCACAACTTGAAGGCTCCTGCAGAAAATAGCATCACAAAGTTATTATTAGCTGTAATAGCTTATTTGCCAGTTTTTTTCCCCGCTTTCTCTCCCTCCTGCCTTTGTTCTTTCCCCCCACCCCAGCTCTTACTTCTGTAGAGAAGCTGCATTTTTCCCATCGGGGCTCACGTCGTCTCGTTACCAATTTACTCCTGTGGAATCTAAAGACATGGAAGGTTAATGCAATAATGAAACTCTGACCCCAGTGGTCAGACATAGCCTCTTACTTGGCAGCTTTTGATTTCTTTGCAAGACGAGTTGCCATCCAAAAATCATGCTGAAGGCTTCATGCTCCTGTCCTAGAGTGGGTGCCCTGGGGGAGGTAGGTTCCTGAACAGCAGTCACTCCCTGAGGTGAGCTCTTCTCATGGGGAGGGTGCTGAGGGGTTTTAATGCTGTAGAATGGGGAGGTGGGGTAGGTAACTGAAGAGTCAAGCTGCTGGCAAATGCTTCAAAGTCCTGGAGGGGATTTGGCTGCTCTTGTTTTGGGATGGACCTGAGTGGATTGTGGTGCACTGGAGGGTGAATTTAGTGGGGATTGAGCTGATGGTTGAATTGGATGATGTTGTAGGTCTCTTCCAACCTTAATGATTCTATCAATTTGGGATGGACGGAGTGGATTTGGCTAATCTGCAGCTATGGGGTGAAATCATGGCGCTACAGGTGGCAAAAATCAATGTAGATCAACTTCCTCAGACATCAATAACTGCTGCCTTGGCACAAGGACTTGTCATGGTGGCGGCTCCTTCCAGAGGTCAAAAATTTGGCAGTGCAGAGTAAGAGGGATGATCCTGTTTGCATCTGCTCCTAGGTATCAGGGTCAAGATAGAGCTGCAGACCTTGGAGAGCTCCCCAAGTGCTCTGCCATCACCCGTTGTGATGGGACCTGCATCTCACATCCCCCAGAAACTGTAGCTGTGCGGCCTCTGCCACATCCTCTTGAGCAGCAGTAGCTTTGGTGATGGCTGTAAATCCAGCCTGAAGGTAAGAAATGGCCCTTGCAGGAATTAAAAGTGCCTTTCCATCCTCCTCCCAGTATGGAGGCCTTGCCACAGGAGTGTGTTTTTCTCCAATGGGGGATGCTGGGCTGGCAGAGGGGATCCTGATCCCTGCAACTAAACCTACGAATAAGTACCTGGAGCACATTAGTTCTGCTTTCGTGTCCTTTCAGTACGAGCGAGAGGAACTTAAAGGGATTTTCTGTGCTTGCCTGAGGACTGGGGGTAGTGGTGGATATGGCACTGCAGCCATCAATCTCCCATCAGTCAGAGATGTTGGGGAAGAGGTCCCAGCTGAAGAGGAGGACAGGGAACCTGCATCAGTGGACATCACCCCAAAAACACCTCCTGGTCTTGCCCTGCCTGAGGCTTGGGCTGTACTTTACCTGTTGGAGGTTGATTCCTGGAGTCCTGTGGCTCCAGAGACAGCTGGGATCAACCTTTCAGAGGAAGTTTTGGTTCTATTCTTCTTTCCAGTGGTGTGGGGAGGGGGTTTGATGGCAGAATGGGTCCAGGTAGCTTTTGCTCCATCCAAATCCCCCCAGCACAAGTTTTCAGGATAATTTACTCTGGGGTCTATGGATTTCGATGTTGGTAGCTCCAGCAGCTGCCTTCCAGCATGCCCCAGAGTGTCAGATCTTGCCCTGCCTTTGCCAGCACCTTCTCTCTGACAGCATCTCCTTGGAGCAGTCTTTGGTTGCAGACAGCCCAATGGAGGAGCTTTTGCTGGTGCAAATCCCTGTGAAGAACTGAGGAAGGTTTTAGAGGCAGCTGATGGGATCTGGGTCCCTTAACCAGTGCCTTTGAAAACCTTTCCCAAAGGCCTGAATATTTGGTTATGGTGAATTTTGAGCTGCATAAGCGGCTGTGTTTGTGTTTTACACTTGAATATGCAATAGGAAGTTAGTGCTCTGCTTGGTTCCTGTAAAAATCTTCATGGCCCAATGGTCTTCATGGGCTTTTCAGCCTCCTTTTCCCTCCCCAGTTAGGCAAAGCTGGACACTAGTCCTCATCCCTTCTTGCCTTTCTGGCCTGAGCATCTCCTGAGATCCCATCTGGAGTGCTGGGCTCCTCAGTTCAAGAGAGACACAGATGTCTACTGGAGAGGGACAGAGTTCTACTGGAAAGAGTCCAACAGAGAGCTACAAGGATGGTGAAGGGACTGGAACATCTATCTTGCAAAGAAAGGCTGAGATACCTGGGACTGTTTAGTCTTGAGAAGAGAAGGCTGAGAGGGATGTTAATGATGTCTGTAAATATCTGAGGGGTGGGTGTCAAGAGGAGACCAGTCTCTTTTCTGTGGTGCCCAGTAACAGGACAAGGAATGATGGGAACAAGCCATAACACAAGAAATTCTATTCCAACACGAGGATAAACTTCTTTCCTGTGAGGGTGACGGAGCCCTGGAACAGGCTGCCCAGAGACAGTGCAGTCTCCTTCTCTGGAGAGATTCAAACACAGCCTGGATGTTCTTGTGTGACCTGATCTAGGGGGAGACTGGGTGGTCTCTACAGGTCTCTTCTAACCCCAAACATTCTGTGATTGAGATGCTCTGGGCTGCTGGTACATGCAGGATGGGGAGAGATCTTGGCTCTCAGCATCTCCTTTTTGTTTAAGCTTAAAAATAACAGCTCTGCTGCTGCCTCCTTTGCCTCCCCATCCTCTCTCCTCTCCTTAAAGAAGGCTCTTTATAATTACCCGTGCGGCAACAGCAGATACAGAGGTGGCTTTGACACTTACTGCTTGGTGGGTGGGTTTTTCCAGGGAACTCCTCTTCATTTCATGCTTTAAAGGGAAGAAACACCGTCCTGCCTGCTTCTCCAAATCACTGGGACTGCTTTATCACTCTCTAAGGGTGACCAAGCAAAATGCTTTGCTGGGTCTAGAGAGGCTGGAATCACAGAACATTAGGGATTGGAAGTGACCTCAAAAGATCATCCAGTCCAATCTTCCTGCCACAGCAGGATCACCTAGACCAAATCACACAGGAACACATCCAGGCAGGTTTTAAATGTCTCCAGAGAAGGAGACTCCACAACCCCCCTGGGCAGCC
>JAOXOE010000856.1:2773232-2784542 GCA_028565055.1 Phoeniculus purpureus | reverse complement strand
AAAGGAGATCTCTGGGCTTTCAAATCTGCTCTGTCATAAGCAGGATCTTGCAAGTGCCTTCTGATGACTTCTCCTGCCCCAAAGGAGATGGCGTTTGCATAGCAAGAGGGGTTAGAGGAAAAATATCCTCTCTTTGCAAGGACAAACCAGCACTTCTCCTGCCAAGCCTTCCGCCTCGTGTGGTGGCACTGTCACAGCAGATAAGAGAAATAGGGTTGGTGTTGACCAGTAATGGAATGGGAAACATCTGAGAGAAACCTGGATGCTACCACAGAAAACCCATCCCTGTTAGGGCAGCACATGTGGGGTGAGTCCTGACAGAGGTCCAGCCTCAGGGGCATGGGCATGGGCGTGAAGGTCCTTGAAGGTCTTGGGAAGTGGAGGTGTTTAGCCTGGAGAAGAGGAGACTCAGCAGGGACCTTCGCCCTCTCCACAACTCCCTGAAGGGAGGTTGTAGTCAGGTGAGGGTCAGGCTCTTCTCCCAGGCAACCAGCGCCAGGACAAGAAGGCAGGGCCTGAAGCTGCCAGGGGAGGGTCAGGTTGGATGTTAGGAAGCCCTTCCTCATGGAAAGGATGATCAGAGCCTAGAATGGGCTGCCCAAGGCAGTGGTGGAGTCCCCATCCCTGGAGGTGTTGAAGGCCAGACTGGCTGTGGCTCTTAGTGTCCTGGTCTGTCTGATGTGGTGATGTTAGGTCCTGGGCTGGGCTGGCTGAGCTCAGAGGGCTTTTCCAGCCTCAATCACTCTGGGACTCTGTGCAAGCCAACCTGAGCCCAGCCTCCTGAAATGGTCTGGGAACCAGTCCCAAAGGACTCCAGAGACTTCTCCCAAATAGGCACCTCCATCACGATCCCCACACATTCCTGGGTGGCAGCAGAGCCCATGGACGCTCCCAGTGTGCCCCATCCCAGCTCGGTGATCTGGGCTATCGCCGTCAGCATCGGCTGCACAGTCCCTGCAGCGTCTTTATTTTATTTACTGGCCTTGGCTAATTTCCACTTGATTTTATTTTTTCTGCTGGTTTTGTTTATTTTAGCGCGATCACTTCTAATGAGGCTAATGACATTTAGTCTCCGTGGCGGCGCATTTTAATTTGGTCACTGAAATGTCAGCGCCAGGCAGCCGCCTCCTATCTCCCTGCCACAAACGGCACCACAGACAAAGGGGCTCTGTCCCTGGCTGTCCCTCGCCCTCCTTATCTCCTGCCTCTCAGGGATGGGTCAGGACGTTTGGCAAAACCACCCTGACACTGTTCCCTCCTCCGCTGGCACTGCTTGGCCGCCAAACGCCACAGGATGAAAAGCAAGGGCTGCCGGAAACTCAACCTTTTGAGGGGAGCCAGCACGACGTAATTAATCAGATGTCAAGAGCTCTAAGCAAAGTTTGCTCTGATCGGCAGGGAAATGTGTCACGTCGCTTGTTCTGGTCCCTGTGGAGCTTCTCCATCTCTCTCTGCCCAACTGTCTCTCCTTGTCGTTGCTGGGGTGGCAATCTCCCAGAGCCCAGTGGGACTTTGCAGCTTGCAAAGCCCAGAGCTGGCAGCAGGGCTGGTGCCGTGGGACAGTGCTGTGAGCACCTTTGC
The DNA here is from genome assembly GCA_028565055.1 of Phoeniculus purpureus. Taxonomy (NCBI): domain Eukaryota; kingdom Metazoa; phylum Chordata; class Aves; order Bucerotiformes; family Phoeniculidae; genus Phoeniculus; species Phoeniculus purpureus. The sequence continues at coordinate 2,782,961 of JAOXOE010000856.1, read as the reverse complement.
TGGGGTTGGAAATGGGGCTGTGGGGAGGGGGCTGCGATAGAAGGTCCAAGCGCTGGAAGAGAACATAGATGTTTGCAGAAGTTGAGGCGGTTGAATGCTGCTGTGTCAAGTGGGATGGGGTTTTGGTGCAAAGTTGGGAGTGAGGAGCAGCCTAGAAGCCAAGGGATGTGGTGCTGGGGTGGCTGCATGCGAGCAATGACAACTCCTCTGTATTGTGTTGCACTTGAATTTTCTCTGGATGTTGAACCTTAGAAGCCAGAGCCGTTTTGCTTAAGAATGAGCCCTTTTTTCTGCAATCTGGGTCCAAATGCAGCTGAATTTGATCTATTCTCCTTTGATCTGTTCCTCCCTCTCCATTTTATGTAGCAGGAGTGGATGAAGATTAAAGTTGGCAGCTTCTGAGCAAACTAGGTTGCTCATCACTGCATGATACCCAATTACCTGCTGATACCTCAAGAGTGAGAAGGTATTGATCCTGCTTGGATTTGAACTTGTTGAACCAAAGCATCTGGATATTTCCAATCTGTTGCTTAGGACAGGCCATTTCCTCCACGAATCAAAGCATGATGCACGTTGTGGTTCTGCACCCCACAGTCCTTGGAGCTGTTGGGGAGTGGATCTGTTGTCTCTACCATATGGGAAATGACCACTGAGTGCTAACTAATGGCATCTTTACTCTCCGCTGTGTGGGAGAGATGCAGGTGTAATGACTTTTGTGATACGCATGAGGAGTATCTCAAATTTACTGGGCATTGAGTCCCCAGGAGCTGAGTTTTTTCCCCCTATGTGGGTGGTTTTCTGAAGCCTCCTTGCATACCATCTCCTTGTGAGCCCCGCAGGCTGCAGAAGTGCCTTTGATGGCATCCTCTGTGTCCTCCTTCCTCCTGTCTTCTGCTGCCTGGTGTGTTCCCAAGCAGAAGTAGCCTATCAATTCCAAATAAACCCAATTCCAAATTATGTGATGAGGCAAAGCCTGAGGGCTGGATCAAAACACTTCTTACAGCAGCTTGGTGGCATCAGGTCTCCCTCTTGCACAGTGGTTGTTTCCAGCAGATCTTAAAAACACTTCATGGAGAAGAGAAATTTCCTTGTCCCATTTTTTTTTTTTTTGGCAGCAAGGGAAGCCAAGGAATGACGAAGGGAAATGACTTGCCCGAGGCTTGTGCAGAGACACATGTTAAAAGATGTGTCCCCGCTGTCGCTCCAGATCTGAAGTGGAGCTTTCAGCATGTTTTGCCTTGTGAAACAGTGAGTTCCAGCTCCATCCTTGGAGACAAACACAGGAGGAAGATTGAGGGATCAGTGCACTGGGTCCTTGTGCTGGGCTGACATGGAGCTAGAGCATCACAGTGTTCTTGGGCTTGAACTTCAGTGTCTGCTGGAGCCACCAATGCCCTGGTCAGTGTCACCAGCAGGAAAGGCTCCACCAGGCTTCAGGCAGCAAAGGCTGGAGGTAGGTGAATGCAAATTCACTATCAGCGGACTTGGTTTGGCTCTGTGAGTTGTGCGACACTGTCTGCTCCTCTCCAGCATAGCAAGTGGACAGCAAGTGCTTGATCCCAGTGTGCTTTCGCAGCTCATCTCCACCTCCAGTCTGGGATTGATGATCTCCTGGGTTGAAACCAGGAGGTGAGCAGAGAGGACACTCTCGAGCAGGCTCTTTGCTCAGCCCTTGGGCTGGAAGTGCTCTTTGCTACTTAGCGGCTGCTGCAGCACCCGCAGGCTGCTCCGAGGCCGCGAGCCGGTGCCTTTGCCAGCCGCTCTGTATTGCTGGGATACTTTATCTTTATAAAGTAGCAGTAAGTGGACAGTATAATATATTTCACTTTTAATAAGGTATTGCCAGTTGCACACACTCCACAGAGCAATTAGTGTCAAAAGCAGCTAAGCAATGGCGGGGAGCCGTAATTCCACTGTTTACCGGGCTGGAGGATTTATGAGCAGGCGTTGGGGGTAGCCGCGGCCACAGCTTGGCTGGAGATACAGGAGTGCTGAGCCCTGGCTTTAAAACTCTCTACCTCTGAGCTGAGTCCTACAGAATTGTGGCAGCTCAAGAGAATGAGGCCCAAATGAGCTGCTGCTTTGTTTTGGTGGCCCAAAGGAGGCTCTGAGGATGCCTCCAGAACAGGATGCTGAGCCTGCTTGGGTGTGCCTGCCAGGTGGTAGCCAGAAGTTCAGGCTGGAAGGACTACTTTGCTCTGTGTGTGTTGGCTTGGAAGGCAGAACTTGGTGGTGTGAGGCTGTCCTTGGGGAAGGGTCACATCTGGATTGAAGGGACACCCTGTGCTTGGTTGGTACCTGAGTGATGATGGAGATGGTCTGAACTGGACTGAGGAGTTATCAGGTGTGGGAGAGGATTTTTTACTACATCCTTCCAACCTATAAAATACCTGGAGGATGTGGGATCATACTTGGTGGTGCTGCTTCACGTGAGTGGAATCCCATTTCCTAACCCAGGACTTCTTGCTGGAGTTCTAATTTTGGCTGTGTTGGGCCAGGAGCTTCACTGAGCTCAGCCTGGGCAGGTGCTCATCTGTGCTTCCCCTCTGTGAACTGAACATCCCCTGCTTTTGTCTGAGGCCTCTCTGATCTCCACAGGCTGAGCCGTGCAGTAAGAAGGCAGTTCTGATAACGACTGTCTCTGGTTGATCTCTGCTGAGGCAGTCAGCTAAGTGATCCCACCACAGCCCTCCTACCCACACCTGACCAGGCTCACGCTAGCTCTCAAGATTCCAGAGGCTCAGTCAGGCAGCCCTTGGCTAGGAAGAGCTCCATGGGAGGACAGAGTGCTGAGATTCTCCACAGAGCTGGTGCTGATGGAGTGGTGGCAGTGCCTGATGTCCAGATTGGGCTGCAGATGCTGCAGATCCCACCCAGTCCAGCCCTGCTGCAGGGACGCAAACACAGCGGGTTCAGATCTGTCTGCTCTGATTTGTGGGGTTGCAATCAGCCTGTTGGGGGGCGCATGGCTTGCAGTGACTAACGAGAGATTGGTGATGCCAGGGATGCTGCGGGTGGGATTTGCATCCACCATTCCCGAGTGTCATCAGCTCTGGGCACCCAAACCTGCAGCTTTTGCGGTGTTCAGCATCCCAGCCCTAGGGCAGGCTCTTCCCAGGGGGCAGCCAAAGCTTTTGGCTCCTGCAGTGAGCACAGAAAACATTTCTGAGCCCAAATCTGCTCCCTCTTTTCCACCCCCTGTTTCTCAGGTCAATAAAGTCCCAGTTTCTTGAGTTTGTTCTCCGAATTGAAAGCCTTCCATTTTCACACCTCTGTAATTGGTGCTATCTGTTGAGAGAAACTCTGCAACTCCAGCCAGCCAAGGTCAGGAGGAGCTGAATTGAATTAAAAGGAACAGAAATTGGTTCAAGGTGGGCAGAGGGCCGCCGGGAGAACGATGCAATTTCTCTCCTTGGGGCTCCTGATGAGCAGAGCAAGTGGCATCTTCCCATCTCAGCCAGTGAGGGGCTGACAGAAGCCCACCCACACTTGCATGTCCACACTGAGGTGGGCACCTCTGGAAACAAGGAAATGAAATCCAGCATCTCCCCTCTTTCATTTGGTCAGCAGGACAGGGCTCTGCTCCTCTGGTTCCTTGGCTAGGATGCTGACAGCTGTCACTGGAATGACCTTGCGGTGATTAAATGCAGCAAGAAATGATGTTTTTAATGTGAAACTAAAGCTATGATAGAAGCTGATGGTCAGGAGATTGAAGATTCTGTGCCTATAACTCAAAGCCAGGTGAAAGAATCACAGATACACACAGAATCACAGGACATTAGGGATTGGAAGGGACCTTGAAAGGTCATCCAGTCCAATTCCTTTACCACAACAGGTTCCCTTAGATCCAGTTGCACAGGAACATGTCTAGGCAGGTTTTAAACACAACCCCCCTGGGCAGCCTGTTCCAGTGCTCTGTCACCCTCACTGGGAAGAAGTTCCTTCTCATATTGATGTGGAACCTCCTCTGTTTCAGTTCACACCCATTGCCTCTTGTCCTGTCATTAGATGACACTGAGAAGAGCCTGGCTCCATCCACTTGACACCCACCCTTCACATATTTATCAACATTAATGAGGTCACCCCTCAGTCTTTGTTTCTCCAAGCTAAAGAGACCCAGCTCCCTCAGCCTTTCTTCTTAAGGGAGATGTTCCACTTCCTTCATCATCTTTGTGACCTCAGAGTTGTTGGACTAGGTAAAAAACCTGGTTGTTGGGTCATGGTCTCTGATGGTTTGGGTTGGCCTAAAACCAATGCATCTTCATCCAGAGCTGGTGGATTTGTAGCCATGAGGTAGAGCTAAGGCTGTAGAGTGCTGGGAAGTGTCATGGTGCAGAGTTGCCTTGGGGGAATAGCAGTGATGCTCACAGCCCTTGCAGAGCTGCTTGGAAATATTCCCACTTCTTTTTTCTTTCCCCTTGAAAAGCATTGATTCCTTTACCCTTTGCTTGGCTCTGGAAAGCTCTGTTGTCTTGAGGCTGCTGTTTCTAGAAGCAGGAGGAACCCAGCCCAAGAAGAGGGGGCTGTGACCTCCTGCCTCTGCTCTGCCCTAACCCCTCAACCCACATTAGGTCTTTAATTCCCCAAGCCAGACTGGGCTGCCTTTCCCTTTGGGAGCTCTTCTCCAGGGTCTGTAATTAGTGTTTACAAGGGGTTTGGCCCCGGGTCTTCCCCAGCTCAGCTAAATGTCCTTGGCTCTTCAGAAGTGGAACCGCTCTTGCTTTGGTGCTGCCTGGGCGAGCATTCAGCCTAGAGTGGCTCCAACCGGAGAGCGCAGGAAGTGGGGGACCTTTCAAATGGTGAAATTTCAGGCAACAAGGGAGCAATTTTCCACCCACTTCTGAGCTGGAGCGAAGCCGTCCCGATCTCTCTTTCTCTCACTCCCCAGCTGGGCTGGCACTGGGTCCGAGCCGTTTATTGGGAGCAGCCAGAAGGCAAATGGCCAGGGTTGCCTGGAGGATGCCAAGCGCAGCACCCTGGCTGCCCAGCTGTTGGGAGGTTGTGCTCACAGGATGTCCCCAACCCCATTTTTTTCCCCTTTGAGGTGGTGACTGGGTGCTTGTGGTCTCACCATTATCCCTCCTGCCACTTTTGGGCAGGAGAGGAGCCACCGGCTGGGCTGCAAGCAGTAGATTGCCCCACGAGTGCCCCGAGGCCCCGCTCTGCCTCTCTCTATCGTAATTTATACAAGAGAAAGCCGATGTTCCCTTTTAAATTGACAAAGGCAGAGAATGGAGCCCAGGAAGCCCTCTGACCCCAGAGCCCTGGTCCATGAAAATTACAGGCGCTGTACAGTGCGTTTCCTCTTGATGTACTTGCAGTGGGGAGATGCTGGTTAATTTGCCAGGACTCAGAGGTGACCTGGGTTTAATAAAGAGGATTAATGGATTTGAGCTAAAGGTCTCGGCTGTTTGGAGCTGATAGCCTTCTCCTTGGAAGACACTAAGGCGAGAGCGCACATGGCTCAGCCTCTCGTGGGCAGCGGTGGAGCAGCTCCCTGAAAGCAGCTGCTGCTGCATCCGTAGGTGGTTTCTTCAGGGGTTAATTAGCAAAGTCAGGTACCCTGACCCTGTCTGCCCAGGCACTGGCAGCACTGCTGTGAGGCTGCTGACCTGCTTTGTCCCCTCCTTCTCACTGCCCTGCTACTCCAAGAATGGTCCATTCCCAGCTCCTGGCCACGTGTGGCATTGCTGGGGAGGACAGAGCTGGGAGCCTGAAGGTGAAGGGTGTGACAGACCTTGGGCTCAGCCTTTTGCTCCTGTTTTGTGGTTCGATGCTGAGTTGGGCTCAGATCCACTGTTTATGCAGCTGACCTTGTGCAGTGGCTGGTTCATGGGGTGGCAGCAGTGGTGGCTGGTCAGCACATTCCTGTGGTGGAGCTGACCTTACCCAGAGGAGTTTGTGTTCTGTACCGAGTCCAGCAAGTGCTTCCTGCAGAAATTCACGCTCTTCCTTGACACCTTGAGGGGGAGAGGAAGGTTTGGGAGCAACAGTGTGTACCAGGAGGCTCTGCAGTTGCAGCAGTGGGGACACTGAGAGCAGCAAAGGAGATGGTTTGGCTCAGGACTGGATGGCTGAGCGCTGTCACTGCAGGGTGTAGAGATCCAGGTAGGATAGAGAGGGAGTTTCTTGCTTGGGGAGGTAGAGGATGGTGCAGGTGTAGGGTGGGAGGGCTGGCAGGTCTGAGCACTGGCTGTGGGGTAGGCAGGAGCTCCATGAGGGCAGTTTGTCCCGACAGACCAGTTCAGCCCTCCCTGCAGGCCAGCCCCTGTGTGCTGCTCTCATAAGGGTTAACAGCAGTGCTATGAGGAGGAGCCCTTGGGGCTGTCAAATCGTGTAGCAGGAGTGATGGGCTGCCACTGCTGGTGATGAGGAAGAGGCTGAGCTGAGCTGCTGCCATCCCCCTCTGCTCTGCCTCCTCTCTTAATGCTCCTAGTGCTGAGAGCGCGCGAATTCCCTGTTGGATCCCGCTCGCTGGCCCCGGAGTCTCTGGCGATATTCCCGTAATAAGTGAGTGGAATAGTTTGGACAGGAGCAGCGAGGGACTGGGCCACTTTCCCTGCCGGGAAAATGCGTGTGCAATCAATGCAATCAACTTACCCTTCAGGTCCTTTTTGGGGTGGATGGAAGAGATGCTCTGACTGAAACCCATTTATTGAGTAGAGAAGGTGCAGTGAAATTACAAGCTGTAGCTTTTACCAGCTCCTGGCTTCTGCCTTGTCTTTTCCTTACCCAACAGCACATCAGTATTGTTCTCTTAACACCTATTTTTCCCTCTTTCAGAGGGGTACATAAGCACCAAGCAATTGCCAACCATGGGTAGAAGAGTTCAACATGATCCCAGTGTGAAGCTGTGTTGTCTTTCCAGTGTTATTTATCTCTCTGGGGTTGGACACTGACCTCTCTCTTACTTTGGTGCTGCTCATCAGGGAAATCCAAGTGAACAATTTCCTTGGGGAACTGAGTGTGAGATCAGAGCTGAAACCGTTTGCACTATCCTGTCAGTGAATCCCACAGCTCTTTAGTACAGGAATCATAGGATCATAGAATGTGTTGGATTGGAAGGGACCTCCAAAGGGGATCTAGTCCAACCCTCCTACACCAAGAAGGGCCATCACTCACTAGAACAGATTGCCCAGAGCCCCAGCCAGCCTGACCTTGCAAGGCTCCAGGGATGGGGCCTCCAGCACCGTTCTGGGCAGCCTGTTCCAGGGATCCCCCCCACTCAGATTCAAGAACTTTTTCCTCCTGTCCAGCCTCAAACCATGACCCCTCGTCCTATTGTCTCTGCCCTTGGGAACAATCTTCCCCAGCCTCCTGACAACCCCTTTCAGGGATTGGAAGGTCACTAGAAGGTCCTCCTGGAGCCTTCTCTTCTCCAGGATGAACAACCCCAACTCTCTCAGCCTGTCCTCCTAAGAGAGGTGTTGAGAAGAGAGGAAGCCAAGGCATGAAACTTGTTACAGGGACAGGAGCCTGAATGAGTGGCTCAGCCAGTGCACTCAAAGGTGATGATGCACGGTTAGGGTAGTTTCTGGTGTTCTGCTGGATAGGGGTGGCCATGCAGACCCTGAGCACCATTAGCAATGAAGTCAAATCTTGCCCATCCCAGTGTGTGTTTTGGTCACTTTGGGTCAGTGCTGGCCTTAGACTGGCTGGACTTGATCATCTCAAGGACAGACTGGATGTACCCTGGTCTGGCCAATGTGGTGATGTTAGGTCATGGGCTGGGCTGGCTGAGCTCAGAGGGCTTTTCCCACCTGGATGATTCTGTGATTTTGTGATTGTTTTTGTCTGGAAACTGTGCAATGTGTGGGGAGTTATTTTTCGTTTACAAACAGAGCTCTTTTCCAGTCAGTGCTGAAGGGGAAAACGGCAAACAAGAAGGAAACGGTGGGTTTGCTCTCACTTAATCTCTTGTACTGCTCCTGATAACCAGCCATGGCAGTGCAATAGCCTGTCTGGCAAACGAACTTGAATGGTCACAAGTGGCCAGGACTTGGGTGTTGTCTCACATCTGCCTCCCATAGCACCATCTCCTTCTTTGGGAGTGGTGAGGGCAGGCTCCTGGCAGGGCTGCATCCCTGTCAGCCACAGTAATGTGATGCAAGAGGTCTGGCTAATAGCCCTGTGCTGTGTTTCTTTGTCCAGGATGGGAACTGGGAACTGCATTTAGCCCTGCAGTAGCTGGGTGAGTTGTCTGTTCTGGTAGGTAATGGGGAAGGGACAGGGAATGAGGAGTCGTGGTTTGAAGCTGGAAAAAGGCAGATTGAGGTTGGACAGGAGGAAAAATCTGTTGAATCTGAGGGTGGGGGATTCCAGAAACAGGCTGCTCAGGGAGGTGCTGGAGGTCCCATCCATGGAGCCATTCAAGGTCAGTCTGGCTGGGGCTCTGGGCAACCTGGTCTGGTGAGTGCTGGCCCTGCTTGTTGTGCGGGGGTTGGACTGGATGCCCTTTGGAGGTCACTTCCAACTCTCTGATTCTATGCAGAGCAGAGAGCTTCATCCCCACAGCCACTCTCCAAGGCTGATTGCTGGGAACACCCTGACTTTGGATGCAAAAAGCCACTTTGCAGTCAGGTCAGGAGTTTTCACTGAGCTGGCCTGGGGGTGCCACAGTGGGGACCCCCATGTTGCCGCAGGGTCTTGCAAATGAGCCTGGCTGTTGCTGCCGTGGTGCATTCAGCCTGCATTGTCTGCTGCCGGTAATTTTTACCTGTTGCCATGTATTATTTATCTCTGCATCGCAGATCAGAAATGCAGTTGGTGGGTAGGAGCTGAGCAGAGCATCCCCAGTCCCGGTGCTCACTAGGGTTTTCCTGGGAAGGGAGCAAGGAGTGTCTCTGCAGTCCAACCCGCTGGCCCCATGGCTTTTCCCAGGATAAATCTCATCCTGGGCATCAGTCCTAGTGTGAAATTGCTGTTCACCCCTGCAGCAGGAGATTTAATTATCATTAAGCGAGCTTGCACAGCTCCACGTGGGGTTGTGCAGCTGCGAGTTGAGCTGCGTCTTTTAACAATCCAGCTGCAATAGATTTGTCTTCTTTTTCCCTCCTCCCCCTGTACTGGTGTTTTTAGTCTTCTTACAAAAACTTGTCTCCCCTCTAATGTCTTGGGAGTGTTTGTGGTGACTCATGGTGCACACTCAGAGATGGGGAGGGAGTGGGGGAAAGATGTGGGTTTTGAGGAGATTTGCAGCCAGTGCAACCTGTGGATGCTGGAAGATATTCAGGTCCCGTTCCCAGGGCTTGGGCAGTTTTTGTGGTGTTTGATGTTTATTTTATGGCCTATCAATTACACTGGGGGAAAAAAAGAAGTTGGAAGCTTTCAAAAAAGCTTTTTCTTGCTGGCAGGCTGTGAGTGGGAGTTTGGGTCATGGTGGGTGTGGGAGGAAGGGGTGAGATCCCCAAGGAATTTCTCTCTGTGGGCTGGAAAAGCCAAACTCTCCACATTTTCAAGTTTTTCCCAAGATTTCCAAGTGTTTTTTCCCAGACTCCAGCAGCCAAAAAACCAGCTCAGTCTCTCCACTTCTACTGCCTTTCCACAGAAGTTTTTGTGATTCCAACAGTTTCCACAGAACTTCCCAGTTTAAACCCAAATTGTGGGAGTTTTCCCACGAAATCCCCAATTTTTCTGGGAAATCTGAGGCAAATCCTTCACTCCTTAGGCCAAATCTCTGGTGTGGTGACCTTTTCCCATGGTTTTTCCCAGCCCACCCCACCCAGCCCC
>JAOXOE010000856.1:2762350-2773132 GCA_028565055.1 Phoeniculus purpureus | reverse complement strand
TTCTTCCCGGAGAGAGTGGTCAGGCCCTGGGATGGGCTGCCCAGGGTGGGGGTTGAGTCCCCATCCCTGGATGAGTTGAAAAGTGGCTGAGATGTGGTGTTGGGGGATCTGGTTTAGGGGTGACCTTGTAGAGTGGGGTTAGTGGTTGGACTCGATGATCCCAGGGGTCTTTTGATTTTGTGATTCTGTCTGTGACACAAGCTGACGTTCAGTCTACTTAGTGCAACAAGTCCATGGTCAGAAATGTGAACCATATGGAGCAGGATGCTTCAGTCTCTATAGAAATTTGTTCTGACATCCAGCCTGGGGTTTGTTTTCTAAATCTAACCAGCCTGAACATCTCCCCTTAAATATTGTGTATGATTTGGTTTATAGAAACCCAGGAATGTAATTACAAGTGGCCTCCAATCAAAATCATGGAATTGGATATTGGATACCACAAACTGCTCCAAAGTTTGGATGAGGTTTTGAACTTTTCACCCTAGACCCAACTCTCATTAATCTGTAGATATGGGACTTCATTTTGTGGGTACAAACGTGCCCTTATAAAACTCCGGCTCCCCTTATAGCAGATACTTAATTTACAGTGGAAATCTGATCACCGTCACCTCTAATTATCTGATTTGCAGCAGTACTTATTGCACACAACTTATCTGCAGCCCAGCTTATTACTGAGGGGCAAAAATAGGCTGTAAACCTTACAGAATGTAAAATCCATACAGCAGCAGCCAGGAACATGCTGCGATTTGGGCTTCTGGAAAAACCCCAAACTAGTCTGTTTGGTACTGGAAGCGGGTCCAGAGGAGCAACGAGGCTGGGGAAGGGACTGGAGGGAAAGGCTGATGAGCAGAGGCTGAGGGAGCTGGGGGTGTTTAGCCTGGAGAAGAGGAGACTCAGGATGGGGACCTTCTCCCTCTCTCCAACTCCATGAAGGGAGGTTGTAGTCAGGTGGGGGTCAGGCTCTTCTCCCAGGCAACCAGCACCAGGACGAGAGAGCAGGGCCTGAAGCTGCCAGGGGAGGGTTAGGCTGAGTGTTAGGGAGCCCTTCCTCATGGAAAAGGTGGTCAGAGCTTGGACTGGACTGCTCAGGGCACTGGTAGAATCCCCATCCCTGGAGGTGTTGAAGGATAGCCTGGCTGTGGCTCTGAGTGCCCTGGTGTGGCTGCTGTGGTGATGTTAGGTCCTGCTCTGGGCTGGCTGAGCTCAGAGGGCTTCTCCAGCCTCAATAGTTCTGGGATTCTGTGATCTGCTTTAGGACACCTCAGCTCATGGAAAGGTGGTGCCTCCTGGATGTGTGATGGACTCACACAAGATCTTCTCCTGCCTGAACTGTTTTTTATTATTATTGTTCTTGCTCCGGCTGTGACCTCTCCATAATCCCCTGTCTGCGCCGGGCTGTGCAGTAATAAAGCAGCTTGAATAAATTACGTTTTCAAAGGCGAAGGCCGGAGTTTGGCGCTGAGCTCTGGAAATTGATGTCTCTCTTATTTCCCTTCTCTTTCCCTGAGTGGGGTCGGTGGAAGCTCTGAGGCTGCGATGGAATTTTTCACATCGAGGGAAACTCTCACCCTTATAGCAGCCTCCCTGCCTGACTATCTCTGGACAAAATCTGGTAAAAGGGATATTGAGGCTGAACAGGAGGAAAAAGGTCTTGAATCTGAGGCAGGGGGATCCCTGGAACAGGCTGCCCAGAGAGGTGCTGGAGGCCCCATCCCTGGAACTATTCAAGGTCAGTCTGGCTGGGGCTCTGGGCAACCTGGTCTGGTGAGTGCTGGCCCTGCTTGTTGTAGAGGGGTTGGACTGGTTGACTTTTGGAGGTCCTTTCCAACTCAACACATTCTGTGATTCTATGAAAATGCTCTTCTGGTTCCTTTCTCATGGAGTCAACAGCTGTGTTGAGGTGCAGCAAGTGATGCTCTATGCACTGGGGTGCCTTCAGCTCAGCTTTCCCTGTGCATCGTGGAACCACTGGATAGGAACTCAAGGAGTATCACCAGGGGTACCAAGGTTTTGGTGTCCTGAGGGGGTGACTTGAGAGTGGGGTGGCACCGTTGTCTGACCTTGGAGAAAAATTCCATCCCATTCCCAGGTAGCTGAGCCTCCTCCTCCCATCTGCAGAGCAGCTCTTGCCCATTTGGCTGCCTGAGGAGAGCGGAAACTACTGATAGTGCTGATTATTAATTAGATCATTCGACTGCCAGTTTTTGCTGAGCTAATATCTAACTGGTGAGTTGATTCACTGTGGGAGCTTTGTGAAATGTGATTTCCGTCTGAGAGATGCTGAGCTGAGCTCCTTGCAGCCAGGATGGAGGGAGGCTCCTTCTCCAGGACTTAATCCCAGCATAGGCTCCTGGAGCTGGAGTCCCCTCCTCTTAGCTGAGGGACATCACTAGAGCCAGTCTATGTGCATGGCGGGGGTTCCAGGTCTGTGGTATCGTGGTTGTGAGTGATGCGAGGACATCATCCCTCAGCTCCATGATGTGAACTGGTCTCGAAAGACCTTTAATGCGGCGGCTGCGGCAAGTAAAGGCTTGGCACGTGTTCCGGTGTCGGGGGAGGATTTGCGGATTAGAGCTGTGTAATTGTATGTAGTGCATGACAAAACAAAGTAAGTGGCAAAAAGAACTCGGTTGTATTAAGAATTCAAAGCGAGCGTAAAGCTTCTTTTTTTAACATTTAGGGGGAAAAAAAGAACCCTAAAGGATGTGCACAGCCAAGCCCTTGACTGTGGCTGAAGCTTTTTCTCTGCTAGGGGTGAGTGGACAACCACAGGAGCAGTGGCCTGAAAGAAGGGAGATTTAGTTTGGCTATTAGGAAGAGGTTCTTCACTGTGAGGGTGGTGAAGTGTTGGAATGGGTTGCCCAGTGAAATTGTGGCTGCTCCATCCCTGTAACTGTTCCAGGCCAGGTTGGATGTGGATCAGGGTAACCTGATCTGGTGAAGGGTGTTGCTGCCCATGGCAGGAGGTTGGCACTGGGTGATCTTTAAGGTCCCTTCCAACTCAGATCATTGTATGGTTCTAAGACTTGGGAAGACTTTTCCTGCCCAGGACTTGGATGAGTTTGCTGGCTGAGTAGTTGTGCATTAGGAAGGTGAAGGGGAAAAATGTGTGGGGCTTGCTGGCTGTTTTTCCTGGAGATGTCACCGTGTGTTGGAAGGCCCAGGCCTCTTGAGCTGATGGTGTGGTCCAAAGCCCATCACAGAAGAAGCTCAGCTGAGCCCCTTGGTTCCACCTCAGCAACTGGTTGCTTGTGAGCATTTTGCTAGACCATGCAAGGCAGCTGGATGCTTTTTTCCATTGGGATTTCTCACGATCATAAGATCTTCCCAGATTAAGTAAATAATTTCACATTAGCTTAATTAAGTCTAATAGACTCATTAGTTCACTCTTTGCGTGCGTTCCCGAGGGGCGATGGCCAGGAACCGTGAAGAGTTGCTGCCGAGAAATCCTGTGGCATCTTGAAGGGAGGTACTGATGGTGGGGACCTCTGCTCCTGGTCAGGTGTTGGCTCCAGGAGGTTCAGGACTTAAAAATTCCCATTTTTGTGGTGGCTGGAATCATGAGCAGGTCTTTCCTGGCCAAAATGCTGCTGGGTTTTGGGTTGGCTGGTGCCTCGGGTGTGACCTCACTGCTGTCTGTAACCACCTGAAGGGAGGTTGCAGTGAGGCAGGAGTTGGCCTCTTCTCACTAGGGATAGCAATATGACAGGAGGAAATGGGGTCAGGTTGTGCCAGGGGAGGGTCAGGTTGGATCTTAGGAAAAACTTCTTCCCAGGAAGGGTGAGGAGGCTTTGGAACAGGCTGCCCAGGGAAGGGGTGGAGGCACCGTCCCTGGAGGGGTTCAACAACTGGGCAGCCGGGGTATTTGAGGAGCTGGGTTAGCGTTTGGGGGATTGTGGGATGGATGGTTGGACTTGATGATCTTGATGGTCTTTTCCAGCCTTGATGATTCCATAATTCTATGAGTGTGGTAGCCCCATGACACCAGTTTGTCAGTTGCCATGAGGTCACAGGAGTGAATTTTCTTGATGCTTTTGGAGCACTTCGGGTATTTTTGCTTGGAGGAAAAAAAAAACCTCCATGAACCCTGGAAGTTTCTAAGCCCACCATGCTCAGGAGTGTGGAGAAAAGCAAGATGGCAGGGTTGTCAGTGTTTGCCTGGTCCCTTTGGCTACTGGATGGGCTGGCAGGTGGTGGCAGGAGCAAGTCATGGATGGTTCTTTGCCCACAGCCACAGACTGGGATGTGAGGTGACTGGTGGGGGACAGATGTTGAGACCTCATCCCTGAGGCCATCCAAAGTCAGGCTGGCTGGGGCTCTGGGCAATCTTGTCTGGTGAGTGATGGCCCTGGTTGTTGTAGGGATGTTGGACAGGATGGCCTTTGGAGGTCCCTTGCAATGCTGCGGTTCTATGATTCTGTTTGAGGGGAAGAATGCTGCTGCTTCCCTAAAGAGATAGGGGATAGGGAAAGAGCTGATGGAGGTGAAGCTGTATGTTTGGGAGGTGGGGCGGAGAGGGGATGCTCCTGTGAGGGATCTGTTTGCAGAGGGGAGGACTTTGGCTGTTCCTGAGGGTGGCTGACCCTCCGTTATGCTGCCAGCACACAGGATACTGTTGTGATGCATTTCAAAGTCACATCAAGGGCATGGAGAGAGCACGGCTGGGTGACCTCTTCTGGCATTTGCATAAATCTAAATAAATAAAATAAAAAGGAGAGAGGAAGGCAGGGACCTGCTGATCTCTTCATTGTACTGGCCTGTTTCTATCTCCCTTACACAATGCTGAGGAGCCGAAAGCACAGAAGGGGGAGGTAGACATCTGGTTTCCTTTTCAAAAGTGTTGCCTGTTCTTTATTTATAAAGAAATGATTGTGTTTAAAGCCAATAGTAATCTCTGTTAGCAACACAAGAGCAGAGATAGGTGGATAGATTAGAGGGAAGTGGATTGTGCATATAAATGGGAGTTAATTTTCTGGCTCTTTGGAGAAGTGAAACCTAGCTGAGAGCTCTGAGCTTTGGGTTTCTGCTGATGTTTTGCCTTCAAAAGCAGTGGGAGAAGTGCCTGGAGGGATGGTGGTTGTGGTGTGCTGGGTACCACCCTCTGTTCCGCAAGGCAGAGGCCCAGGGTTGAGCCAACAGCATCCCTTCTGTATTGGAGTGGGCAACTTTACTGCTTGAGGTGTGTTTTGGAAGTGAGATGCTCTGTAGCCCTCCCATAGTGTTTCTCTTCACCCCATGGCATGGTGAGATGCTGGATGGGCAGTGGGTTTGGTCCTGACTTGCATCGACTCCTGCAGGGATGGGAATGGGAAGAGACTACATTGAAATGCTAAATATACCCAGCAGGAACCAGCTGGAGCTGGTGGAAACCTCAGCCGCGATACCTCTAGAAGAGGAACACAATGTTCCATTTGTTTTGTTTTATTTCACAAGAAAAATCCTCACAGCCCAAACTGTCACTTTGGAAATAACTAGTGGCTGAGGATTTCAACACCCACTCCAATGATATTTTATTCTGACCCTAAACAAAATCAATAGCTTTTTTTCCTTCTTTTCTTCATCCTTTTTTTTCTTCCTTGAGAAAACAGTATTTTTCAGCTCAGTGGAAGAAGAAAATAGATTCTGCCCAGTGTTGTTAAAAAGATATTACAACTAGTGTCTCTGGAAGTGTAAAAAGTACATGATGTAATGTGGCTGGAGCAATTTTGAAAGGCTGCTTTATGTAGGATAATGGAGAAGCAGCAGTAAACTTCATAATCTTCCAGGATAAAGAGTGCAGCAGGTCTCAGAGCTGATGCTTTCTGCCCTGGCTTCATCCTTTCACCCATCAGAGCTGGTACCCACCACCTGCTTTGGATCTGTGGAGAGGGACTCAGGGATACAGAAGCATCTCTGGGAGGTTTTAGGACAGTGGGGATGCATTGGAGGGGATCTTGCACTGATGCGGGGTCTTTTCATGTTACCAACCTGTGAAAGCAGAGAGAAACCTCCAGTAATATTGTTCCATCAAATTCCTTTTCTTGGGAATTAGAGAAAATATTTGTCAGAAGGGAGGCAAAACCAAGGGGGGGAAGAAAAAGGAATCTGATGAATTTTAAAATAAATTATAAATTATTTTTTTAATAAATTATGAATACATTTTCTCTGCCAGGATTTGAGACTCGGTGCTCTGATCAAAAACTTTCCAAGTGTGTTCTCTCCCCACTCCCCCAAATGCAGTTGTGTGTCTTTCTGCTCTGGATTTGATTTGATTTTTATTTTGATGAATTTTTTAATTCCACCACCACCAAATACCATGTTTGTTCTTGACGGGCACTGAGGGAGAAAACTTTGGAGATCCTGCTCAAACACTTCACTTGCCATCAGGCTGACTGCTACCAGGGTGCTCTGAGCCATTGCAGCCATTCAGGGAACAGGAGAGTAGCAGAAAAGTGAGGATGGATGGAGCTAGTGCAAGGTGGGCTTGATGTGTTCCCCCAGCCCCGATGCTAACAGGGGTTGTTTGTGGTGTGAAAAGACTTTCTTGAAGGCCTTCTGAAAGGCTTGAGGTCGAAATGCTTGGAAGAAATTAAATCCAGTGAGTGATGCCACTTTACTGGGTGGTTTCCATCCTCCTGTCCCCATGGCCACGATGGTTGAGTCTCCACCGCTGGGTATGTTTGAAGGTCGTTTAGATGTGGTATTGGGGGATATGGTTTAAGGGTGAACATTGTAGAGTAAGGTTAATGGTTGGACTTGATCCCAAGAGTCTTTTCCAACCTGAATGATTCTGTTATTCTGAGTGTCTATGTTCTGCATTGGTGCCAGGCTCTGTCTCTGCTCTGGCTGTTGCTGCTTGGGTGCAGGTAAGGACCCAGCTCCTCACAGACAGTTTCTTCTGTTGCCACCCAAAACTGCTGCCCAGCAGCATGTCCTTGGGCTGCTCACTGGACTGGATAAAAGGGACTTTATTAGCCTTCTCTTCAGAAGATGACAGGGGCAATCATTCTTGTAGATTTTAATTAAAACGTTTAATTAAGCACAGTTCTAGTGGGCAGAAAAGTTAACTCTGATGCTGGCTGAGTCTCCAGGCTTAGAGTCAGCGGAGCTAGGGGGAGAGGAGGAGATGGAGGAGATATGTAAAGCTACCCATGGTGGTGTTACAGGGATCCTGGACAGGAAGGGCAGGAGGAGACTGGCGATTACCTTCTCCCTCTCTACAACTCCCTGAAGTTGTAGTCAGGTGAGGGTCAGGCTCTTCTCCCAGACGACCAGCACTGGCATGAGAGGCCAGGGCCTGAAACTGCCAGGGGAGGGCTAGGTTGGATGTTAGGAAGCCCTTCCTCATCGAAAGGGCGATCAGAGCCTGGACTGGACTCCCCATGACGGTGGTGGAGTCCCCATCTCTAAAGGTGTTGAAGGACAGCCTGGCTGTGTCCCTTAGTGCCTGGTGTGTCCGCTGTGGTGATGTTAGGTCCTGGGCTGGGTTGAATGTGCTCAGAGGACTTTTCCATCCTAAATGATTCTATGATTTTGTGGGATGACCGTGGTCACAGCCACACATGTGTGTTGGCTTTTGATTTCTTTCTGGACTGAGTGAAAGGGAACGGCAGAACGGCAGCTTCCTTGGACCTTCTGCCATTGTAGGTTTTTTCTTCTTTCGTAGTGGTGGCTCACTTCCATCACCCTGAGGTGCACTGGATCATCCAGGTCCTTCTCAGCAGCTCATCTCTTTAAGTAATCCCTTCCCAGCCTGTACCAGTGTGGGGATTATTCTGTCCTAGGTGCTGAGCTTGGTGCTATTCCTTGCTCAATGCCATGGATGCTCTTCACTGTTTTAAAGAACACAGCTGCTCCTATACAAAAAAATAATTTCCTGAAGTTTGTGGAGGTTTGTAAAGTCATTTCTCATGTGGAGATCCCAGGGATAATGGTGGCTGAAGTGGCAGGAGAGCCAAGGCAATGGCTGGATTAATAGGCTGCTGTTAATTGTATTGAGACAAAAAGAACATCAGCAAGACAGGGCTGGTCTGTGCCGGGTTTGGGACGCGTGGCTGCAGGAGGACAGGTCATCCATGCAAGTAAATCCATGGCTTTACATAAAAAAGTGTCAAAAAGCAGTTCCTGAAATAGACTGTGGAGAAGGAAGGAGGGGAAAAAATAAATCAGTGCAATGTAGAGCCTTCCTCCAGGGAGCAATTACCAGCCTGAGAAAAAGCTGTTTGTGCTCTGCTCCCTGAAACACCTTTCTCTCTGTCTGCATCCTCTGCAGCTCCCTTCCCACTGCTCTCCCAGCAGCAGGTACAGAGGAGCTGCTGGCACAGGAAGGTGCCACCCAGCTCCTTCAGAACCCTCCCAGGGAGCACAGAACTCCTCTCTACAACCTGACCCCATCCCTGTCACCTCTCTAAGGGAAGGATAAGGCAGGAGAGCTCCAGGAAGGTCTCCAGTCTCATCTTGCAGGAGTAGCTCTTTCATAGAATCATTCAGGTTGGAAAAGACCCTTGAGATCATCACATCCAAACAACAACCCTGCTCTACCGAGTTCACCACTGGACCAGATCTTTAAACTCCATGTCTTTCACAACAAACTTATGTCCAGGCTCTCCTTCTGACTGTTGTGTCTTGTAGCTTGGCATAGGGTGATGCTCCCTTGGCTCCTTGTGTGGTGTTTCACCTACTGCTGCAAAACTTCATGGTGTCTAAACCATGCAAAGCAGCAATGATACCCTGCTGCCCTTTTCCTGCTGCAGTTGAGGTTCTCCTCACCTCATTCCTGAGGTGTTTCCACCATGAGACACTCTTCTTTCTCACCAAGCTCCTTGTCTGTTGACTTCATCCTAATGAATGATTCACATAGAATCACAGAATCATCAAGGCTGGAAAAGACTTTCATGATCATCAAGTCCAGTCACCCACTCTACAACCCCCAGCCACTAATCCAGCTCCTCAAACACCCTGGCTGCTCGGTTGTTGAACCCCTCCAGGGACGGTGCCTCCACCCCTTCCCTGGGCAGCCTGTTCCAAGGCCTCCCCACTCTTTTCCTAAGATCCAACCTGACCCTCCCCTGGCCCAACCTGGCCTCATTTTCTCCTGTCCTGTTGCTAGTCCCTAGGGAGAAGAGGCCAAGCCCTGCCTCACTGCAACCTCTCTTCAGGCTGTTGTAAAGAGCAGTGAGGTCTCCCCTCAGCCTCCTCTTCTCCATGCTGAACAGCCCCAGCTCCCTCAGCCTCTTCCCATCAGACCTTTTCTCCAGACCTCTAACCAGCCCTGTTGCCCCTCTTTGCCCTCTCTCCAGCACCTCTGTGTCCTTCCCACACTGTGGTGCCCAAAGCAATGATTCAAACAAACTTCTTTCTTTGTAAGTGCTCTCCCTTAATGTCCTCAGGTCTTCTCACTGAAGACGCTGTGTTAAAGCACCAGCTTTGGGGTGGGGATGCTCCTGGGAAGGCTGAGCTTTAGGGATGAGTTCTCAAATTGAGGGTGGTGCTTTCCAGGGCTGGTGGCCAGGATTATTGAGAAGCTCAGAAGTTTCTCAATAATAATAAGATAATAATCCATGAGAAGTTGAGATGGCAGGAGAATAGGAGGACTGGGAGGACCTGAGTCACTAGCAGGAGTATGATGTGGTCTTGTTAACCAGTCAATACCTCATGGAGCTGAGGGCTGTTTAACTCTGACTAGCAAGAGCACCAGGGTGAGTAGCCAAGGGTTTTACAAGCGGTGGTTCAGTGTGAAAAGCCAGGGTTCACCCCAAGTCGAGGACACAAACTGCCGTCACCATGTCCCTCATTAGGGCATCGATGCCGAGGTCAGCCGTCTCCATCTCAGAGGCTCCTCCGCTTCCCCTCGCTGTGGCGATCGCTGACGTGTTTATTTCTCTGATTAATGAAGTCTGCAAATTAACCTCCACGCTGCTCTATAATTGCTATTAAGGCTTCAAAAATCACTTAAGCGTTTCGGGCACTCGCGAGCCCATTCCGTCGGGTTGGCCAGCACGGCGGCGCTGATTGCAGGGAGATAGAGCCCGTCTCCTGACCTCCACGTTTACAATTAATTATTGCATTCAGCACCCAAATTACCCCCGGTCTCTACGTGCTCAGCTTTATCTCTCTGCACACACAGGCTTGGCTTTTAATTAAAGGCCCTTCAAATTAAATGAAAACAAATTCAATTATTGCCTCTCATTGGAACAGCTCACCGCAGACTCCTGACTGTACTTCCTTGACAGAGAACCTGGTCTCCCATAATCCAGTCTCACTAAATTTGCCTGGTCTGCTCTTTTCCTTATCATCAGTTTCAGCTGGTCTCTTGCTGCAGGGTTGGACGTGGGCTTGGCTTGCAGAGGAAGCAGAGTTTTAAATGGCGTTGCCCTCTCTTGTCTGCATCTTGCTATCATTGCCCTTCAAGGAGAAGATACTCTTGTTGTATGCTATGGAGGATGGGACCATCATCGTTAGTCTCCATTTGGGCTGTAGGGGAAGGTAGAGAACCCCAACAATGAGGGTTTGGCCTCTTTAGTGAAGGGACTGGTGAAGAGACTGGAGGGAAGTCTTATGAGGAGAGGCTAAGGGAGCTAGGGATGTTCAGCTTGGAGGAGAGCAGATTCTGGAGGCACCTTCTCCCTCTCTACAACTCCCTGAAGGGAGGTTGTACTCAGGTGGAGGTCAGGCCCTTTTCCCAAGCAACCAGGACCAGAGGGCAGGGCCTGAAGCCGCCAGGGGAGGGTTAGGTTGGATGTTAGGAAGCCCTTCCTCATGGAAAGGGTGATTAGAGCCTGGACTGGACTGCCCAGGGCAGTG
>JAOXOE010000856.1:2750487-2762250 GCA_028565055.1 Phoeniculus purpureus | reverse complement strand
AGACTCCACAACCCCCCTGGGCAGCCCCTTCCAGGGCTCTGTCACCCTCACTGGGAAGAAGGTCCTTCTCATATTTACGTGGAACCTCCTATGTTCCAGCTGACACCCACTGTCCCCCTGGGCAGCCCTTATATGCCATTCACCTGCAGGTTTGGGAACCAATACTGGCTCATGGGACTGCCACTCACAACAAAACCTGCTGTAGCCCCTTTCGTGCTCCAATCAACATGATTCAACCTTAATTTGTAAGTGACTTCAAATGCTGACGCTGCCTGCCTACGTCTTGATTCATGCCCAAACCTCCCACTGATGCCAGTGAGGATGTAGCAGAGGCAGGATCTGTAGCCTGTTCTCATGAGTCGATGCTATCACATCTCAAACATTTTTGTTCTTAATCATAAGGATTATCTGCTTTTGCTGACAACAACTTGAGTCAGCTAAGAGATGATGGAGAAGTGACCTCCTGCTTTCACCAGCAAAGTGACTCATTATTTGTCTTTCTTAGGAACCCTCCTGGAGATGTTCCTGTGCGACTTGGTCTAGGTGGTCCTGCTGTGGCAGGGGGATTGGACTGGATGGTCTTTTGAGGTCCCGTCCGATCCCTGATGTTCTGTGACTCTGTGATTAAAGCACAAATCATACTCCTTTTACATTTAGATAAGGGACATGAAATGCATCTGTCACAAACCACTTGCCATCCTCCAGCAGACCACGGAAGCCAGATGGATGCCACTTAAGTAGAGGTGGGGAGACTACCGCCAAAAGGAGGTATTTTCCAGAATCCACAGCGCCCCTCCCAGTTGTGCAAAGGAGAATGACAGAGACTGTGGAGCCTGAGCTCTCAGAGGGCACCTCACACTCACAAGTGCCTGTGTAGTGAAAGCTAAAGCACTGGCTTTCACAGAGTGCTCAGCCAAGGAGGTGTTTTATTGACGACGCAGTAGTTGTAACTTGATCATCTGTTTTGGGAACATGATGAAGTTGGTTGTTGCTCCTGGAACTATT
The DNA here is from genome assembly GCA_028565055.1 of Phoeniculus purpureus. Lineage (NCBI taxonomy): Eukaryota > Metazoa > Chordata > Aves > Bucerotiformes > Phoeniculidae > Phoeniculus > Phoeniculus purpureus. Next base: position 2,761,245 of record JAOXOE010000856.1, on the reverse strand, counting down.
TTCAACTGCTGCGGAGCCGGCGCGTGGATTTGCAGCCGAACGGTTAAAATACATCCATGTTAGACAAGCCCCAAGGTCCTCACTGCTTGAGCTTGATGCTGAATACGAAGCCCATCTCCCCTAAGCTCAGCAGCTTGGGCCAACAGGCCGGACGGCGTTGTTTACAATACAAATTACTGACTAATTCCTTTCACACACCTTGACAAGGAGATGAGATAAAACCAGACACGCTACAGGTGTCTGTGCTTGGTTGTGACACCTCGGTATCACAGAATCACAGAACATTAGGGATTGCAAGGCGCCTCGAAAAATCATCCAGTCCAAGCCAGCCACCACAGCAGGATCACCTAGAGCCAGCTGCACAGGAACATGTCCAGGCAGGTTTTAAACATCTCCAGACAAGGAGACTCCGCAACCACCCTGGGCAGCCCCTTCCAGTGCTCTGTCACCCTCACTGGGAACAAGTTCCTCCTCATATTGATGTGGAACCTCCTCTGTTCCAGCTCACACCCACTGCCCCTTGTCCTATCACCAGATGACACTGAGCAGAGCCTGGCTTCATCCTCCTGACACCCACCCTTCACATATTTATAGACATTAATGAGGTCACCCCCCAGTCTCCTCCAAGCTAAAGAGCCCCAGCTCCCTCAGCCTTTCCTCAAAAGGGAGGTGCTCCACTTCCTTCATCATCCTTGTTGCTCTACGTTGGACAGGGACCCCATGAATGTTGGTAAATATGGAATGGGTGAGTGTCAGGAGGATGGAGCCAGATTCTCCTCAGGAGTGTCCAGTGACAGCACAAGGGGCAGCAGGGACAAGCTGGAGCAGAGAAGGTTCCATGGAAACACCAGGAAAAGCTTTTTCCCTGTGAGGATCACAGAGCCCTGGCACAGGCTGCCCAGAGAGGTTGTGGGGTCTCCCACTCTGGTGGTGTTCAAACGCAGTCTGCATGTTCGTGTGTGACTTGATCTAGGGGATTCTGCTCTGGCAGGGCAGTTGGACTGGGTGATTATTTTAAGGTCTCTTCCATCCCCAAACATACTGTGATTCTTTGACTGGGTACCAGCAGCATCTCAGCCCCACATCCGCCCTCCTCCTTGACAGCCACAAGTGGACTCCTTTCCCAGCCTTTGGCTGCCTTGTTTGCACCAAAACTGGCATCGCTAGGAGAGGACGATGGCGGGGGGAGGAGGATGTCAGAGAGAGAGAGAGTCACTTCTCATCAAGTTGATCAATCTTTCTGCTGTTGAAGCCTCTCAATGAGTTGAATGTGATTTTCTCTGCTGTACGTGCGAGGTGGAAGTCGATCGCTTTCAATTTTCAGCATGCAGAACCAGCACTCTATCAAGCTGCTGCCTTGCATAACCATGACTGCTGCTGGCCAGGGCTTCCAGCACGCACAGAGCCATGGTGGTGAGGGTGGTTGGATGTGAGCAGCAGCCTCCCAGCCTCAGCAATGGATTCTTGCCCATTTGCTGCCTGCCAGGGTGACAACCAGTACCAGTGGCTGTGAGGGGCAGGATGCTGGGGAGAAGAGGGCAAAAGAACTGTAGCCAGCAGGTCGAGGGAGGGGATCCTACTCCTTTACTCTGCTCTGGTTAGACCCCACCTGGAGTCCTGTGTGCAGTTCTGGAGACCCCAGCACAAGAAGGACCTGGAGCTGTTGGAGTGGGTTCAGAGGAGGCCACAAGGACAATCAGAGGCACAGGCTGAGGAAGCTGAGGCTGTTCAGCCTAGAGAAGAGGAGGCTCCAGGAAGACCTCAGAGCAGTTTTGAGTACCTGAAGTGGGCTATAAGAAATAGGGGAAGGGCTTTTTATAAGAGTTTGTAGTGATAAGATGAGGGTAACTGGCTTTAAGCTAAAAGAGGGGGAGACTGAGATGAGATTCAAGGCAGAAATTCCTCCCTGTGAAGATGCTGAGGCCCTGGAACAGGTTGCTCAGGGACATTGTGGCTGCTCCACCATCCCTGGAAGCACTCAAGGCCAGGTTGGATGGGGCTTTGGGTGCCCTGTCTGGTGAGAGTTGTTGCTGCCCATGGCAGGAGGTTGGCACTGGATTATCTTTAAGGTCCCTTCCAATCCAGAGCAGTCTGTGATTCTATGATCTTTGCATGGTGATAAACAAAATGCTGTGGCAGGCTGTGAGGGGCTTTTGAGAGCATGATGTTGGCTTTATCCCTCCCAGGACAGCAAACCCAGAGCCTTGAGGCTGTTAAGTTCATTGCACTGCATCGTAGCGGTCAGGCACTGGGGAAGTGCAGAGCAGCATTAACCTGCCCGTGAGCACCAAGATGTTCTTGGCTGCCCTACAAATTCCCATCTCCCAGGAACACATCCCGGAGGAAGATGCAACAGGCATGGGCAGGGTTATCGGGACGGCATGTGTCAGGGCTGTTGTCTGCAGCCCGGGTGGGTGAGCGTGGCTAGGGAGCCTCCTGCCCGCCACACACGGGCCAGAGGCTGCAGATAAGAGAAAGTGATTTCTGGTTTTAATTAACTGAGCTTTCATTTAAGGATAAACAAAGGCTATGTTTGTGTGCTGACAGCTGGCTGTCCTTCTGGGTCAGATAAGAAGGCAAGTTATTGCCTCCAAGCTGTGAGAGAGACCAGGAGAGAGTCCAAGAAGCGAAGAACGTGAACAAACGCCAAGCGAACCTACATGCCGGCAGCCGGGATGTTCATTGTGTGCTTTAAATAGCGACTCCTGAGCTTATTCAGCTGCCTGCCCATGGGTAGGAGCTGCTGCCCTGCCTTTGTCCTGGATAAAATCCCTAAACCTTCTGCAAATGTGTTGGGAAGGGCATCTGAGGTTTCCTCTGCAGGCTTTGAAGGATGGTTGTCCATCCCTATGTTAACAGAATCACAGAACATCAGGGATTGGAAGGGACCTCAAAAGATCATCCAGTCCAATCCCCCTGCCAGAGCAGGATCCCCTAGACCAGGTCACACAGGAACATATCACACATCCAGGCGGGGTTTGAACATCTCCAAAGAAGACTCCACAACGCCCCCTGGGCAGCCTGTTCCAGTGCTCCATCACCCTCACTGTGAAGAAGTATGTTGTTGCCAAGGTTTGTGGTACCCCAGGAGCCATCCTCTTAGATGCAGATGTCCCCACTCTGTTCTCCAGCAAGAGGAGGACATTGCCCTGGGGAAAGGGCAGTGCCAGCTGGGCACTCGTCTGCCCTGGGAGCTACTGTGCTTGGCTGGAGCAAAGGCTCCTTGAGGAGGATCCGGTGATACCAGGGTAAATGCCAGCCTCGGTGTTCCAGTATCACCTCCAGGATGAATTAAGTGTTTGAAGACCTGAGAAATTGCAGCATTCTCAGGCTTGTCATCTAAACAATTGCGTTCAGCGGAGGAAAATGAGTGCTCCCTGGTCGTCAGCAGTCACCTTCTGCTGCTGGTAGGTAGCAGTTAAGCTGATGGAGGAGTGAAAACGCCTCTTGACGGCTTGATGACTCAGAAATTCAGTCAACCTACATGGCACTGTTCCCCAGTCTTGGAAGGAGAATGTTCACAGCATGAGCTGCTGTATTCTGGCTCAGGGGAGGCCAGGGATGCTGAGGGTGATGGGTGTTGATCTCCTCTCCCTAGGTGCTAGTGATAGGACAAGAGGAAATGAGGTCAGGTTGTGCCGGAGGAGGGTCAGACTGGATCTGAGTTAAAACTTCTTCCCAGAAAGATGGGGGCAGACTTGGAACAGGCTGCCTGTGGAAGCAGCATCCCTAGAAGGTTTCAACAACTGGGCAGCCAAGGTGTTTGCAGAGCTGGGTTAGTAGTTGGGGGTTGTAGGGTGCATGGTTGCATTTAAGGAGCTTAAAGGTCTTTTCCGACTTTGATGATTCTATGGGCTGAGGGCACAATCCCTGTAGAGACCAGAGTCACCCTGCAGGTACCTAGCTCTAATTCTGGTGGTTCAAAGCACTGGGACTGTCACCTCTAGGTCTTAGGGGCTCTTCACAGGAGAAAGCAAGTGGCTGGTTTGGTGGGCTCAGCAGATGTGCCACACATCTGCAGTGGGGGTATAGGAAGCAGAGGGCCTCCCGAGCCACAGAGCTCTTACTCTGCACCTCTTGTATGAGATCAATGCCAAAAGGAAGATCATGATGGATGTTTTCCAAGCTAGAACAAGTCTTGATTTTTTTTTTCCAGCAGCAGAAAGTCTTTTTGTGATCAAAGTGAATGAATTCACCAGAAGTTTTTGCGTAGTTGGGGTTTTCAGTTGTTTCTGTGAAAAAACAGAGAGCAAACCTGGTGCTTTTCGGGCAGTTGGTCATCGCTCCAACCCATCCTAACTCCTGTGAAGTAGAATTCTGCTAGTTCCTTGGCTAATTTTTACTGGACTTCTCGCTGCTTCTTTTTTCCTGAAGAGAGAGAAGGCAACAAACTCAAATGACTTTGTAGGGAAAGCGGTTGTTTTTTCCCCTCTAATCTTCAGCGAAACCAGTTGGCAGTTCTGGTCCAGTTCTAGTCTTGGCACATTCTCTCCTTGTGCCTAATTTGAGGTGACCGCTGTAAGATCTGCTCTAGTTTCACATTCCTCAGACTTGTGTTTTTGCACTTCCAAGACTGTGTGATGGATCTTAAGGAGTCTGCATTATGCAGCCCCGTATCCATCTGTTGTCCTTACAAGTTAAACAGCCTGAAAAAAAATGGATTAGAGCCTCAGCTCCTATAATGAAGCAGCAATTTGTCTCCAGATCCTGATCCAGGTGTAGCAGAGCTAACGAGCCGGCTGGCCTTGAGCTCCAGCGAATGTTAAATACATTTCCTGGTGGAGAAAAAATGCTCTAGTGAGGGAGAGCAAACGGCACAGAGAAAGAGGGAGGGAATAATCATAGAATGGTTTGGGCTGGAAGGGAGCTCAGAGATCACTCAGTCCCAACCCCCTGCCATGGGCAGTGGCACCTCTCACCAGACCAGGGTGCCCAGAGCCTCATCCAACCTGGCCTTGAACACTTCCAGGGGTGGAGCAGTCACAGCCTCCCTGGGCAACCTGTTCCAGGGCCTCAGCACCCTCACAGGGAGGAATTTCTGCCTTGAATCTCATTGCAATCTCATCTCTTCTAGCTTGAACCTGTTCCCCTTGTGCTAGCACTAGAATCTCTTGCACAAAGCCCTCTCCAGCTTTCCTGTAGGTCCCCTTTGGCTACTGGGAGAAGAGCAAAGGCAGGAGAAACTGGCAAGTGAGATGGGGTTGTCCCCACTGAGCGTTGGCCAAGGAGCAAAGGGGCAGTTGGTCTGTCTGGATGTTCCTATCACATGGGGGATCCTCTCCAAGATGCCTTTGAAAGCAGATGCAAGCTTTGACCATTTAGTGTTGCCACGTGTTATCAAGATCCTGTAGGGGAGAAGAAAGTCCCACTAACACGATGTGGTTGCCCTTCCTTCAAGGGCAGGGCAAGGCTGGCATGGGCCAAGTCTCCTTGCAAGGTGGGGATTAAATGAAGGGCCCCTCAGATCCACTCCTGCTACTTCCCAGGAGAGAAGGCAGTGGATCCAGGCAGGTATAGATGGTGCCAAGGAAATATGGACAGGGAGAGGTCTTATTCCATTATGTAGGAGCAAATACATCATAATTAAAGAGAATGAGCTGGAAGTGGTTAGTGGGGGGGGGAGACGGAAGGGGGGAATGGTGCAGGCTCCTGCAAGAAGAACTGGTGCCTTAGGCAGGGCTGCTTTTCCTGCAGCAAGAGGCAGGAGGAGAGGGTGGGGAGGATGTCTGGCAGTGTAATTTTTTACATGGTGAGGCAGGTTTGGTTCTGAGAGCGAGAGGAGAGGGAGGGGAGGCCAAGTTGATGGAGATCACGTTCCATTCAATTTGGAGAAAAGGAGAGAGAGAAAAGAAGATGAGCCTGAAATGAGGCTTAATTTTAATGAAGGAAAATTCTCTGCTAAGTAAGGAGAGTTGAAAGGGAGGGGAGAGGAGGGTTTGAAAATGATAGGAGCCTGACACGCTATTGTGGTGGAGAGATTTCCTTTTCTTCCTTTTCCCTTTGGTTGGGGGAAAAGAAAAAAAAAAAGGAGATAATAAAGACAGGGGAAGGTGGGGGAGAAAAGAGACGAGAGATCTAATAAATGAATTGCAGCACCATAGAAGGTGCTGGGGGGGTGGTCCTACCATGTCTCTGGGGTATTGCATGGATGGGATGCAGAGTGCTCTGTTTTCCAACACTGAGCCCCCTGTGATGGGGCAGATGGGGTCTCAGCATTGATTTTTCACTTGGAACCGACTCCCTTAATGGATTTGGGGAAGGACTTAGAGAAACCCAAGGGCAGTTTGACAGATGAAGCCATAAAGAATGATGGGCAAGAGGCCCTTGCTGCTACTCAGGGCATTAAGGGAATCACTGGGGATGGATCTGGGGACTCAGTGCTGGTAGCATCGTGGGAAAAATGGATCCAGTGCTGGGCAGCACTTGGAATGAAGTGGTCCCCTTAGTGGCACCAGGATGAGTTTCTGGGCCCTAGAGAGCTGACTGCACTTAGGACCTGTGCTCCTGCTCATCCTCAGCCACTGATCCCCATTAGAAGTAGTTAAAAAATCATGAGTGATTTCCTTTGCCTGCTTTTCTTTGCCTTCTGAGCAAAGCAATTGCAGCACCCTGCACATAGCCATGGCATGGTCAATGTCAAGGGGAGGACCAAGGAGGGACTGGTTGTGGAGTGGTGTGTCAGTGGGGTGGTTGGCAGTGCCAAACCCTTTTGTAGTGCAATTTAATCATAGAATCACAGAATCATTAAGATTGTAAGAGACCTCCAAGATCATCAGGTCTAACCACCAATGCAACCTCACCCTGCCCAATAAACCCTGTTCCCTAGGGCCACATCTACTCACTTTTGAAGTCCTGCAGGGACAGTGACTCCCCACCTCCCCGAGCAGCCTGTTCCAACCCCTGACCACTCTGTCAGGGAAGAGATTTCTCCTGATGTCCAACCTAACCCTCCCCTGGCTCACCTTGAAGCCGTTTCCTCTTGTGCTACAGTGGCTGACTTGGGAAAGGAGACCACCCCCCACCTCTCTGCACTCTCCTGTCAGGTAGCTGTAAAGAGCAATAAGGTCTCTCCTCAGCCTCTTTCTCTCCAGCTCTGGGTGCTGGTGTTGGTGCACTGGAAGCTCTGTGATCCTTTGCTGGCACAAGCCCTTCAGTTACGCTTGAAATGTTTGGCTGAGGACCCGCTGCTGTTGTCGTTCTGGCTGCCCTGGGCTTGCTGGGAATTGCTGGGTATTTCATAAATTTTGTTTCAATCTGTTCCGCAGATTTCTGCTCCTTCCCCAGATCTCCTGCCTGGCTTCTAGGCAGGGGGTACACAGGGAACTGCACTTAAGAGCTCATCTCATCTTCAGCGCAGTTCACACTGCAGAACTCGGTTGGTTTAAGGCTTATTAGAAGGAGAACAACACATCCTCCAGGGACAAAGAAATCCATCTCATTTCAAAATGCTTTTGTCTTTACGGGTGCAGATTCCAGGGCTTGGCAGGAGCTGGCTGAGGTGAAGCGCAGCCATCGTTCATTCAGTCTCTTGCTCAGATGATTTTGGGTTCACGCAGACTGTGTGTTCTTGATGATTAACACTTAGGAGGTGTTTAAGTAGTGTTTAGGTAAAGCTGCCTGAAGGAATAAGAGGCAAGTTGCTGGTATTTGTTGGATCCTATTCACAGGCAAACAAGGGGCTCCAGGGCACTGGCGATTTGCTCCATCCCTCATCCAAGCTCTTACCGCTCCTCTTCACCAGAGGGTTTGAGGATGCTCCAGAAAGAAGTGGGATCCTGATGATTTCATTTCTCATTCTCCATTGTTTTTCCCTTTGCCAAGAGCCAGCAGTGTGGTCAGTGCCAGCCAGTTTCTGGAGCAGTTTCTTAAGGGATGTGGGGACCTTGGGAGGCTCTGGAAATCTCAGGTTTTATTTTGCCAGGTAAAGCTTTTAGTGCCCTCTGATTGATGTAGCCTGAAAATGCCTTAGGAGAAGGTCTGATCTGTGACTTCTGGGAGGTGCTTCTGAAATGGGGAATGTAATCTCAGCCTTTGGACCTTTTTTGTCTGTAATCCAAGGCTTAGATCCTTCATTTGGTGCAGATGATTCCCTCCTGCTCCCCTCTTTCCCCCCCAAATCCTTTCTCTTTGAAATAACACCTGCTCATATCGTTGTGTCTGTCATGGGGAGGCAGAAAGATCTTCTCATCATGAGGAAACACAGTCCTCTCCATCCTTCATCCCCCCCCCCAATCCTATTCCAAACTACTGCATAATGTCAAACTAAATCCTTATCAGAAATTTTAATGAGCGAAATAAAACCTGAAATCTCTGTGATTAAAATCAAATCTTCCCTCTTCTGCTCTGCTGGAGCTGGCTGCCAAAACAGAGTCACAATGCTGACAATGGGAGGCCCCTTGTATTTAATTACCTCCAGCTTCAGTTGGTGCTTTAGATAGACATCCTCTGCGGTCCCTGCTGTGGCTGCGGATAACCTCAAAGAACAAACAAAGGGTACTTAAAGTGGTCTCCACTAAAATGTCTGGCAAGAGCTACCACTCTGTGCTCTTGGAGACAGCCCACTGTTGGACTCAGGTCCTTTAGGTGTAAGGGCTGGCCAATGTTGACCTCAGGTATTGCTTTTTCCTCCCCGCAATGATGGTCTTAATGCTTGGTGGGGCACTTCTCCACGGATGAGAATTGTTCACAGCAGCTGCCCTGAAAACACTCCACCTGTCCACCCACTTCTCTGCCAAATTTCTTTTGTCTCCTTCCATCGGCCTTGCAGCACCCATGCTGTTTAGTGCCTGGCTCTTTTCCTACCTCATAGAGATCCCTTTTACTGCAACAGCTATGGCAGGTCCTTGAAGAGTCACAGAATCGTTAAGGTTGAAGGAGACCTCCAAAACCATCAAGTCCAACCATGAACCCAACCCCACCCTGCCCACTAAACCCTGTTCCCCAGTGTCACATCTACCTATTTTTTGAACACCTACAGAAACGGTGACTCCTCCACCTCTCTGGACACCCTGCTCCAATACTTGACCAATCTTTCAGTGAATAAATCTTTCCTGATGTCTAAAGACTTGTTACAGACCTTTGCTATCAGCTACCACCATACAAAGTACCTCCCTTTAGACCCTTGAGGCACAGGGTAACCAAAGGGGTGATTTCCAGTACCTCAGTGCTGTTCCAGTCCCACAGCCCCACTGTATGCAGGGCAAATCCACCTCTCATCCTCTCTCTTGAAACCATGCTCCACTGTCTGCCTGGCAGAATCCAGGCAGAAACATGGTGTCCCCTTGCTCCATGGTGCTTTTAGCCTCCTCTGGGCACTCCTTTCTGCAGACTTCCAGTCACAGGTCCATGCAGTTCTTCAGTGAATTAATTGACTTATCTCCTTGTTACTTCCATTCGTGGATTGATTCCTTGGGTACCTTTCAAAATCACCATCTGACTTTCCCAAAGTCTCTTGAATTATGTCTTCACCCCTATCCTCAGTCGTTTGTCTCCTTCCAAGAGGCTGTTTCATTTCATTTGTCCTTCGAAGGAAGCAGGAGCATATTTCATGAGCCGTAGAATTGAATCAAATAGCAGAGAGCAGGGAGCACTCACCTGAGCTCAGACCTTTCCCCATTAGAAAGGGAAAGAGATAATTAAGAGATACTCAGAAGGTGCAGCCAGCCCATTCTGGCAGCCATCCTGCCTGGGTGTCTCTGTCTGCTGTCCTCAGAATGCAGGATGCTTAAATTATCATAATTTAATGACAGTAACACCAGAATCTAGATAGAAATAAGCTAGAACAAATGCTGGGACATGAATAGGAGAACTTGGGTAGCAGCGACCTTACCATGGCTTAGCGGGTTTTAAGACACGGTGACTCGAGCTGGTGAGGCAGTAATGAGGTGAATATATGCAGATGGCAGCGTCCTCTTCAGTTCCTCGTGACATTGTTCACAAGCACTTGGACAGGACTGCCGTCGTGACTTGTCTCGTAGGCAGCTGGCTCTGAAGTGGTGTCGTGACGGTGAGATAGAGGCTCCTTGTTGCTTTTCCACTTTCTCTACGGCTGGGGGTTTTTGGGTGTGAATCGAAGCGCAGGAGTAATTATGCCAAGATTAGAGCGCTAATCATCACTTGCAAATGGGGGAGTAGTTTCTGAAAGGCAATAATCTATTGAGAGAAAGTATGGGATTGACTGACACGGCGAGCCTGAGAGGAGCCATACAACTGTCATCTCTCAAGCATACGTCTCCTTGACCTCGTGAGTCCGACGGTGCTGACGTGTGGGCAGCGTCAGGTCAGCAATCTGTAAAAATCAGAAGAGAAATCCTGTCTTGGCTAATCTCAGTGTAGCTAGATATTGCCCCCCCTCCTCTGTGAGAAAATGTTCAGCTTGCTGAACATGCTGGGAGAAAAATGCTCCATGACTGGCTTGTGAGACAGCCTTGTGTGCTCTTCATTTGGTGTTCTCCAAGCCACGTTCTAGGAAGGCTGGGCTGGAAAGGAGCATTCCAGAGGAGAGGAACAAGGCTGGGGAAGGGGCTGGAAGGAAAAGCAGATGAGGACAGGCTGAGGGAGCTGGGGGTGTTTAGCCTGGAGGAGACTCAGGGGGAACATTCTCCTTCTCTCCAACTCCCTGAAGGGAGGTTATAGTCAGATGGGGGTTGGGCTCTTTCCCCAGGCAACCAGCACCAGCGTGACAGGGCAGGGCCTGAAGCTGCCAGGGGAGGGTTAGGCTGGATGTTAGGAAGCCCTTCCTCATGGAAAGGGTGATCA
>JAOXOE010000856.1:2718180-2749147 GCA_028565055.1 Phoeniculus purpureus | reverse complement strand
GTTAGGGAGCTGTTGGGCTGAGGGCTGGACTTGATGATCCTGGAGGTCCTTTCCAGCCATGATGATTCTATGATTCTGTACTGGGAGGAGCACACCAGTATTCCATTTTCCCAGCATGAACAATGTGCACTGCTGTTCTGTGTGTACTGTGCTATTCAGATGTCCTGCAGGTTCTGCCTTATGCTCATGAACATATCCACTAACACCTACCCTAAAGCGTCATCTATCCAAAAGGTTTGATGGAGCCATCTCATAATCTTATTCCTCTTCATTTCTAAAGCGTGCATAAACCATCTTCTGCACATTTAAATCCTATGGAAATATTCCAAGTCAACAGGCTTCACTTTGAGGTAATTGTTTCCGAGGCTCAAATCTGGAATAAATGAATCTGTGAATTCCGTAACTCTCTGGAGCGTGAGAATGTTTAACTCTGTCATTATCGTTTTTAAAAAAGCACTGGCACTGCCATCCCAGCTCAGCCCATTGGCTTGGAACCTCTTCTACTTAGACCCTTCTGACACTTTGTGTGTCATGGAAGGAAGTTAAACTTCTTTAAAGCTCATACTCTGCATTTGCCAAGCAAAGTCCTTTGTAAGCAAAAGTCATTACCTCTTCCTCTAGAGGGAATGTGGTGAAATGGGCTACACAGCCCCTACACAGAGTTAACACAGCTGCTCCCTATATTCAGGGTTACTGCATCTTGCCCTCTCCTGTCTCATGCCAGAGTTGGAAGGTACCTTAAAGATCATTGAGTTCTAACCCCCTGCACAGGCAGGGACACTAGATGAGGGTCCGATCCAACCTGGCCTTGAACACTTCCAGGGATGGGGCAGCCACAACTTCCTGGGACAACCTGTGCCAGCATCTCAGCACCTCACAGGAAAGACTTTGTTCCTCATGTCCAACCTCAATCTCCCCTCTTCAAGGCTGGAACCCTTTCCCCTTGTCCTCTCATTACACACCCATGTCAAAAGCCTTCCCCCAGGTTTCTTGTAGCCCCTTTCAGATATTGGAAAGCTGCTAGAAGGTCACCTGGGAGCATCACAGCCAGGGCCTGATGACTTTTGGAGATGAAATACAAATGTATAAAGTGTTTAATATAGTTGCACAATTCCTGTGTAGGAACAACATCGTGTGACAGACAACCCTTTCATGGCAGCATCAGCTGGACCTTGAAGGAAATAGGTAATGGTCATCCTCCCATATGTTAAAACCATCACCTGTCATCACACCAGTGAAGAAGGGTATCCCCTCCTTTGTTGACTGGGATTTGCAGATTTAATGGGAACAAAGAACAGCTTTATATTCCACACAATAACTTGCAGCTCCAAAATTCTCTTATTGGGAAGCACTTTCCCAAATTCCTTCATTGTATGGAAAGCCTGAGAATCCAATACTGATTAAGAGCAGAGAAGGACTGTAATACCAATGGCTGCCTCACATGGGAGAGCTAGTGAATTTCTCCCACTAACACATGATCTCTCCCACCAAATGTGGTATCTGCTAATAACAAAACAGTGATGTTTCAGAAGCACTTGTGTATGTGAATCACAGAATCACAGAACATTAGTGACTGGAAAGGACCTTGAAAGATCATCTAGTCCAATCCCCCTGCCAGAGCAGGACCACCTACACCAAGTGGCACAGGAAGGCAGGTTTTAAACGTCTTCAGAGGAAGAGACTCCACAACCCCCCTGGGCAGCTCATTCCAGCGCTCTGTCCCTACACATCACCTTTTTCCTAAAAGTTAGATAAATATGAATTCATTCCCTGTAAATAATTTTCTTGTCACAAAACCAAAACTATGGACAAAATAATAATTTCATGAAAATAACAGCCTGAACTTGAAAATTAAAACCACCACTCCCCTCCAAAAAAACCCCAGGCAACATAGGGCAAAGGTTGTCTCTGTTCATTTCACCGTTTGTGTGACAGAGGCATTTTATGTTTTGTAATTACATAAAACCACTCTGTGTTTTCAGGGCTGTCTCCCGTTCACTGCGTGTCTCACCAGCTGCACATGTCAACACAAACTGGGTGGCTACCCTCCTCCTGGTAGTGTCCAGCTGAAGATGTCTAGGACACAGCTTTTCAACTCTCAGTTCCTGTGTGTGTTTATTCAGAGGCTAAATAAAAGAAGTCATAGCCTGAACCTCTGTTCAGTTTACTCAGAAAATGAAAGTGCTCAGTTATTCATCAGAAGGGAGAAGTCCTGCAGGAGTGACTTCCTCAGCATCACCCCCAGTATTATCACTGCAGCAAACATCTCTGACAGCAGTTCCTGCAGCTACCTAGCCAGGTAATGATTAACACTGAATGAGAAAAGAAACTGAGTAGTATTACTTTCAACACAGAGAAGTCCTCATGTTAGGTTAACTTGCATCCATTTGAGTAGAAGTGTACAAAACTGAGGGAGAAGAGAAGGTTGCTCATCTGAGCAGCAGAGCCACTTCATGCTGCCTACCCCTCAGGAAGAAGGAACTTCATCCCAGTGAGGGTGGCAGAGCACTGGAATGGGCTGCCCAAGGGGGTTGTGGAGTCTCTTTCTCTGGAGATGTTTAAAAACTGCCTGGATATGTTCCTGTGTGACTCGGTCTAGGTGGTCCTACTGTGGCAGGGGGATTGGACTAGATGATCTTCTGAGGTCCCTTCCAATCCTTAATGTTCTATGATTCTGTGGGTTCATACAATCACAGCCCGACTTCACAACTTACTATGGCTTTGTTTTCTCAGCACTAGTAGCCAGAGAAAGGTTAGGAGGAAGTCGTCCTGATCACTTCAGGGTGTGACTTAGTGTCAGCCTTTAACAAGCAGCAAGATACCTCAAACCACTGTGAGCAAAGAGTCCTGAGTGGTGATCTGACCCCTTCTCTCCCTTACCCCTTTCTGATGTAACAGATTCAGATGAAACCTGTGTATGTTTAGTACAGCCACACAAGAGAGACAACATGGCACTCTGCTACTTTTCTGTAAACCATTTTTTCTTTCGTTCAAAACTGCCACTCCCTGAAGTACAACAGGAGCGCATGTTAAGTTTCCTGTCATTTGAATTTGAGATGGAACATTGAAGAAAGCTGCTTTAACTGAAGCTTGAAAGATACAGAATCGAGCCTTTAGGGAGTGCCGGGCACTTTTCTTGTCGTTCTGGTTGATTGATTTGCATTATGTGGGTGGGGAAAGTTGTTGATCAGGCTGTCCATTTTCATTTTGGACTGGTTGTGTCAGCTTTAAAGTGAAGTACGAGCTCAGCTTTAAAGCAAGGGGTGAGCACAGAACAGACACTGCACTGTGGGCAAAAATAAGTCAAATAGGACTATTTACATTCTTCTGAAAAGTGCAGGATTGAAGTCAGCTCAGGATCTTGTTTGCTGCAATACGTCATCATTAGCCTCCTGTATTGAGAGTGTGCCTTCTCTTTTTTTCTGTTTTCTGACTCCCAAGTGTAGGAACAAGCTGGAAAAAAAGTCTTTACACTTAACACATCACCTTCCTGGTTCCTTGGGAAAGACTGTTCTGAACTTAGCAGACAGCTAACAAGCCTTAATGATGAGATTTGACAGATCCCCTAAAGGAAAAAGAAAAGGCTTCTTTTATTATTCTGATTTACAGTGCAGTGCCAAACCTAACCTGGCTGCCATCAGATCACCATGTCTGGCTGCTGCTTGATTTCCTACCAAATCATTCTATTCATGAGGGGCTGAATTAGTCTTCTGATTTGTTGCCACATGCACGTCTACTGCAGTCAGACTTTCTTCAGAAAACAAAAGCAAAACAACTCCACACTTAACAGTTTTCTGTGAACCATTTCTGCCCAGTGTTTAACTGGGAAACTGTTCTTGCTGCATTGCTCTGACCATCATGAGAAGCAAAAGCATCTCCCAACAGAAAGTGTCTAGGCCAATTCATGACATCAGCGCTTCTGCGTTATTTGGCATCCTACATGAATGGAACAAATAGCCTTCCCTTTTGCCTGTGTTATCATGCAGCAGGATTCATTAATGCTCTAAAAAATGGAAAATAAAAATATCAGGTCTCTCTTTACACCCACTCCCCACCCCCTGACAAGAAAACCATATGTTTCAGCTTCTTTCTGAAGGTCACAATTAATGCACCCCCCCCACCCCGAACTATACTTCAAGAGGTTGCTAATGAAATGTGCAAAAGCCTCATCATTTTCATATTCAACACAATTTAGTCCAGTAGCACTCAAGAGTTGTAATGTACCTAAGGGGAGAAGGCATGAAGAATTAGGTCTGGAGTCTGGGGAAGGCAACATCTTGACTAGACTAATTGATTTCCAGACTGATGTTTTAAAAATCTATACAGTAGAAATACTAATGAGGCCCTGATTTAGAGGGAGAAGCAGTTCTAAATTTAGCTATAAACTTTCAGTAACTTTCAGTAACTACAAGGTCTTGTGGTCTAGGTATTTAGAATGTAAAGCAGCTGGAGAGATTTTCTTCCTCTGAGCCCTCCTAAGGACTCCCAAGTGTGGCTGGCTCTGTTGGTTGTGCCATGCACTAAAAGCAGTTTGTGCTAGACAACTTAAAAAGCTAGATTTTGTAGCACAGAACTCACAGATGCCCATGAGCTTCTGTTGTGTTGGAGCCAACAGCCAACACACTGGATCAGGAGTATTTGGTCAATATCTTTAGCAGAGAGAGGCCTGTGTTAGTGGTGGGAAGTGCTCCCTACAGAGGTACCTGTTTAAAACTGACATCTCTGCCTCAGGTGCTGCAGTGTTCCCTTGGAATTTATTTCCTGGAGGTGTACTCTGGAGCACAGGTAGGATATGTGTCCCTTATTTCTGGATTCTAATCAGGACCAGGTATTACCTGCACTGTGGTTTCACAGCCCCGTTGGTGTCAGTGTCTCCAGGAGTGCAGCTTGAAAGACACAGACTGTGCAGTATGAAAATCAGGTGCTTGCAAAGTCTCTGATTTGCTGCCTTGTAAACATGAAGGGTTACAATGCAGGAGTTTTCAATTTACTCCAAGTTCACTCTAAGCTTTCTAAATACCTCGTACCGTACCTGGTCTTTAATGCCACTCATACATATCCTGATTCTCATGAGAAATGTTGTGAAGCTCTGAAAGGACTATCATCATTGTCTGGATTACATATAGACAGAGAAGTAAAAGAGAGCGTTGAGCCTGCAGAGGGATGCAACTCCGAATAGGAAATGCCAGCGTTAAAATCATTCACAGATTCAGGAGGAAGGGTTGACAGTCTTTGAAATGTCTTGTATGAAGTAGTTTGGAATGGGGATGCTCTTTGTCATTGACTATTGCTTTTGTCTATGTACAGCTGAGGCTTGGTTGTCTTTAGACTGGGGGAATCTTCCTATGGGTTTTCTTCACAGTGGCCTAAGGATGTAGTGAGTGCCTTCCTGCTAGTTTGGACTCTTCAGTCTGTACTTTAGATCCTTTGATTGATTCATACCTTTCCAGAGTAAAGAGGAAAAAGACTTATTATCCAGGTCTCTGCACTGCAATTGAGGGCTCTCATTCCTAATTGTTCCAAGCAGAGTGACTGGGTGCTAAGCAATCTTTTCAAATTGCCTTAGTTAGAGGACCAAGTCAAATATTTCCTGCTTTCCCAGTCAAGGATCAAAGGCAGTATTTCCAGACTAAGCATGTGCTAAGAGTGGCATCTAATGGCTCTGAAAGCATCAGGATAGTAGGGGAATGCTAGTTCATTTTTGAAGGATCACATGTAGATGAGTTGCCATTTTTATTAGGACATGTAGGAAAAGACCAAGGATTTCTGTATGCCACTGGGCAGCTAGTTCCATTGAGAATTGCATGCTCAACCTCATGGATCCCACGTGCACTAGCTTACTGTTATGCTTTAGAAGCTGAGTGGAATCTGTGTCTCGAGTGTTTTCTGCAGAAAACTTTAAAGTTTGGGTTTAAAAAGTTGAAAAAGAAAGTGGCTGCCACCCCCTACTCCCCCCTCTTCTTCCCCTTCAGTGACTTCCACCTTCTTTTCTGCTCTCTCCATCTTGGTATCTGTTTGGAACTGCATTGCTGCCACTGAGAGAGAAAGTTATCGCTCCTCAAGTTGAACAAAATTGATGGCGAGTGAGAAGATTCACCTGGACCTGGAGAGACTCTGAGAATTCTGAACCTTGAAGATTTATGAGGACCAACTGAAGTTGGACAACAGCTGTGATTTGAGAGAGAAGCTACAATGAAGAGAATAACAAAGTTTTTTTTGGCATTTTATCTCTGTTCAGTGTAGGAGCAGTGTGACGAAACTCCGTGTGTCTGTGTGGGGATCTTCTCTGATGTGTGGTGGGGGAGTGAATTAAAATTTCTTGGTGCCTTTCTTTCCTGAACTGAGTCAGTTGTTTCACTGCCTGCAGATTCATCAGTGGCTTTGTTAAACCCTCTCTTTGTGTCTGATGCTTTAGCTAAAAGCTCTTGGTTAAAATACAGTTGGGATCTCTGAACCACAACATTGGTGGTGACCCAGGTGGGACATGTGGGGATCCAGAGAAGGACCCCCACAACACAACACCACCACTACGGCCACTACTCTTACTTTTATGGACAGTTGGGGTACTTTTGGTTTACTACCATTTCTATAAATTACAAAAAAAGTGTATAGTGCCGTCAGATTTTTTTTCTCTCCTGCCTTCCACTCCATATGGAACTTTTATAATTCCAGGATGGCAAACATGATGTACCCAGCAATATTTCCGTTGGTGACATTACTATCTTTGTAACCCCCAAGAGCTAACAAAAACTGTTTTCAGAGCAGAGCTGATCTCATTTCTGGTGCCTGTGCATAAAGATGTTTTGGCATTAGAGGATTCTGTGTAAGCTGTTGTGTTTGTTATGGATCCATTTCTCAAGTTTTCATCTCTATTCAAAAGGGAAAAGAAAAAAAAAGTGTTTTTCACAAAATTAACTACTTTTCTCAATGGAAATGGCAAAGCAGGAGTTTTTAAATCTTCCAACTGCTGAAAGACTACTTTCAGCACAGAAAGAAACAAACACTGTTGTTTCTGTACAACAGAATGGTGTGATTCCTAACACTTCTTATCCAAACCTTTCTCTATGAGTCAGTAGCTCCAAGCAGCAAGTGCCAAACACTGCTGTCATATGCTGCTATCTGGAAGTGTCAGATTATACAGTCAAGAAACTGTCCTAGATCACAACATAAAAGGGGAAATTGCTTACAGTGAGTTAGAGACTGCTATTCTAGTAAGTGAGTTAATTGGCACAAAATTACTACAATTATAGGTAGGAATGATAATGGGAACGTGAATGAAATATATAGTGATATGACCCACTAATGACTCAAAAAAAGGCCATAAGATGAATGAGTCACTGAGTTTTAAATAGAGTTCCCTGCTGCAATCATTTTGTCATCAAACAAGGCTCCTCTCGAATTAAAGGGCTATATGATGGGGTTCTACAGCCATGCCGCAGCAATTCGCACGCTGACAACAAAGGCCGAGCCTGCACAAGTAGTTTCTATTGTAAGTGATGTAAGAGAGAAATATTTGCAGAGGGATGATTCACTGATCAGAGGGCTTTCAGCTCCACTGTGATACAGTGGTTCGGATAAATGCGCTCATTATTTTCTGAAGCCTGTGACCTTTCCTGCTTCAGAAATAGTAACATTTATTTTTCTGCACGGTATTTATTTTAGTGTCCTCACCACAGATTTCACTGTATTTCATCAGTTGTCCAGCTGTAAATTCAGGCTCACTTGCTAATATAAGATCAGCAGCTTTCCAAAGGCAAAGAAAGGAGTGAGGCTGTGCTGCGGCTTTAACAGCTGGGAACAGAAATAGCCTTTGACACAATGCTTTTATGGTAATTTTTTTCCTACATGACACAATTTGTTTTTAAAGAAATGTGAAGTGTCTTACAGACACATGTCTGGCCAAGCAGTGATGAGAGGGGTAAAACAAACAAAATGACCTCTGTTTTGCTGGCCACCAGAACTGTGCAGGCAAGGAAGTGAAGAATTTTACAAGGTCCTTCAGAAACATAAAGCTGGAGGTTTGTACTGTTCTTTGCAGTGCTGTCTGTGAAGCTAATTTCTAATTTGAGACACAATTTGCATGAAATGAATCATAGAATGGCCAGGGATGGAAGTGACCTTAAAGATCATCTAGTTCCAACCTCCCTGCACAAACAGGGACACCTTCACTACAGCAGGTTACTCAGGGCCCCAGCTAACCTGACCTTCAACACTGCCAGGGATGGGGCAACCACAACTGCCTTGGGCAACCTGTTCCAGCATCTCACCACCCTCACAGGAAAGAATTTGTTCCTATGTCCAACCTCAATCTCCTCTCTTCAAGTCTGGAACCCGTTCTCCTTGTCTTCTTGCTACCACCTGTGTCAAAAGCCCTACCCCATCTCTCTTGTAGCCCCCTTCAGATCAACTGGGAGTCTCTTCTTGTCCAGGCTGAACAATGAAGTAGTTGTTCAGATAGCCTTTTAAAAGGTTGGTGGGTTTGAGGGACCATATGATGCTACAAGGAGCCACTAAGAGCTTATCTGCAAAAGTATGTCACAGAATCATAGAATGTTAGTGGTTGGAAGGGACCCCCATGCCCAGAGCCTCCTGCCATTTCAAGAGATTTTCTTTGCACGTTTGAAGAAATGAAAAGAAACTCTGAAATAGTGATAAATGATGGCAACCTGTTTCTTCTTTTTCCCATTTCCCCTCTTCTGCACAAGATATGCAAACTTCTTAAGAGACAAGAGAAACAAACTTCATTGCTGCTGTGCTGCAGAAGTCCATGGAGACAACATTAAACAATGATTTATTTCTCAACTAAAACTGAGAGCAAAGTTATTTCCCTGGAAAAATTTGGCATCACATACTGATAAGAAACCACAAAAAGCATTTGGTATTTAAAATCTATTAAGAACCTGGCAGCCTTTCTCATGTCTACAGTTCAAATAAATTGGCTTACTGGAGTGAACATGAGATGAAAGCACAGGGCCTGCCTGTTGGCATGGGTGACTGCTGCACACCATTGCCTGAGCTCATCCTGTCACAGTTATCACAGTATCAGAATACTTTAGGGATTAGAAGGGACCTCAAAAGATCATCCAGCCCAATCCCCCTGCCACAGCAGGACCAGCTAGACCAAGTCACATAGGAACATATCCAGGTGGGTTTTAAACATCTCCAGAGAAGGAAACTCCGCAACCCCACTGGGCAACCCCTTCCAGTGCTCTGTCACCTTCACTGGGAAAAAGTTCCTTCTCATATTGATGTGGAACCTCCTATGTTCAAGCTTACACCCACTGCCCCTTGTT
Source organism: Phoeniculus purpureus (assembly GCA_028565055.1). Taxonomy (NCBI): domain Eukaryota; kingdom Metazoa; phylum Chordata; class Aves; order Bucerotiformes; family Phoeniculidae; genus Phoeniculus; species Phoeniculus purpureus. The sequence goes on along the minus strand of JAOXOE010000856.1, from coordinate 2,739,854 downwards.
CTATCATTAGATGACACTGAGCAGAGTCTGGCTCCATCCTCCTGATACCCACCCTTCACATATTTATCAACATTAATTAGGTCACCCCTCAGTTTCCTTTTCTCCAAGCTAAAGAGACCCAGCTCCCTCAGCCTTTACTCATAAGGGAGGTGTTCTACTCCCTTCATAGCTTAAGCTGCCATCCAAGCCCTAGTTTAGTACAAAGTGCTTATAAGCTCTCCAGTAGCTTGTGAATACAACACTAGTGACAACAGTTATAATATCAGCAAAGCAGTAATTAGGAGAAGACATTTGTACTGTATCAAAATTCAACTTGTCCTTTGTTGCTTTTCAGACCACATATTGTGTAAATGACCTCAGCTTGAAAACATACATGTAAAACCATGAGGGTCACAGGTGAGAGCAGTCCAGAAATACATGCAGTAGTATGCATGAGAGGGTGTAGGTCTAGCTCATTCATTGCAGCCAATATCAAGACAGCTGTTACATGCACAGGGATGCTTTGAGTTTACAAGTTCAGTAAATTGAGCCCTCACAACACAGCTGACACCCAGCTGCAGTGTTACAGACCATGACCCATCAAACACCATTTTTCCCAGCTATTATGAAATTTTGGCAAGGCAGCCCAGACAAATAGAGGCGATGTAACAGGCCTGAAGGAAGTGATGAAGATCGTGCCATTTCCATGTCCTTATTGATGTGAAGAGTCCTAAGGACAAGTTGGCATTTCCTGCACGTCACGTGTGTCTGGGAGTCTTTGGAAGTCTGTAGCACAGAGGGTGATGCATCTTTTCCTTTCTAAGCTGTGCCTGCCTGGTCTGTCCAGGGACCTCTCACAGCTAAACTGCTCATTGCCACAACGGAAGATGAGTGTGTTACACACTTGCACATGAATTAATGAAAAGTCCAGTGACTTTGAAACTGCATTTTCAAGTAACTTGTTCCCATACTGTTCATGGCAGAATTAAATTGATTTTGTTGCCCATGTTAGGAGTATTTAGAGTGGGAACCGTTTTGTGGGATATCAAATGCAGACTGCAAACACTATTATCTCTGCAAGATCAAACTTGATGGAAACATTTGGCTGATTCCTTCAAACACCAGAATATCAATGGCAGCAGCACAGATTTTCACATCAAAAGCATGGAAATATTCAGAGTTCTTTAATTATTTTTTATAGTTAAGACAAAAGTTTTAGGTTATAAGACTGATTATTTTGATGGGCTTTATTTCAAATAATTATTTGAAGAGATGGACAGAAGTTAATTTCCTTAACATTGGAAAAAATTTAGGCCATTTTCATATAAAAGTAGATCTCTAGAATACTTTTTGCCTATTTTGTGTGCCAAAGACAATTTGCTTCAATGCAGTATTTTACTGCTGAAAATAATATTCTGCCAAGGGTGCAAAACACAGCACCGCACAAAGATTGACATATCCTGTTATATACCAGAAATCAATAGCCATTTAAGTCTTCTAAACCACAGAATGATTGAGGCTGGAAAAGCCTTCTGAGCTCAGCCAGTCCAGCCCAGGACCTAACATCATCACTGCGGCCAGACCAGGGCACTAAGGGTCACAACCAGGCTGTCCTTCAACACCTCCAGGGATAGGGACTCCACCACTGCCCTGGGCAGTCCATTCAAGGTTCTGCTCACCCTTTCTGTGAGGAAGGGCTTCCTCCCCTGGCAGCTTCAGGCCCTGCCCTCTCATCCTGGTGCTGGTTGCCTGGGAGAAGAGCCCGACTCCCACCTGAGAATAACCTCCCTTCAGGGAGTTGTAGAGAGGGAGAAGGTCACCTCTGAATCTCCTCCAGGCTAAACACCCCCAGCTCCCTCAGCCTTTCCTCAGCAGTACCTTCCTCGTTGCTCCTCTGGACACACTCCAGCCCCTCAATCTCTTTCTTGAAGTGAGTGGCCCAGCACTGCCCCCAGTACTTGAGGGGAGGCCTCCCCAGTGTCCACTACAGGGGGAGAATTACGTCTATAGTCTTGTTATTTATCCTGTTACTTACTTCTATTCTAATACAGAGAGAATTGTCCCAGTGACAAAACTAGCACCTTTGTATTGAGCTCTCAGAAGAGCACACTATGTTCTTGGGGATTCTAAACTACACACGCTTGTGTGTTTTGTTCTGTGCCATACAGTCCCATTGAAGCTGAAGAGGACTGTACACGTAAAGCACACTCCTAAGCACTTGCAAGCTGAAGGACTAGTATAACAAATGCATTAAGGATCCATCATACTTTCCCCCATTACACTTACATGTCTAGAGCACTTGCTACCCTGAATCTTCTTCATCCAACAAAATGCACTGTAGCTCTAACACATCACAGGAAGAGAAATGAAATGCAAGAAATAAGAATCACTGTCAGCCCAGCTACATAAGGAGTTTTCTGTGGGACATGTGCTCTCAGCATCTTTAACCCACTTTAAAGGATGGATTTCAGGGGACAATGTGAGAGTCTGAGCTGAGCAAGTGACACTAGGGCTCTGAGCACTTGGAAAGCATCGGCTCGCAGCCACTTGTGAAAACAACTTGAAAAGGATTAATGCAATGAAATGAACCGAGCATGAATTTAAATTACTTGGTCAGGCTGAATGAGATCAAAAGTTTCTCTGATGTGACTGCCTAGGAAACAAGGCCATGCTGCTCTGTAACGGTACAACATAATGTTTAAAGAGAGGCAGCAGCGTGTTGGTAACACCAAAAGTCTTCTTTTACATAATAGACTGACGTTTCATGTTTTAACAGCCTTCTTCAAAATGTAGGCAGAAGACCAGCCATGCTACAAACTGTACTTTTGGTTTATTTTACAATCAGAAAAAGTACAGCATTACAGAATTAACAGTTTGAAAGGAAAAAAGATCATTGGGCATATTGACGAGAGGGGTTCCAGACTGAATTGTGGGGTTTTTTCCAAAACCTATTGACCTTGGCCAAGAACATCAGTGGCATTCTGGGAGTGGTTAGTAGATGGAGAGAGGTCCTCTTCCCCCTCTACTCTGCCCTCGTGAGACCACATCTGGAATCTTGTGTCCAGTTCTGGGCCCCTAAGTTCCAGAAGGACACAGAACTGCTGGAGAGAACCCAGTGCAGAGCCACAGAGATGGTGAAGGGAGGGGAGAATCTCCCTGATGAGGAAAGGCTGAGGGAGCTGAGTCTTTTCAGCTTGGAAAAAAGGAAACTGAGGGGTGAACCTATTAATGTTTATAAATACGTGAAGGATGGGTGTCAGGAGGCTGGAGCCAGGCTCTGCTCAGTGTCATCCAGTGATAGGACAAGGGGCAGTGGGTGTGAGCTGGAATGGAGGAGGTTCCACATCAATATGAGAAGTAACTTCACAGTGAGAGTGACATAACACTGAAATGAGCTGCCCAGGAGGGTTGTGGAGTCTCTTTGTCTGGAGATGTTTAAAACCTGCCTGGACGTGTTCCTGTGTGACTTGGTCTAGGGGATCCTCCTGTGACAGGGGGATTGGACTAGGTGATCTTTTGAGGTCCCTTCCAATCCTTAATACTCTGTGATTCTGTGACCTTGTAGTTGATATAAGATAGTATCAACCAAGTCAAACTCTCATTGTGAAACTGCAGCATGTTTGTTCGGAGTGCACAGAAGAAGGGAAACACTTTTAATATGGCCATACATTTATCTGAGAAGGAGAAAATGAATTATATTTATAGAATGCTTTTTCTGGTAATTGGTAGGGAGGTTCAGAAACAAATCCCTTCAACTGCTATTATTAGCCATCTCAGAGGAAAGAGATACTTTATCTGACTCTGCCCCAGTTTGAAGACCTCTCAATTATACAAATACAACTATGTGAAAGTCATTTGTCCTAATTTCTAGTACCTACTAAAGTGATCCGTACTGAAAGTTCTAATCCAAAGAGTGATGATGCTTTAAATGACTATTTCCCTGCTCCCAAGCATAAAGCATTCTCCCCATCAGCTCTACTCCTTCAGAGTCAAGAGGCTGTTGTGATTGTGGTTTATAATTCCACTATAAACACAATAAGGTTTTTTTAAATACGTTAAAAGCCTAGCAATTAATCTGATGAGGTGATAACCCTTTAGAAAATCCTCTTCTTCATAGAACTGCCTTCTATTATTCTCAGTACTCTGGAAAACAGTACTGTAAGGAGTGAAAATTACTGGAAACATGTGGAAATTTAAAAAGAAATAAAAAGTATGAACCATGCATGAAACTGTAGTACAGCATTCCCTACAATAGCATCAAAAACACAGGAAGATTTATCAAAAAAACCTAAAATTAAACAAATCTCAGGGTGTCCTGCATGTTATTGAAGGAATTTGAGCCTGGAAAGCCACTAGTCATTTCTAGCCAAAACCACTGTGGATTTCTGCCAGTCTTGTCTTTCTAGGTTTGGGTCAGTCCATATTTTTTCTGTCTTTCTGTTGGCTACTTGCCTTTTCAGTACTTTAACTACAGGATAAGAAATAAAGCTACACTTGGCCAGCAGACCATACTGATGAGTCAGTACGCTGCTTCCTTGGAGGCCAAAAATACCTTTCTCATGATGTAATCGTGGACCCTGAATTGTCAACTAGTACTTATAGTAAGTGTCTGTGCTAAAAATTAATGATTGTGGTGCTTGAAGCACAGAGGTGTGGAGGAGACAGAAGCTCATAGCCATTACTTACCAGTAACATCCACTCCAATGTATTCACCATATGAAGGAGCTGTAAAGATTACAGGTCTCTATAGGATTCTGAAGGGTAAGATTTGGGAAGGCAGGATTTGCAGAGAGGAGAAAGATTTCATTCGATGAACCAATAGAGATCAAAGACTGCTGTGCTTGGCATGGAGTGCCACGGTTATAACTTATACCAGCAAACCATGAGGATTTTAACCCTGTATTTACAAGTAATTTAGAGTGCCTGATGAGTAACGAGAACAGGATAAGGCTCCTGCTCAGCCCTGCTTGCTTTCTAGCACTCACAGAAATCTAGAACACTACAATCCCATTTTGGATGCAGAAGGAAGTATCTGTGGAGTAGAGTCAACACTTGGACTGCAGAAAGGGTGTGAACAGGAGTAGCTGGCTGTTTCTGAGTACTTTGTGTGTGAAGGGGCTGTTTGTGAGAGGAGTGCTTTGTTGCTGGTGGGTAACTCATGGATGAGTCAGGAGCAGCTCTGGTGACAAGCCTACAGGAAGTAGAATCTGCATAAATGCTTCACACCAAAACTGCCTTTAAAGGCTTGGCTGTGACACTCAACACTGTGAACATGCACAGCAAAAAGCCATCTACATCTTCACAAACCACAGAGCTGAGGTAGAATCACAGAATTGTTAGGTTGGAAAAGACCTTTAAGACTATCAGGTCCAAACATTGACTCTACTAAGGCCACTGCTCAACACTGTCCCTGAGCTCCAAATCTCCACAACTGTTAAACACATCCAGGGACGGTGGTTCAGCTTGGGGTGCTGAGAGATTTGAAATGTGCTTTCAGACCATTTTTTTAAGTTATCGATATCTGTAGCAAGGGATCAGTATAAAATTTAGCTAAAACTCATGGAGATCTGGAGCTTAAGGACAGAGTTCAGCAGTGGGCTTGGGACAGTTCAGTTAATGGTTGGACTCAATGATCTTAAAGGTCTTTTTGTATCTAGATGATTCCATGATTCTAAAGAAACAGCACTCCTGACCTCACACTCTGCAGCCTGTGTCCTCATCCCCCTCTTTTCAAGCCTCGGTGTTGGGGTGTGACATGAATAGGTTCATTGGAAATGCTAATGGGGGTTGCCCGCTGCTGTGGGAGCTGTTCTGAGTCCCCGGCGCCTGTCGGAGCAGCACGTGTGCTGGCACAGCGCCAGGTCCTGCTCCTTACACCAGTTCTCAGTGGTGGTTTGTCCTCCACCCCCCTTAGTTCATCACCACCAGGCTCTCATTATCTGTTCAGATTCATGAGCTTTTCTCCTTTTCTTTATTTGTTGTTACTATTCGGTGCGTTGAGCAGAGCTCGATGAACAGCTCGTTTTTCAGCTCATTTACTGGATGGCAAAATTCCTTTAAGAAAAAAAAGCAGGAAGGGGGGGAAGCTCAACCTCTCCCCCTGCAAACACCACTCTTCTGTTTGGTTTCTTCAATTTAAGGGCTTCAATTAAAGAATAGGAAACTCTGTAATGGGGCTTTGAACCGGATCCTCTGCATGTTTGTGTGCTTCAGTTGGTTGATTTCTTCCTCTTCCTTGAAAAAATCCAGTGGCTTCAATGTAGGAAGGGGTTTGGGGTCACCAAACCTTTGTGTTTTCAGAGAAAGTATTTAGAGGGTTGAGGTTAAAAAACTCTGTTCTTGCAGTTTTTTGGTCCCTCAATTCAAGGAGGACATGGAACTGCTTGAGAGAGTCCAGTGCAGAGCCACAGGGGTGATTAAGGGAGTGGAGCATCTCCCTTATGAGTAAAGGCTGATGGAGCTGGACCTTTTTAGCTGGAAAAAAAAGGAGACTGAAGGGTGACCCATTTAACATTGATAGATATGGAAAGGGTGGGTGTCAGGAGGATGGAGCCAGGCTCTCCTCAGTGGTATCCAATGGTAGGACAAGGGGCAGCGAGTGTGAGCTGGAACAGAGGAGGTTCCACATCAATATGGGGAGGAACTTCTTCCCAGCGAGGGCGACAGAGCACTAGAAGGGGCTGTCCAGGGAGGGTGTGGAGTGTTTAAAACCTGCCAGGACATGTCCCTGTGCACATGTATCTAGGGGATCCTGTTGCAGTGGGGGGATTGGACAGGATGATCTTTTGAGGTCGCTTCCAGTCTCTAATGTTCTGTGATTCTGTAATGTGGGCTTGGGGGATGCTTCAAGGAAATGTCAAACATAACCAGAGTTAATGGGGCTAGGAGGATGAGTCAGACCCTAATTCAGTAGCTGATACCTTAACACCTCACTTGTGTTTTGCAAACAATTCCTACTGAATTCCTCTCACTGGTGGCATTCAGAGTCCTCTGTTTGTGGCTCAGGGAAGCTGAGTCTCAGCAGTTGAGCTGCCCAGCCTCACACCATGGTCAGTTTGGGACAAGGGAGTGCATCTATATGTTGCTTTGCACCAAGCAACTGGCCAGCTGTGGCACTGCAGGTGTTGGACTGAATTCACCCTTGGAGGATGTTTTGGGACTTTTGTGGTGACCTGAGCTGGAGTGGCAGAAGCTTAGATTTGGCCAACAGGAGTAGGGAAATGATGGTGCCCCTGTACAGGGCACTGGTGAGGCTGCACCTCAAATACTGGTTCCAGTTTGAGCACCACAGCACAAGATACTGGGGTGTTGGAGTGAAGACAGAAAAGAACAACAAGCCTGGGTAAAGGATGGGAGAACGTGTGTGATGTGGAGAGGCTGGCGGAGTTGGGATTGCTCAGCCTGGAGAGGAGGAGGCGGAGAGGAGACCTTATTGCCTTTTACAGCTCCATGAAAGGAGGCTGTAGGGAGGCTGGTGGTGGCCTCTTCTCCTCAATAACTGCTGACAGGAGCAGAGGAAATGGCCACAAGTTGCCCCAGGGGAAGAACAGATTGGAAATGAGCAAAAGTTTCCTTAGTGAAAGAGCAGTTAAACCTTGGAACAGGCTGTCCAGAGCATTGGGGGAGTCCCCATCACTAGAGGCGTTCAAAAGGCAGTAGATGTGGCACTGCGGGACATGGTCTGGTGGTCATGGAGGTGTTGGGTTGAAAGTTGGACTTGGTGATCTTAGAGGTCATTTCCAACCTTAATGATTCTGTGAAGCTTTCTCCTGCAGAATCTTGCACCAAATCTCCCTTTTCAGCGACGTTTTGCCCCAGTAGCTGATTGTGGAGCTGATTGTGGTGCTGGGTCAGAACAGGCTGCCCCGGTCACCAGAGCCCAGCCCACAGGCTATGGGGATGCCATTGACTTGCAGAGCTTTTCCTTAGGCTGCCCAGAGCCTGTGACATCAGTGTCACGATATTATTAACAAAACCAGATTGTGGTCTGGTGGTCGTGCAGGTGTTAGGTTGCAAATTGGCCTTGAGGTCCTTTCCAGCCTTAATGATCCTGTGTGTGAAGCTGCTCTTCCCTATTCAGTGTCCAGATGCCCAGCAGTATCCCAAGCTCTCTGCCTCAAGCCTGAGGTACAATGGACTTAAACATCCCTGGCATGTTGTGCCTTTAAAGAGCATTCATATAGCTCTCCTCTCAACAGTGATAGCAGTGCACCTCGGAGGGATTAGAGTTCATCTTTGTCACAAGCGTTTAGGGCTTGATACACGTTTATTATAGATTGGAACGAAATGTGAGTCAATAAACTATCTGCATAAATATAATGTCTGTGAACAAAACACACATCCCCTCCCCAAAGAGGCTATTTGCCGTGCAGGGGCTCTACACAGTTGCAGGGATGTCTGATTCTTACTTCTGTTGTAATTGGCATTAAAATATAATAGCTTCCCTTCAAAGAGAAGCTCCCATACTGTGAAAATGCCTTTTCTGTCCAGGCAGGGGCCAAATAATAGCAAATTATAAGCATGGAAAAATATTTAGAACAAGAGGGGGGGAAAGAAAAAAAGAGAGAGAGAGAGGGAGAAAAAAAAAGAAGAGGAAAGAAGACTCTGAATTATCAGAGCTGATCCATAGCTTGCAGTCTCGTACAATTTGTCTTTTGAATACACCATATGAACCAGCTATGAATAAAATCAGTCAATTTAACCCAAAATCAATGCTCTTTTGTAGAGGTGCTTAAAATCTAAGTGGAAGGGAAAGCTTTGAAGCTGCCTATCCCTTGGTAAACGCAGCACTTACTCAACGTTTGATATTTAGCAGAAACTCCCCGGCTCTCCCTGTGCCCAGCACAGCACCTTCATTGGAAAAGCTGATGAGTAATTAGCAAATGTGTGGAAAATTACTGTTTTAATTTTTTTTTTAAGGGAAAACACTGTTTTTTCCCTTTTTGTGTTCAGCACACAGTGGCTTCCACCAGCCCTGCTGCCATGAGGTTGTGTCCCAGCCCCCTTGGAGCCCTGTGCCTGGATGGGGAGTTGTTGGGGACATGATTCCCTTGGCAAACGCCATGCACGTCTTGTAGGAAGTGAGGTTCTTCCTTTGTCTGGCTGGTGCCTCCAGGGAAAGCCCATTCCTTCTCCACCTTGGGAGAACTGCCAAGGCTGGGAGCTCTGGCAGCCGTTTGCTCCTCAGCAGGTTGGCACGCTGCTTCTTCACGAGGGATCCAGGCAAGCCAGGTTGGCTGCTGATGCCAGATTGGAGTCAGCACTGTGATAAAGACATGCAAAGTGGTTCCCTTGACTCCCTTTGTGGTCTTACGGGTGCTGGGATAACTTCACTGGTGGAGGAGGTGGTTGTTCTGGTGTGGCTCTCCTGGCTTCAAGTCATTGCCCCCTTGGCTTCACTTGTTGGCTACAGCCAAATGTATCGATGCCAAATTTGCAGCCCAGGCAAGATGCAAGTCCCCACACAGTGCAGATGGCTGAAACCCCATTGAATGAGATGTTTAGAAATGGATGGGATGTTACAGCCAAGGAATTGAGCCTGGCAGGTCGCTGTGGAGTTGCCCAGTGACCCCAAACTGTCTGTTTTGAGTCCAAGTCAAGAGCGCTGTGATTTACCAGCTGCGATCTGGCAGGGCTGGGAGGATTAAAAGGCTGATTTGGTCTCGCTTAAAGGATTTTGGTCCCTTTTACTGTCGTATCTTGGCACCCCAGGCTTGCAAATGTGCTTTCTCCAAAGCCTTCCCTGAAGGAGATGCAGATCCTACTGAGATCTGAGACCAAGGAGACTGGGTGACGTGAACTCTTCTGATGCTGGTCTCTTTTCCCAAATTACTGATGATAAGACAAGGAGAAATGGCCTCTAGTTGCATAAGAGAAGGTTTAGATTGGCTCTTAGGAAGAAGTTCTTTCCTGAGAGAGTGGTTGGGCACTGCAACGTGCTGCACAGGGAAGTGGTGAAGTTAGCATCTCTGGAGGTGTTTAAAAATTAGTAGCTAGAGCACCTGAGGCCGTGGTCTAGGAGTTGGGGAAATGTTGGGATGACGGCTGGACTTGATGATCCTGGAGGTCCTTTCCAGCCAGGATGATTCTATGATTCTATGAGCTCATGGTCTCACTGGGAGGCTGTGGCTAAGCAGGAGAGCGACCCCTCTTATCCAGTGTCCCAAACCACCTTTCCACCAGGAACATCTCTGGTCTTCCAGCTTCACCCATTTACCTGTTACAGCAAAGTGATCAAGGGGTTGGCATGATGAGGGTGAGGGCAGAAAGAGTCATGCCTTGAGATGGTTTTACTTCCTCTTTAGTGTCAGATCTCTTGAAGATTCACAGGGTAACCCCTTGAGGGACAAGAGAGCAACCTGCAGGCTGCTGGTTGGCTTCATCTCATAAGTCCTGAGGTGTCAATTACTGAAGTGAAAGGCTTTGTGCTCCCTCTTTGTTGCAATCAATGGTTGATAAATAGCTCAGTGCTTGTGATGGATGTAGTGATCAGAAATGTGGAGTTGCCCTGGGCCTGTCAGAGTTGATGTATTTCAGATGTCTGCCCTAATTTATACAAATGCTACGCAGTGCTCAAAGAAATCAAAACCTTGGAAGCACAAGAGTTTGACCAAAAAAGGACCAACTTTTCTCTTCTCTTGTCCCCACTTGTGGTATTCAGTGGCACTTGGGGATATCGAGATGGTCTTGAACCTTAGTTCAAGTAAACACAACTCTAGGAGGGGAAGAAGGGAAATATTGGTGGGATGGTTAGTTGATCAAGAGAGGTTTTCCTCTCCCTCTACTCTGCCCTGGTGAGGCTGCATCTGGAATATTGTGTCCAGTTCTGGGCCCCTCAGTTCCAGAAGGACACAGAACTGCTTGAGAGAGTCCAGTGCAGAGCCTCTGGGATGATGGAGTGGAGCATCTTCATGATAAGAAAGGCTGAGGGAGCTGGATGTCTTTAGCTTGAAGAAAAGCAGACTGAGGGGTGACCCCGTTAATGTTTATAAATATGGAAAGGTGGGGTGTCAAGAGGATGGAGCCAGGCTGTGGTCTGTGGCATCCAATAATAGGACAAGGGGCAATATGTTTCAGCTGGAACAGAGGAGGTTCCACGTCAATCTGAGAAGGAACTTCTTCCTGATGAGGGTGGCAGAGTACCGGAAGGGGCTGCCCCAGGTAGGTTGTAGAGTCTACTTCTCTGGAAATGTTTGAAACCCACCTGGCCATGTTCCTGTGCTGCTGTGGCAGGTGGATTGGACTGAGTGGTCTTTTGAGGTCCATTCCAATCCCTAATGTCCTGCGATTCTGTGGTTCTGTGACTTGCAGAAGGGCTTGAGCTGGGCAGTGGGGTGGCCGTGAGGCCCGCCTGATCTCCTGTGTCCTTATCTTCGCTAGATCTGCTGCTTTCCATTCTCCAACTGGTGCTTGAAGCAGATTAAAACCAGAAATAAAAAAGCCAACTCTCACGAAATTCCTCAAATAAAACCATTTTGTGGCTCAGCCTATTTATAGCCAGATGAGCGAAGGCAGCTCTCCGTCAGAGGGACATCGGGAGGTTAATCTGTGTGCAGCTGGTTTGGCCAATTGATTTCTGTGACCATTAAATTCCGCTTTGGAAAGCCACACATACCCATTTGAGAGGGGCCGCCTTGGACGGCGGCGTGCTTGAAGCACTGCTCAAAGCTTTGTTTTTCGCTGCTTTAGATGCAGTAAGATGCCGCCGGTGAAAGGTGCTGGAGATAAACAGGGCAGGGTGGTTTTTTATTTTCTCTTGGTTTCGCATTTTAATTGGCTGGCAACTCTCACCATCTCTCCCCCTTTCCCAGTCCTTATTTAGTTCAGTATGCAATTCCATACACAATACGCACACGCTGAGGTGTGGTTTCAAGGTCTTAGCGTGTTTAGCAAATATTTCAGCCGAAACGATCTGTTCAGCTGTTACATTGATTGCCAAGATTACAGCACGACAACAAACATTATTTGGGGGATCGGAGACGAAATTACAGCCCACTCTCTCCGGCGTCTGCAGCGAGGAGCAGATGCACCGTTAATTTTGTGCTGCAATGTCCATTACCGCACGCGGCAGCACGGCCCTGCATTAGCATCGCAGCCAGCCGTGCTGGATGGAGCTGCCGCGGAGGCTCTAAACCCCATTGCTCGCTGGAAGGAGCCATTTTTTTGACTACCCAGGGCTGTAGCAACAGAGGCCAGAGCAGGGGAAGCAGAACAGGTGGTAAAGGTTGGCAGAGCCCACTTGAACGGCTGGGATGCAAAAAGTGACTCTTGAAACAGAGACAGATCCGCAGCCGCTGTGCACAGCGTGGGACAGGGGCACTGGCCATGCTGCAGGTTGGTTTTTTCCATTAGAGTAGCTCTTCTTGGACTGACTGAATGACTGCCTGACAATAAACCTATTTATTTTGGATGGAGCATAGTGATGGGCAAACGAGGTGTCCTCCCTTGGTCAGCTGGCACAGGAACCTCTCTGGACGTGACACTGGGGCACAGATGTGTTAGTTTGGACCTCAAACTCTTGCTTTATCCAAATGCATCAGCTTGCAGATTACATGGGACTCTGGAAGTGATGGAGCAGCAGAAGGTGGGGCTAAGGGAGCTGAGTCTCTTTAGTTTGAAAAAAATGAGGTTGAGGGGTGACTCCATTAATGTTGATAAAAGGGTGGATGTCAGGAGGATGGAGCCAGGCTTTGCTCAGTGGCATCTAATGATAGGACAAAGGGCAGCAGGTGTGAGCTGGAACAGAGGAGGTTCCACATAAATGTGAGAAGGAACTTCTTCCCAGTGAGGGTGACAGAGCCCTGGAACAGGCTGCCCAGGGGGTTGCAGAATCTCCTTCTCTGGAGACATTTAAAACCTGTCTGACCATGTTCCTGTGCAACTGGATCTAGGGGATCCTGCTGTGGTGAGGGGATTGGACTGGATGATCTTTCAAGGTCCCTTTCAATCCCTAATGTTTTGTGATTCTGTGTGATTCTGAATTGGGCTTTGGCTTGCAGAATGTGTGACTGTTGCTGGCACACACGGTCTAACCTTGAGAGCTGAGCTGGAAACTGAGTGCAGCTACCCAAGGCAGCAGAGACCTCTGTGCTGTGGACTGCTCTGCCTGCGCTTCCCTGTCCATACAGTGCGGAGTGTCCTGCAGGTGTTCAAGGGGAGCCACATGCAGTGCTGGCACCATGTGATGTGTGATTCCAGCACACCAGGACACGTGGCGTTAGCATGTGGTGATGTGCTGGCACCAGGGTGCCAGCGAGGGACCATCAGCAAGGAGAAGGCAGTTTGTTTCTGCCTCACTCCTTCCTCCCACGTATGGAGCTGCCCCAAGGTGTGCAGGTGAGCAGGAGGATAAGAAGGAGGATGAGAATGATGATGACTTCCTTCAGGGAAAACAAATCTGACCTCTGTGCCGTCCTTCCCGGCGGCTCCTACTATGGTGCCTTCCCTCAATACACGCTTTTCACCTCTCATAAAGAAAGAGTAAAATATCTGCTAGAACACATGAAGCTGCCGCATGCGGAATGAGGTCACTGCACTTGATCTCGTTAAGAACTTTTTTTTATGGTGGGATGTTGAATATCAACTGTGTAGTGGCCATGGAGCAGATGAGAGCAAAATGCAGCCTGATGCATGGTACTGCATTGAAGTTTGGGGTAGGGGCTTTGCAGTTCCTAGGTCAAGGCTGCTTTAGGACTCTCTGACCTTGAACCCACTGCTCTGGTCCAGCCTGATGCTCTTGCGAGATTTCTGACAGAGAGGAGAAACCCAGTGAGACAAGTTGATTGCATGAGGCTCTCGTGTTAGCAGCGGGGTCACCCTTCTTATTAACATTATGGATGGCCTTCAGGAGTCTATATAGAGTTACTAAGTGGTTAGCAGATGTTAGAAACATATTGCAGATATTAGATGATGCTACTGGTGGCTCCATGCTATGGTGATGAGCTGAGCACTGACTCATTGGCTGAGTGTTGGGCAATCCATTAGCTGCTAACTATTTGCCTCTTGTTTAACTCCCCGTTAACCAGCCAAGAGTCCCTCTCCGCTTAGTTGGGCCTGAAATAGCATAAAGTACACAAATCTCTCCACGTTCCTGCCAAAATCTTGGGTAGCAAGTAATTTGTAAATCTGATTTGCATTGGATCCCGCCCGGAGCTCCCTCCCCAGCCCATCTCTCCCAGTTATTAAGCATCTTTGTCCTAAGAGTAATAGAAGAGCAAAAAGGAGGTGATCAAAGGGAAGGAGGAGGATGGAGTGAGATTAGATATTAGATTTCTGAATGTTTTCTGCTAAGTGACAGCGAGGGAGCAGGAAGGAATTGAGTGTCCAATATTGCTGCTTTCAGCGCCTCTCGCTTCCAAATGTCACCACGTAGAAAATAAAACCGGAGGGAAAGGGAAAAGGCAAACAGCGAGAGGGACACGTCCCAGCCCTGTGTCTTGCTAACTGACACGCGCTGAGTGCTGGAATGGCTTCAGTTCCTCGTAGAGGAGCTGCTCCCATCTCGGTGAAGTTAACGAGGATCCGGTTTTCACTGCCTGTTGGGTAATGTCAGGTCGAAAATACAGCAAAGCCTGTCTGAGGCAGCTGCTCAAGGGAGCAACAAATATGGGTTGGCTGGCAGAGATGGCTCAGAATTGCTCTCCACGGCCCCAGTCTTCTGCTGTGACCAAGGAGCTTGTCTGCTGATGCTGAACAGGGAAAGATGACAAAAGTGGCCTGGAGCTGCATCCTTCCTGTAGCCAGGGAGGTGCTTCTGCCTTTCTGGGGTTGTTTCTGGTGTGATGGTGAACTACTTACAGCTTAGTGACATTTCAAGTGCTGAGCTGGGGGTCAGCCCCTCTCCTTCTCACCTTGTGGAGGAAGAGTAGGACAGCAGAGAAGACGGTTCATGGAGAGGCCCATACTGGGCCTCAACTCAGCTTCCAGAACAGGAACACCCTCTTTTCACAGCCATTTCAGTCTTGCTTAGGGTTGTGATGTGGGAATCTTTTGCACCTTGGGGACATGCAAGACTTTTGGGTCCTATTAGAAGACCTGAGGGAGAACCCTCACGGGGTGCTCAGCAATGTGTCCTGGTGGGATGACATGGGCTGGGGAGTTTTCCCTGGGAAGAAAAGCCCCACCAGTGGCTGCTGACACCCATGCACTCATGAAACAGAGTCAGGAGCAGCACTGAGATTTGCCAAGTGCTGTTGCCCAGCATGAGAGGAGGTTTCCTCTGGCCTGGCTGCTTCATTTCTGCTGAATAATGGAGCTGGCATGGGGGAGCGTGGGTGGGTGTAATGTCGCCTGTTTCCATGGCATCTAAGTGCTTCTGCAAAGCTCCTGTCTCGGTGAAATGGGTCCATGTTATTATTCCCATTAGCCAGGTGGGCAACTGAGGTGTGGAGAACTCAGGAACTGACTTGGGCTTAGTGAGACTTGTCCCTATTTCGGGCACACGGACTGTGAGTGGAAACCTCAGCTCGAAATGAGGACCTTGGGAGAGCGGGATGCTCTGCAGTGAGGTGCTAGTGGGGATCCTAATGAGGACCTTGGGAGAGTGGGATACTCTGCAGTGAGGTGCTAGTGGGGATCCTAATGAGGACCTTGGGAGAGCGGGATGCTCTGCAGTGAGGTGCTAGTGGGGATCCTAAGACCCAGAGCCATGCTCTTCCCATTGGAAGTAATGTGCCATTGTTCAAATAGGGGCTACTTCAGAATTATCTTGATGGTTGCATGCCTTTGGAGCAGATGCCGTGGTCTACTCTGGCTTTTCGAGTCATGTTGTGCCTCTTGAAATTACTTTCATTTGTTTATTTATTTCTTTTGATAATCCCCACTTCACAGAAGGGATCTGCAGCTAGAGAATTAGTGGCCTGTCAAGGCAATTTCTCACCCTCTTCACCCAGGGTATCTGCTTGGTTTACATCAGGGATACTTCAAAAAAATAATTGTTTGGAGCCCATAATTCATTTATTATTCCCTTCAAAGCCTTCGTGTGTGACTTTGCCTCTGTTGAGTTTCCCCGAGTCTTAGGCAGTTGACATTTACTGGAATTATTTTGTCCCTAATTACCTCTAGTCTTGATGAAAGAGAATTAAGGCATAATCAACATCCCCAAAGTACCTACAGTCAGACAAGAGCTGGATGGGTTTGTTCCCAGCAATGCTGAATATAACAAGGACAGCTGCTTTCCTTTCTCTTTTTAATCTTCTTGTTTCTTTCTTGTTTATTTATACAAAAAGCTCATTGTATATTTTATTTTTCTTACTTGTCTGTCCTTTTCTCTGCCACTGGTGCCTAGAATGAGCTAGGAGTGGGGGGATGTTTATATTGAGTTTCAGGCTCACTTATGCCTCGGCGGCGGCGTTGCTTAGCTGAATGCCATAGCTTTAAGAACCATGGCTGGTTACATACTGTGCTTGCGATTTCAGTTGGGTTTTTTTTTGATTATTATTATTATTTTAAGCCATTTCCAGGCAGTGTAGCATGCTGCCAGTTTATTGCACAGACAACTATCTAAAATACCCATGTCTTGTTAAAAATAATCAAGTGTTGTTCTTGGAAGATCTTCAGCTGGTAGTGACCTTTCTATTCCTGAGCACTCAGGTGAAGGGAAGACCCAGTTGTTCTTTGTAAAGGAGGAGCCTAACTAAGCCCCATTTGCCAATGTCAAATTGCTTGTGAGCTGTTTGACCTCTTGTTTACTTCTAATTCCTGCAAGCTGTTAGGTAGAGCAGCACTAAATCAGTCTGTCATCTGAGCTCGCCTCTTGTGACCAGCACTGGAAGATTTTATACTTATGAGCATCGGAGAGGAACTGCGTAAGACTCCTGAAGAGCATATTAGAGTTTACAAAGTGTGTGGGAAGTAGTTCGTGTCTGTAAATGGTACAAATTATAGTGTAGGGGCTGTGGCAGGGGAAAGGAGACGAGTCGGTGTCTCTCCTGCGCTCCTCTTGCAGGAGGGATGTAGGGAGCAGCAAGGGAAAACAAAGACTTGAAAGCAAGATGTTACCTGATGGCATTCCACGTTTACTCTTATTCCATGGTTTCAACACCGATTATGCGCTTACGGGATTGATTCTTTTCCTTAACTGCTGGAGCTGCAAAATCAAGCTGCATTCACCCAGCTTCTTAGCTCATCACTAATAATGAAGATCTTTCAATGGGAGTTGAGTTGACAGTTGTGCTGAGGACAGTCATTGCGGGAGCCGGCACCAAGAGCGAGAACAAGTTATTGTTCGACATGAACCATTGTACCGACATAACACCGCTCCTTCAAAGGCTCTCAAAATGCTGCTCAGTTGTTAAGCTTCTCAATATCTCTGTGAGGGAGCTGCTGTTTGAGATTTCCTGCAGTGAGGGAAACCAAGTCAGAGGGAGGATGACAAGGGGGATGCGAAAGAAAGATAGTGGTGATCCTCTGGTTTCTGCTCCTGAGTGGGGCATGGGAGTCTTACAATCATAGAATGCATTAGGTTAGAAGGGACCTCCAAAGGGCATCCAGTCTACCCCCATTACAGCAAGCAGGGTCATCACTCACCAGACCAGACCAGACTGCCCAGAGCCACAGCCAACCTAACATTGAATGGCTCCATGGATGGAGCCTCCACCACCTCTCTGGGAAGCTTGTTCTAGGGATCCCCCACCCTCCGATTCACCAACTTTTTCCTCAGTCCAGCCTCTTCATCTGCCCTTTTCCAGCTTCAAACTATGACCCCTTGTCCTATCATTCCCTGCTTTATGAACTATCCCCTTGTTCTCGGCCCATAGGAGTCTTGGTCCCTAGGAATTTTTGTCTATAGGAATCTTGGGCTGTATGAGTTTAGGACTATGAGAGCCTTGGGCTATAGGAATCATGGCCCATAGCTCTGGCATGGAAAGTGCCTTGATTGCCCTCCTTTGGAGAACTGCTGCAGAAGTGTTGATCTGACAGGTGTTTGTGCACTGTGGAGATGGTTACTGGCTGGAGATGGCATTTGTTATGATGGCAAAGCCACAGGAGTATCTTGCTCTGTTGTGGAAACCAACCTTGGGGCAGCAAGCAACTTTTTGTGATGATTTTTATAAGCCTGGTACTGCACTGATGTACCAGCACTCCCAAATAGCAGGCAAAAGGTATCGTGCAGAAAACACCCTCTATTAAAGTATTTACTGATATATGTGTGTATAAAACCACTGCAGAAGGCAAAGCCATAACAGGCTCCTTCAAAAGGTATTTATGGGGAGGTTCTGCTGTATCATCAGCCCCATTCTTCATTCTGTCTCTGAGAAGTGTTTTGCAGACACAGTTCTCCAGGCAAGCTGTCCTTGCACCGACAGAGCAGTGTGGATGAGAGCAGGATGAGAGGGCAGGGCCTGAAGCTGCCAGAGGAGAGGGTTAGGTTGGATTTTAGGAAGCCCTTCCTCACGGAAAGGGAGATTAGACCCTGGAATGGACTGGCCAGGGCAGTGGTGGAGTCCTCACCCCTGAAGGTGTTGAAGGACAACCTGGCTGTGGCCCTTAGTGCCCTGGTGTGGCCAGGGGGATGATGTTAGTTCCTAGTCCGGGCTGGATGAGCTCAGAGGGCTTTTCCAGCCTCAATCATTCTGTGATGCTGTGATTCTGTCATCCTCTTAGCCTTGTCACTTAGCTGGACTTCGAATCTGGGGTTGCTCTATGTGGATTTAGCCACAACTAGGGCTTGCCTGCTTATATAGGATAACACAAATAAATAGTGTTGGACCTGTAGACCCCTGCATGTGAGGTTTTGCAGCATCAAGAGGAAGGGACCGAGAAAAGACAGAGTTGCAAGCTGAGATAAGGCTGAGAAGAAAAACTGTTGACCTGTTCCATTGTGGAGATAAGTGAGGGATAAAATTGGGTCCATATTTAAGTGTGAGGGAGAATTGCTTTCCAGGGATAAGGGCATGCTCTGGCCAGCACCCGCTGAAATGCTGCTATGTCTCCTAATTGGGCTGTTAAAGCTTTAGGGAACAAAACGTGGTAATGACCTTCCTTGAAACAAGGCTGGGGAGAAGAGGGAAGACGAGGAAGTGCCACAGCTGCCTGTGACCGAGTGCTTAGCACCAGGCACTTGGATATGGGGAAGATGAGGGCAATATCTGTCTGCAAAGAGATAGCAGCGTTGTGAAAACACAGCGGAGTAAATCACCGCTCCCAGAGCAGAGCCAGCCCTGTATAAATCAACAATAATATCTCAGCCCTTGCTGAGTGCACGTCTGAGGCACTGTACACAGCTCTAGTCACCGTGTTACAGAGAAGGAAATTACAGAATAAGAGAAGGTGAGAATTAGGGCAACAGGACCAGAGCTCTGTGAATATCACGGGTTTTTTTTTTTCATAGCACTTCTGAACAATTGGGGTCAGATTGGTTTTGATTTTTCCTATAAAATCAAAGTAACAGCCAAAATGAAATACAAGACAGTAGGGCGAAAAAAAACCCCAACCAACCAACACCAAAATGTTTTGTAGACAAAAAAAACCCCAACCAACCTGCCTTTCTCCAAGTTTTTATTTTGCTGGAAGGCAAAAAGGTGTTCAGTGGGCTTGGCATAAATTCACGCAGAACTTCGGCAGAGCCAGGTGTGAATTTCTGGTGGAGCCAGTTCTGACTGCCTAGGCTCCAAAATACATTGGAAAAAAGGTGGCAGATGGGGGATCAAACGAGGCCAAACCTTCTCTGCAGGATGAAAAGAGAGTGGAGATGTGTTGCTGGATGCTGAGGCAGAGGAGAGCAGGGCTGGTGGCTCCTTTGGTGGGGGCAGTGTCTTCAGAGAGAAGTTCAACTGGGGGGGTCAGGCAAGGGAATGAGGAGAATATTGGGATTTGATGCACACGACTTTCAAGCAAGATTAGCAGTCTGGCTTACCTCTGCATGGGGCAGCATCATTCCCCTGGTGATGTTGAGCCCGTCTGGCAGCAGCAAAGAATCTCAAACCTCACGACTCTGGGTCATGAGGGACTCCAGCCTTCATCATCCCTTACCAGCAAAGGTGGGAAACAGCATTTCTGAGTGATCTCTTCATAATAAGACTCTTTTATTAATGCTCTGTAATGACCTTGCCAGGGCACAGCCGAGCGTCTTGTCATCTGTCCTGATCTTATTAGAGGCGTCGGCGGGGTTCGGTGCGCCGGCTTACGAGCTCCTCTTTACCTCGGTTGCCATCAATATCGCGCGCTGTGATCGTGTAGTCATGATGGGCTCTTTCCCAAGGGCCTTGAGTTTGTCGAGAAGCCTCTTCGTGACTTGCTATTTTAAGAGCTGCGTTTATAAGGAGAAAAATAGACAGTTGCAGTAGACCAACAATGTCTTCCCTATCAACAGCAGAGACTTCAGAGATGAAGAACCCTTTCTCCTTCCTTCTGCTGGTGCTCTGCAAGGGAAGGAATCCCCTTGATTCATGGGCTGGGTGTGGCTGTTGTCTCCAGAGCCCCCTAATGACCGGTATTAACGGAGCCAACTAAAGAAGTGGGTCAGTGCTTGTCCTGAATTTGCAGGAGCAGGTGTCACTGGAAAGAAAAATGAGTGGAAAGTTCAGAGATGACGTTGGGTGGGGGGGGACTTCTGCTGTCAGAGTCTGGAAGAGAGCAGACATGATGTTGGTAGGGGGGACTTCTGCCCTCAGAGGCTGGGAGAGAACGGAGAAGAGGAAGGCTCTGGTATCTCCACGGCAGATATGAGCAAACATCTTGTGCTGCTGTAAATGGGTGAAATTGAATTGCTTGCTTGCTTGTAAATTTAAAAAGATAGCGTGTTTCTATCAATAACCAGAGGCTTAAATAATAGACTTGGGTCTGACTACCAATCTTCTTTCCCTGTTTAGGGAGGAAGTCTCTTAGAACAGCAGAGAAAGTCTCCCAACAACAGCTTGTGGCTCCATCTATCACGTTCCTTATCAGGGGTGTACTACAAGGGCTTGTACCAAGTCATCATCTTTTCCTGTGTCTCTTCATCCTCTTCTGTACTTTAATTTGTGGTTTCTATAATGCTCCTGACCGGCAGGCAAACCATTGCTCCTGTTCCACCATTGCAAAGGAGCTGGAAGCAAGACATTTGTGCTTGAATGAGTAGAGAATGACTGAGACCTGTGCCCCTGTGCATCCCAGTGTGCCTACAGGAAAGGGCTGGGTCCTTCGCTTTTTAGATACACCTGTGTCCAAAAGTGCTCAGTAGCACCCCCATCTGAGTGGTGCATGTCCCATGGTGACTCTGCCACTCTGCTCTGCCCCAGTGAGACCTCACTTGGCGTCCTGATTCTGGCTCTGGAGCCCTCAATCCAGGAAGGACAGGGACCTGACGGAGCGAGTCCAGAGGAGGCCATGGAAATACTCAGCAGATTGGAGCCCCTCTGCTATGAGAATAGGCGGAGAGAGTTGGGATTATTCAGCCTGGAGAAGAGAAGGCCCTGAGGGGGACCTGATAGTGACCTTCCAGTACCTGAAGGGGCTACAAGAAGGCTGAAGAGGGTCTGTTTATGAAGGCCTGGAGTGATAGGATGAGGGGCAGTGGTTTCACATTAGAGAAGAAGAGATTTAAACTGGGTGTTAGGAACAAGTTCTTTAGTGGGAGGGGGAGCTGAACATTGGAACAGGTTCCCTGGGAAGGCTGATGAGACCCTATCCCTGAAGATCATAGAATCATAGAATCATTAGGGATTGGAAGGGACCCCGAAAGATCATCTAGTCCAATCTCCCTGCCACAGCAGGAT